>JADLZN010004075.1:25000-60000 GCA_018155175.1 Sinocyclocheilus anophthalmus
CTCTAAAGCGTGTTAGACTGTGTGAAGCACCTGTTGCAGTTAATGCTTTTAGTGATGATGATGATGTGTGTGTGTGAAGCATCATTCTGAAGTTCTGCTGGAGTCCCATAACACTGTCTGTTGTCCGTCTGTCTGTCTGTCGGTGGAGAGAACAGCTCTCTGTTTTCTATGAGTATGCAGGAATACTGTTGTCCTGCGGGCAGATGCTGCTCTCTGTAGAGTGACAGAGCTGTGTGTGAGTGTGTGTGTCTGTGTGTGTGTGTCTGTGAGCGAGTGTGTGTGTGGTGGTGTGGTGTTGTGAGCGCGTGTGTGTGGTGTGTCTGTGAGCGAGGGTGTGCGTGTGTTGTGAGTGCGGAGCGAGCGAGTGTGTGTGTGTGTGTGAGTGTGAGTGGAGTGTGTGTGTGTGTGTGTTGATGTTGGTGTGTGTGTGTGTGTGTGTGCGTGTGTGTGTGTGAGCGAGCGAGCGAGTGTGTGTGTGTTTGTGTGTGTGTGTGATGTGTGTGTGTTTGTGTGTGTGTGTCGTTCCCTGTGAGTGAGCATGAGCGTGTGTGTGCGTGTGTCTTTGAGTGTGTGCGTGTGTGTGAGTGTGAGCGTGCGATTGTGTGTTGTGTGTGTGCGTGTGTGTGCCTGCGTGTGAGTGAGTGTGATTTTTTTTGTGTGTGAGTGCGAATGCATGTGTGTGTGGGTGTGTGTCTGTGAGTGTGTGTGTGTAAGAGTGTGTGTGTGAGAGAGAGTGTGTGTTGTGTGTGTGTGTGTGTGTCTGTGGTTGTGACGCTGCGTGTGTGGGGTCTGTGAGTGTGAGAAGTGTGGTGTGTGTGGTGTGTGTGTGTGAGGTGTGTGTGTGGGTGTGTGGTGTCTGGATGTGAGTGAGTGGTTTGATCTGTGAGTGTGAGCGGCTGTTTGTGTGTGTGTCTGTGTGTGTGAGCGTGTGTGTGTGTGTGTTGTGTGTCTGTGAGTGTGAGTGCGTGTGTGTCTGTGAGTGTGAGCGTCTGTGTCTGTGTCTGTGAGTGGAGTGTTTGTTTGTGTTTGTGTGTGTGTGTGTGGGGTGTGTGTTGTGTGTGTGTCTGTGAGTGTGAGTGAGTGAGTCTGTGAGGTGAGTGGTGTGGTCTGGAGTGTGGAGTGTGTGTGTGTGGTGTGTGTGTGAGAGAGAGAGAGTGTGTGTGTGTCTGTGAGTGTGAGTGTGAGTGGTGTGTGTCTGTGAGCAAGTGTTTGGGTGTGTATCAGGGCGTTCTCCTGTGTTCACCGATTTCATCACACTGTAAAGTGTCTCACTGTAACTTCCTCATAGTAACTGATGTTACTCAAGAGCATCTGAGGAACACAACACTGAACACACACACACACACACACCTGATCTGTGCTGTTAGAGGCTTCAGTAGTTTCTACTAGTTAAGCAGCTCTGTGCATGAGCGTGTGAGTGTGTGTGGTGGGGGTGTGTGTGGTGGGTGTGTGTGTGTGTGTGTGTGTGGTCGTCGTACATCCATCGTGATCACATGTATGACGGCAGCAGATTGTGTGTGTGCTGTCCGTCACTATGATCAGGTTGTGTTGTAATCGAGTGTGTTTGACCCCCATGTTTGCAGTGCATTATGGGTGTGTTGACAGATGTTCACACCTGAGGAGAGCGTGTGAGGTCAGAGGTCAGAGCCTTCATCCGTCTGTCTGTCTGTAGCACACATCTGTATCCTGTCTGTCTCACAGCACCTGTCTGTCTCTCCGTCTCACACCCGTCCAGAAAAACATAATTGTTTCAGTTCAGCTTATCTCTGCTCTCCCAAATATCCTGTTTCTTCGAGCTGTGCGTCCAGAACCAATAGAAAGCTCTTCCTCCTGCGGGCTGACTTCACTTCCAGCTTTAGCACAATCTCATCCGCTCCAAACCGTGCTCGGCAGAACCGTGACTCACACGCGCCACCATAAACACACAGACACACAGGAGCGGCGTGAGGACGGCCCGTCCTGCTCCAGCATGGCCAGCACCATCAAGGTAAGAGCGGCTCCTCACACATTCGTTGCTGGAGATCCAGACGAGCGCTGACGGGCGACACACAGGTCATTTACGCTTCTCACCGCGAGCGCTGGTGAATTCTGCTCATCTGAGAGTTTGTGTGGAGATTCTTCAGTCAAGCTGTGGCTGGTTGCATGAACTGCTTTGACTAGTCGTTCGAGTTAGTCACCTCTTATTTCTTTAAAAAACTGTTACAGGGTTTCTGTGGGTTCTAAAAAGTCTTAATTCACCCTTCCACAAATTCAGGCCTTAAAAGATCTTAAATCAGAGCAGAAAGTATTAAATTCATAAAGTCGTGGGCATTAAATGTGGCAGGAACTCAAAAATGAATCGCACCTCCTATGTCGTCTTGGTTCCCAGTAAAATATCTAAACATCCTTAAATCAAGAATCATATACTGGAGATGAGAAATGAAGATATGAAGTCTTATGAAACTGAACAAAATGAGTTTATGATTAAAATAAGAACACATATCTGCCAGCGAGGAATAAAAACTTGTTTCCCTTTGAATTAAGTTGATTTTTCTGAGGTCACTGACAGATATTTGTTCTTATTTTAATCATTAACTCATTTTGTTCAGTTTCTCAGAGAGCAAGACTTCATATCTATAATTTAAGGATTTTTAGACATTTGCACTGGAAAACAAGACAAAAATACTGAGAAAGAACATCCTTTTTTTGCCATTTGATCAAAAAGTACAGTAAAAGTTATTTCCATATTCTAGTGTTCGGAGCAGAGATATTCAAGCTTTTTTGTCAAATGAATTAAAAAGTAATGGAGATCTGTTGGATGTTGTGTTTTCAAACTTTAAAGTGTTGCTAATACAAGACATTCACATTCAGAGACCATACTGTGTTCCCTCCGATTTATTCTTTACTTTTTCTTTACTTGGTCTTCAAAGTATTAAATTGACCTTCATGCGTCTTGACTTTTACTTGAGTATTTTACTCTCGTCGCTGACTCTGTTTTGCATCTGCTTCAGTTCAGTTCTGGTTGGTAATGTTTTATCGTGTTTCTCTCATGCGGATAAAAGCGTCTGCTGAATGAAGTTCATGACCGTATAGAGATCTAGTTAAAGCTGATCTGTGATGCTTCATTCAGATGGCTGGAGTAGTTTTTCACACGCTAGAGTTTTCATACCATGATACACTCATTCAAGAGTCAGTAAAATAAATGATTTTTTGTTATCAGTGAAATATAGAGTTCAGTTTAGAAGTTTTGTTTCTAAACTCTATAATACAGACGTGAAGATGTCTGTAAGGATCTCTAAATTTGTCATTATTTACTGCAAAAAATAAGATATTTAGAGTTTTTGTCCATACAGTGAAAGAATCTTTATTTCCACTGTTCCACCGAAGAAAGTCAAACCGGTTCGAAACATCTCGATGACAGATCGATCGTTATATGGTGGACTATCTCTTTAAGATCCACTGGGTCAGAATCGCATGTAAACACGCGTGTTTGACTGCAGAGTAGATGTTTGAACATGGCTCCCGTGGAGAGATGATGAGGAGATGATCCGCACAGATGTGATGTGGATGTGAAACTCATCAGTCTCTGTCTCTGCTTTCGTCTTCGTTTCGTGTTTCATTCAGCTTTTATTAGAAAGTCAGATTTCTGTTCTGCAGGTCGGATCTGATTTTATCCAGACAAACGTGCCGTTGTGATCACACGGATCTGTCCATTCCTGTTTAGGATATTATACGGATTTATTCAGAACATTTATCAAGTCTGCCATTTCTCACAGATATAATGACCGAGGTCGAACAGGTTTCCTAAACACTCCTGCCATCTGTCAATCAAGCAGATAGTCCCGCCCCCAACCAGTGTTATTTTATTTTTAAACTAAATGAAAATGAGAAATGCTGCCTTGGTAAATAGCTGGAAATAAAAAAGTTTTTTTTTTTCACTTTTTTTTTTTATTCACGTAACAAACATTTTTTTCTCGTCATCGGTTGAGGGTTCAAACTCTTTGAGCGTCGTGATCAATCGCACACTTCGTCTCTACAGAGGGTGGAGTGTAGGAAAGGAAAGAGTATTTGAGCAGTGCTGTGTTTGCGTCGCTCTGAGGTTAAAGTCGTGTTGCTCCCGCGGCGTTAACGATGGGCATCTTCCTCGCTCCATTAGAGGCCCTCACGAATGCAGACGGATGGGCTTTTTCCTCTTTTCCATTCCCAGCCCCTGTTATCCCGAGCTGTCAGGAATGCAGGAAATGGTGGCAGAGCACTTCCTGTCTGTGGCTGCATGTGTGAATGACTCAAACGCTCATGTAAACCCATACAAGTCTTCTTTTATTCTTCAGAACGTCTATTTTTCTGCTGTTTATCACTGGGTTTCTTTGGCAGAGGTGTTGCAGGGTGTCAATCACTGCAGGCTTTCCTCTGATTGGCTGAGAGCGTGTGGTGGGCGGGGCATGGTGTGTGTGATTGACGTGTTTGATACGTTTCTGTCTGCTGGACACACACGTGAGCTCTGAGAGAGTTATTAATGAGGATCTGCTTGATGACGCTGATGAGTTTGTGGAGAGTAAGGCTGAGGAGTTGGAGTGTGTTTGTCTCTCAGGTGAAGGCTGCTTTGACCCGTTCGCTCACTATGGGCTTCACAGCTCCGTTATCAGCGGCCTGCAGATTCATCTGGTTTCCGACATCATTTCCTTTTCCTCCTGCTGATCCCAGAGCTGTGCTGAGGAGCGGCCGCGTGCTTCTCTGTCCTCCGAGTCTCGTGATAGTCTCCCTGTTTCTGTTTGAATTCAGCTGAAGTGACAATCATGAACAAAGTTAGGGTGGACTCTTTTATGGAAGAGAAGACACGAGCGATGGGTTCTTTGACCTCTGCAGTGCTGGGAGGGATGAATCAGAAGATGTGTTTGAGATGTTTGAGAAACAGTAACCCTACTGTTACTGTTTCATATCTGATCTGATAGTTTAGAGTGTTTTATCCAGTCAAAGCTCTTTTAGTGTAACTGTACAAGCGTCCCGCTTCAGCTGGAGCTTCTCGTGTCAAATCTTGACTGATTTTAATCACAGTAACGCGTTCACGAATAATATCTCCAGATGAACACTGGCTGCAACGACGCGCTCAGCTTTACTTGATTCTCCCATCCATCAGGTTTGAGAGTAGGAAACTCGATCATCAGGTATCTTTTGAGGAGCGTTGTTCAGAAAAGCTTTACTTTCACTGTTTCCTCAGTGGAGGAATGATCTTCCACAAGCCTCCGAAAATCTCACATCTTCTGAGAGGAGCCTTATTTCTTCAGCTCTCAGCAATCACTGCATTATATGTTTGGAGCTCACTTCATTCACTGAGGTGATTACTGCAGCTTTAGAGCGATGACGGAATTTATAATTGATGTCAGTATCTGCTGTTCTGTTATTATAAAGATCTCATGAGTACATCACAAGCAGCAGAATTTCAGTCAGATGCTGCATGCTCTATCAGTGTCTTGAGTGATCATTAGTTTGGATTTAGTGCATGGTTAGTTTGGTGTGCGGCTGTAGGCCTAGCAGTAGAGTAGCAAGTCAGCAAACCCCCCCCATCCCTTCGAAGTAATAACACTGGACTATTCTCAGAGCTGTTTTGGATTGATGGTATAAATAGATTTTTATATATATTCACGTTTTCAAGTCATTATTCATTATTTGTAGCGCGCCAGCCACCCAGTAATCGCAATAAGACTGTTTTGTTACTTTGTATTTTAACACAAATCGTAGCCTTTAAATTCGGTCAATTTTATCACGAAATACAAACAATAAATGTGTCTTTCCGCTCTTTAATGTGGCGTGAGATCACTGTATTCGCCTTAGTTCATGGGCATGTGAATCAATCATCTTTTCCTCGTTTCTAGCATGAAATAAACATGAATGAATATCAGAAGACATGTTGAAAAAAATCAGACCAACTTAATAAAACAAACGTCTCGTGTAATCGATCAATCAGTGTCAGTAAAACAGTTGTGAATAGTAATAACAACTTTGCCAACATGTTTTTTATTTCATAAAAGCAGGTCTTACTGCTGAAAATTATGGCACTAAAATGCCATCATATTTAATAAATTGCTTAATGTAAACACACTCTTGGCACAGCGGCCCAAAACGGAAAAAAAAAAACGGAAAGAAAGAAGAAAAAATGTAATTAAAATGAATTCTCTGGGCCTTTTTTTTGGCAAATTCATCCACAGTGTCCTTGGTGTTTAATTTAAGGCTTCGTGTATTCTCAATGGAATGAATGGCTACTTTCAATAGTCTTGCGATAAAAGACAATTAAAATGAAAGAAAGAGAATTAAAACTGTGCAGGTGTCGCTGAAGCTATTTGTGATGCAGTCTTTTCAACTAGCTAGCTATTATTATTTTATTTGGTCGTGGCGATGCAGCGTTTGCATGTAGTTTTAAAAAATGACGCAGTTCTACGGCAGCAATATAACAAATGTTTTCTAAATGCATGTTATAGATCCTAATGTGATGGATCCATTCGTGCACATCTTTCTTTTTTAATGTTTAATGGAAACGTCAATGCAGTGAAGCTTCAGTCTCCTCTCTGGTGACGTCTGCTGGTCTTGTCCAATCATTTAGTGGTTTGCTTAAACGCCGCCCCTTTCCTATAATCAACTACAAGCTCCCATTCAGATGGAATTCTTTTTAACAGTAATTCTACAAACTCTTCACAGTCGCAGCTCAGAAACACAAACTCTCTCTGTATGTGTGTCCTGTAGGAGGCGCTGTCGGTGGTGAGTGAGGATCAGTCTTTATTCGAGTGTTCGTACGGAGCGCCTCAGTCTAAGACAGACATGACGGCCTCCGCCGCCGGCGAGTACAGCCCAAGCAAACTCAGTCCCAGAGTGCATCAGCAGGACTGGCTGGCTCCGCCCACCGGACGCGTCACCGTCAAGCTGGAGTACGGCACGGGATCCAGGTGAGACGCACCTCCACACCAGGCTCGTGTGTTAGACAGTGATCGTCCTCTGAACCGTCAGGACATGTGGCTTCTATCAGATTGATTCGGTGGAAAGATGATGATCCCGTGATCTTCTGCCCAGACTGTTAAACCCAATGAAAGAGTCATTGATCATCATAATGTGTTCCTCACCAGATGGAAACCACCTTCAGTGTTGAGACATCAGTGTCGGTTTAGTGTCATTGGGATACTATTATAGTATTTAGTAATATTGTGAAATTTTATTTAGTCAACCTTTAGTAGTTTTTGTCACTTTTTATTAGGTTTTTTAAAGGGGTCATATGATGCGGCTAAAAAGAACATTATGTGGTGTATTTGGTGTAATGAAAATGTGTATGCGGCTTAAGGTTCAAAAATGACATTGTTTTCCACATACTGTACATTGTTGTTTCTTTTCTATGCCCCGCCTTTTTGAAACGCGCTTATTTTTTACAAAGCTCATCGGTCTGATAAAGCGAGGTGTGCTTTGATTGGCCAGTTATCCAGTGCGTTGGATTGGCCGAATACCTCAAGCGTGTGACGGACATTTTACAGCGCTTACCATACTGTGATGGCGTGTCCCAACCAGAGCGACGACACAAAAACATTAAAACACATTATAAACAAGGCATTTGTTGCATCCAGTGGGGGGACATAATTACTGATTATAATGACTTATACTGTCTTTTTACGAGTTTATGTAAACATAAAACACTGTCTGCATTTGTGATCGGCGAATAGAAGAAATGACAAACAACAAGAGCTACTCTACACTGCTCAAAACTCACGTTTGAATCATCAGTGACAAATTCTTTAAATATAAAACCGTACTTGCAGTCTGTGAGTCAGAAAAAGCCGGCATTGTAGTCTACTCTACCAAGATCAGCAAACAGTCCTCCATAAAATGCACTGCACACATCTGAATAGTTGGGTTGAAGTGTTCTAGAACAGTGTTAAATACAACTTAACCACTGATTTCTAGTCGTGTCCTCTTTTGGAAGACCAAACAAAGTAGTTTCGCTTTCACAATGAAACAGCGTCACACACCGTGGCCTTGAGTGAGCAGAGGCGGCGGATTCGACGATAGTGGCGGCAACGATTTTTTACAGATCTTCTCTATGCACAATCAGCTTGTACACTCCAAAAGAGAAAGGAACAATTTAAATCGTATCATATGACCCCTTTAAAAGTATATGTAGAAGTGATGGGCGATCGAACCCTTTTGAAGCTTCGAATCAATTGAACCAATTGCTTCGCAAAATGATTCACTGTTTCGAAGCGCTCGAAACACCACACGCTGGTGAGGCCTGCTGGTCAAAACTGTGTAAATGCAACAAAAACTCAGACCAAAACATGCATAAAAACAGCTTTTACACACCCAATGAAAACGCTTTCTTGAAAGTATAATCTATTAAATGCAATCAAAATCATAAAATACCATTAAAAATGAAGTGTCTGTATAATAGGCCTATGCGTAAAATAATAATTAGCAAGGGCTTGTTTTGTTTGTTTTATGGAAAGCAGGCCAGTAAGAGACTATTAACCACTCATCCTTTTAATTACACAAATGTCTCATTAAAAATGTCTACAAATTGATCAAACTGATCCGAGATCGTATAACCGTAGACGCTGATGCAGTGGTTCGGCGCTGCGGGGCGATCTCAGTAGACTCGCATGGTTCACAGGTTCACAGAGATCGCCCCTCTATGGCGAACTATTGAAATTTCGAAACGTTTCGAAACAGTTATGATGTAACGAAGCCTCGTTTACTGAAATCACGTGACTTCGGCGTTTGACTCGGCACGTTGGCGAGAAAAAAACAAATGATTCGCAAAGTTTTCGAAGCTTCATGAAGCAGTGTTTCGAAAGCGGCCATCACTGATGTGTAGCGTTTATTCATTTTATTTCGTTTAGTTTTAGTCGTTTTAATACATCAAGTATCTAAATGAAAAGGCGCACTGTTGCCATGGCAACTATCTGCAATATTTATATTTTTTTTTAATAGTGTTCGTCTAGTTTTTGATATTTGTTTAATTTAAAGTTCACTCTTAAAAATAAAGGTGCTTCACGATGCCACAGAAGAACCTTTTTGTCTAAATGGTTCCATAAAGAACCTTTAACATCTGAAGAACCTTTCAGTTTCACAAAAAAGTTCTTTGTGGCGAAAGAAGGTTCTTAAAATCATAAAAAGGTAAGAAAGAGATGGATCTTTAAAGAAACTTTGACTGAATGGTTCTTTGTAGAACCAAAAAATGGTTCTTCTATGGAATCGCTTGAAGAACTTTTGAAGCACCTTTATTTTTAAGGTGTAGCAAAAATATTTTTTATGTTTGTTAGTGATACTAACCTGGCTGGATGTAAAACAACAGAGCACCAGACTGTTGTAGAGAGTTTTTCAGCTACCGTCCAGCAGCAGATCTGGTGTTGTCGCCCTGCATCGGCCAGCGCTGGCGTGTTGTTGGATGCGTGTGAGTTCAGAAACTTTCCGTCTGACCGAGCCCAACCAGTTGGGCGACACATGAGCGAACGCGTCTGAGCCTTGGGCGGTTGATGTGGAGTTGAGGCACATTCCAGCAGTCATCCCTCCACTTCTGTGTCTCGCGATGAGTTGACAGAAGAGCCACGGCGTTGCTGCTGCTCCTCGGACGTTCTTCGTTTTGATTTATGTTAATAGTTAATTCAGGGTGAACAGATGTAACGGGGCTAAAGTAAGATTGTGTTTTGAGATAGTCTCTTTACTGCTCAAGATAAGGCTGCATTTATTTTGATTCAAATAATACGAGTAAAATAGTAAAAGTCTTATTCTATTAAACAGCTGTTTTCTATGTGAATGTGTTGTTTTGTAAACTGAAAGTATTTGGTGATGCGCAGCTGGATTTCAGCATGCATCCTCAGTCTGTTCCCCCCCCCCCCCCCCCCCCCCAGTGTCACATGATATTCAGAAATCCGTTATATATGTGTCTGAGGCTCGAGAAACATTTCTGATTATGATCAATGTTGAAAACAGTCGTGCTGCCCAATATTTCTGTGGAAACCATGATGCATTTTATTTTTTAGGATTCACAGATGAATAGAAAGTCAAAAGTAACAGCATTTCATTGAAATAGAAATCTTGTCACCTTTATGAATGTCTTTACTGTCACTTTGATCAGTTTACTGCCGGCCTTGATGAATAAAGTATTTATTTATTAGGGAAATGATCTTACTTACCCCAGAAATTCTTGAATGGTAGTTTATATTTGCATTTTTAGTGTTGAGCAATCTCTCGTTGACAAGATATTGGCATTCTGAGTTAGATTGTTCTGCTGTGGTGTGTGTGTGTGTGTGTGTGTGAGGGTCTGTGTGTGTGTTTGTGTGAGTGTGTGGGTGTGTGTGTGGGTGTGTGTGTGGTGTTGCTGTGTGCGGCTGCTGCGCGCGCGTTGTGTGTGTGTTTGGTGTGTGTGTGTGTGTGTGTGTGCAGAGACTCTCCTGATGTGTGTGCTGCGGTGAAGGGTAAGATCTCTCCAGTGATGTACAGCAGCTATATGGAGGACAAGCACGCGCCGCCCAACATGACCACCAGTGAGCGCAGAGTGATCGTCCCTGCAGGTGCCACACGCTTCTTTAAAGACTGCTGTTTTTGTGATTGAGTTATTTTTTATGTCACAGCACTGATGACGACAGACAGCTGCGCCTGTGTTTCATGGCTTGAGTCAGAGATTCTGTGTAACTTCCTGCTTGTCGGTGATGCTCACTAACAACATCCTGTTTTTCCCACTCGTGCGGTGGGACAATAGACACGCAGCGCAAGAATGTGCAGCAGAACACGCGTGTGCTTATAATGATCCGACACGCAGATTCAAAGCTACTGCTAGACCACTAGTTCATAAGTTCTGCTTTGGATCTGTGTCAGCTAGTGGTGGATTTATGAGTAAAGTTCAGTCAGACAGGATGTTGAACTGGAATAAGAATTAAAATGACAGGAAGAGGAATTACTGCGTTGCAAAGTATTCACAAAAAAAGGTGCTTCATTCGTCCATGCTTTGCAGTAAGACGATGTTGAATTATATTTGCATTTATGCAATTAGTAGAAGCTTTTATCTAAAGCAAGCAACAAACGCAATTCATATTTGTTTGACAACCTGGCATATATACAGTAGATATATATAAACAGTGTGTTGCTTGGAGACATGCATTTGGGAGAAAAACAATGTTTATGGCTAATTCATTCAAATGAAAGTGCGTAACCTGTGCTGCGGTTGGTGCTGCAGATCCGAGCCTGTGGTCGGCGGATCACGTGCGTCAGTGGCTGGAATGGGCCGTGAAGGAGTACGGGCTTCCCGAGGTGGACCCGTCTCTCTTCCACAGCATCGACGGGAAGGAGCTCTGCAAGATGAGCAAAGACGACGTCCAGCGTCTGACCAGCAGCTACACGGCTGACATCCTGCTGTCTCACCTGCACTACCTCAGAGAGAGTGAGTGACACGCGTGTGGGATCTGACACGCTCTTCACACGGCACGAGTGCGTGTCTGCATCAGCAGCTCATGGCGCTTCATAACTCTCTGATCACTGGCCTCACTGTCACACGACTCACATTTAACATGCGATAACATGCATTATTAATTCTTCTACCATGGTCTGTCTGAATACTTGATTCTGATTGGCTGGCAGGTATGCATTAAAACCGTTTAATGCACAAGTAGTTCCAAGTCAGTTTAATCACCGTTCTGTATTAATGCGCTGCTTCATTACGTATGCACCAAACTACACACAACCCAGAGAGCGAGAGAGATCAGAGATTGCATCAGCGCTGCCGCGCCTCTTTTATTAATAAAATAGCCTAGATTATATTCCTGAGCAACGAGGAGGTAAAATCACTGTTTTTGAAGCAACTAAACTTACAGCTTCATTGTTTGTAGAGAGAGACACACACAGACGCGTGTAACTCACACACACAAGTGTCATCTCTCTCTCTTTCTCTCGCGATCAATAATCAATTCAAATAAATGTGATCTAACTGCATTATTTCATCTGTGTGTCTGATTTGAGGCGGGCAGAATGCTAGAACTGATGAAAATAACCATAGTTTTTACCCTTCCGGTCAAATATTGCGCTGTAAACCATCTAATTAAACCAGCTTTAACGGTCAGTGCTGGCAAAGGAGCATGGTAATAAGGGGGAATGAGCCGGGCTAGTTGTGCATGTTTAAAACGATTTTTAACACCAGGTCGTTTTTATTATAGGCTGTGTGAATCTCGATACAACCTTGCAGTGTCCATGCTTCCCCTAAAATCAAATAAAAACAACAAATATATTCTTTATTATATAAAATAATTATATTTTGTACAGATATTTTATCATTTAATATATTTTTATATTGTAATTGTATATTTTTAAATTAAGTAAATTCTAATTATTGAAATCTATTATTTTGAAATAAATGATTTTTTTTGGATGAAGTCTTAAGAAATGTTTTGCATTATTGAAACAGAAGCACTTTCACCTTCAGTTCTTATTGTACCGTGTACAGTATTTATATTATATCATGCGACTGACTTTAACTGATGCTGATTTAAATGAACGTGACATGACAGTGATGAGAATGAGATTTCTGTGCACTACAGTAACTAGAGTTTCATGTAAATGTGCCACAGTGTAAAACATCTTCATGGTTTAAATGTAATTAGGTGCTTTATGAAGCGTGTTTTGGCGAGTGAAACATGAGACAAGAACGGCATTGGCTTTTGAGTCTTTGATATGAGAGCAGGAGACGAGAGACAGACGTTCGGTCTGCCGTCCATACTCACACACACACTCTCTCACACACACACACACACTCTCTCTCTCACACACACACACAGACGCACGTACTCTCTACGCTCGAAGACAGACAAACACGCACCAACACACGCCTCTCCACACACACAGAACACACACAGCACTCACGCACTCACTCAACCACACACGCACCACATCACTCAAATTCTCTCACAACACACTACACACACAACACACACACCCTCTCCTCACACACACAAACACTCAATCACTCACGTACCACGACCGCACCGCACCAATATACTACTCTCTCACACAAACACACCACCACACACCCTCATACTCTCTCTCTCCAACACACACACTCACTCACCACTCTCACACACACACACACACTCACGCACTCACACACGCACACACACACTCTACTCTCTCTCCCACACACACACACACACACACACTCTCTCTCACACACACCACACACACACGTCACTCACACCCGCCACCCAACATATACTCGCTCTATCACACACACGTCACACCACACACTGCTCTCTCACACACACAGTCACAAGCACATTGGCCGCTCGAGAAATGGACATGCCACGTATCTAGAGCTTCTGAACGGAGATTCTTAGCGACGATGATTTTCAAACCTACCGACGTTAAAGGCATTCACTCACACCACGCAACACACACTTCCTACTCTCTCTCACACACAACCAACACCACAAACTCAGTACTCTCCTCTCAAACACAACACACGCACTCACACAATATCCACCACACACACACACTCACCTCGCTAACACGCAAACACACACTCCTACTTCTCTCACACACACACACACTCAATCTCTCTCTCTCTTTCTCACACACACTCACTCTCTCTCTCGCACACACACACTCACTCACACACTTGCACACACACACACACACTCACACAAAAACACACACACACACACACACACACACTCATATACACACACATACACACACACACAACACACTCTCTCTCACACACACAACACACACACACACAAAAAAACACACAAACACACACACACACTCTCTCTCACACACACACACACACTCATACTCTCTCTCACACACACACACACACGCACTCACGCACACACGCACACACACACGCATACTCTCTCTCCACACACACCCTCCCACACGCGCCAACCACACACACACTCATACTATCTACACACACACAATTCACTCACAGCGCACACCACACACACACTCATACTCTCTCACACACACACACTCACTCACACGCGCACACACACACACACACTCATACTCTCTCACACACACACACTATCATACATATGCACTCAGATCAAAACGACACAGCTCAACTCACCCGCGCACACAACACACACACTCTCTCTCTCACACACACACATACACACACATACACGCACACACACACCAGCTCATCACCAACACACACACACCAACACACACACACTCATACTTTCACACACACACACACACACACTCACACACACACAAATGCAGCTTTCTGTCTTCATCTGTTTCTCTCTCTGTCACAGGATGTTTGTTGAGTTGTTTGATTCTCTTTATTTTTCACGTGTCATGAATGTTTTGTTTCTCAGCTCCACTTCCTCACTTGACTTCAGATGATGTTGACAAAGCCTTGCAAAACTCCCCGCGGTTAATGCATGCTCGTAATACAGGTAAGCAGCCCTGTAGCCCCGCCCCTGACCCCGCCCACACTGCTCACACACACGCATGTGCTCTCCTGCATGTGCTGCTGATGCTGAAAGTGTCAGACGCAGACGTCGCTCACACTGATCTGTGTCTCAGGAGGAGCCAGCTTCATCTTCCCAAACACCTCCGTCTTCCCTCCAGATGCCAGCAGAGGACCCAGCCGAGCAGACGTGAGTTTCGACGCCAGGCGCTCTGGATGGACTCAGCCGGCGTCTGCAGCTAAAGGTCGGTCGGATGCACGTGTGATAGCCTTACATGGCTCATGCTTCACGCTTAACCCGAATGTCTGTGTTCATTAGTTTCTCAGAGTTCTGCTGCCATCATGACCAAAACCGAAGAGCAGAGAGCTCAGTTAGGTGAGAGGATCATGGGAACGGCACACACACTTAGAGTGACTGAGGGATCATATCATGTCCTGATTTTAATCAAATAAAGCATAAATCAGCTGAAGTGCATCACTAGGATGGTCTCTGATGTTTGCTTGTCGTCTTCTCTGTAGATCCATATCAGATTTTAGGGCCGACAAGCAGCAGGCTGGCGAATCCAGGTGAGAGTCAAAGATGTAAATGTATTTGTTAAATGAAATGATACTGTAATTTTGAAACTAAAAGCTCCAGTAGGTGGCAGCAAGTGACTGTCATTGAATCATTCATTTAACTGATTTGTTCGTAACCGCTGATTCATTCAGAAATGATTCCTAAAGAATCGCTCAATTCGTTCAAAAACATGGATTCATTCAGTAAGGAATCACACCTGTGGTTGATACAGCGGTCAACGTTTGCTGTGGCTTTGATTTGCAAAACTGAGCAAAAACAGACAATGTTGACAGAAATGTCTCTGAAATATAACACAATATTAACTTCTTGTTTAGCAAACAGTTGGATAAATCAATATCACATTTGCATATGACGGACACAGGTTGAACGGGCGATGCTTTTACACTTTCGTGTGACCGGACACAAAACCACAAAACCAGTCATAAGGGCCGATGTTTTCGGAATAAATAGCTTTGCGTTGATGTATGGTTTGTTAGGATAAGGACAAGCTTTGGCCCCGCCGAGTGTGTGTGTGTGTGTGTGGTTTTTGTGACAAATGAGGACATAAATTTGTAGAATGACAAAGGTATGACAGGTATTACAAAGAGAAGGTGACTTATGAGGACATTACCCCATGTCCCCACTTTACAAAACGCTTATAAATCACACAGAATGGAGGTTATTGAAAATCTGAAATAGCGAAAGTCTCCTGTGAGGGGTAGGTTAGGGGTAGGGTTGGTGTAGGGCAATCGAATATACGGTCTGTACAGTATAAAAACCATTACGCCTATGGAGAGTACCCACTTTCACAAAAACAAACCTTGTGTGTGTGTGGTGTTTGTGTTGTTGTTGTGGTATGTGTGTGTGTGTGTGTGTGTGTGTGTGTGTGAGAGTGTGTGAGGGTGTGAGAGTGTGTGAGAGTGTGAGTGTGTGAGTGTGTGGGAGTGTGAGTGTGTGTGTGTGAGTGAGTGGGAGTGAAGTGAGTGGTGATGTGAGTGAGTGAGTGTGTTTCTGGGAGTGTGTGAGTGTGTGTGTGTGTGTTTGGTGTGTTGTGTGTGTGTGTTGTGTGTGAGTGTGTAGTGTGTGTGTGTGTGTGGTGTTGTGTGGTGTGTGTTGTGTGTGTGTGTGTGTGAGTGTGTGAGTGTGGTGAGTGTGTGAGTGTGTGAGGTGTGTGTGTGTGAGAGGGTTGAGTGAGTGAGTGAGGGAGTGAGTGGGTGAGTGTGTGTGTGAGAGAGAGAATGTGTGAGTGTGGAGTGAGTGTTGTGTGTTTGTGAGTGAGTGTGTGTGTGAGTGTGGGAGTGTGTGCGTTTGTGTGAGGTGGGGGTGTGGAGTGAGTGAGTGTTTGAGTGTGTGATGTGTGTGTGTGAGGGAGTGAGGAGTGAGTGATGTGACGGTGAGTGAGTGAGTGAGTGAGGGAGTGTGTGTGAAATTAAGTTGAGATAAATTTACGGTAGGAAATGTACAAAATATCTTCATGGAACATGATCTTTACTTAATATCCTAATGATTTTTGCACATAAAAGAGAAATGTATAATTTTGACCCATACAATGTATTGTTGGCTATTGCTACAAATTATCCCCCAGCGACTTCACACTGCTTCTGTGCTGCAGGGACACATTTTGTTCCATAATTATCGCACCAAGTTAAAGCATTAAATGGCCAGCCCTAGTGATGATCTAGATGATTGTGTGTTTCAGGTTCGGGTCAGATCCAGCTGTGGCAGTTCCTCCTGGAGCTTCTCTCCAACAGCTCCAACTCGTCCTGCATCACGTGGGAAGGAACCAACGGCGAGTTCAAGATGACGGATCCGGACGAGGTGGCGCGGCGCTGGGGCGAGAGGAAGAGCAAGCCCAACATGAACTACGACAAGCTGAGCCGAGCCCTGCGCTACTACTACGACAAGAACATCATGACCAAAGTGCACGGCAAGCGCTACGCCTACAAGTTCGACTTCCACGGCATCGCGCAGGCCCTGCAGCCGCATCCGCCCGACTCCTCCATCTACAAGTACCCCGCCGAGCTGTCCTACATGAGCTCGTACCCGCACCCGCAGAAGATGAGCTTCGTGTCTCCACACACTCAGGCCATGAACGTCACCTCGTCCGGCTTCTTCGGCGGCCCGGGTCCGTACTGGAACGCTCCGGCGGCGGCGGCGGGAATCTACAGCGGACCGCGACACCCCGCCGCGCACATGCCCTCGCATCTGGGCTCCTACTACTAGACATCTCAAACATCTCAAGAACACACCAGACTGGAGAGACAAACCCATCCGCCGGCGCTGCTGCCAGAGAAACACTCACCGTATTTAGACAGGAGACCGTCTGCGATCCGCTCGCACATCCAGAAGCTTAGCCGGAATGTGAACGTGGCTGTATAGCATGTTAATGAGCCGCTGCATGATCAAGCATATATGTTCATGTGTGCCTTATTGTACAAACATATCAGAGAGAGTTCAGAAGGTCTGAGAGAGAGAAGGTGAGAGGAAGAGGAAGACAGGACTGAGGTATGAGAGATGATGAAGAATGACGGCCGTTCACATGAAGGACGATAACGTAGGGCTGCACGATAACGGTTAATCGCGATTACTTGCTCAAAAAATATAATCACATATTTTGTATTTCATCAGATTGATTGCAGTTTCACATAAGCATAAATCAACTTGCTTTCGATTTAGTTTCAGCAAGCAGCGCAAACAGACTGGCTTTATTATGCTATTATTTGAGCAGAATATCTCAGTGGAGACTGATGATCTCCAATATTTTCCATAATGTAGAGAGAGCGCGTGCGCATGGTTGCCAAGTTGGGAATAAATTAAATAAACCACCAGGGTTGCCACAGTTTTACTGTTATGCGGGTAGTTTTTGAAGTCTGCGGGTTAAAGCGATCTCCCCAGAACGCTATTTTCCACAGAAACCACATAAAACATGATTGGCTAATTTTGATTATCAATTTTTTTTTGCAGACCTGGCAACCCTGTAAACCACTGGACAGAAAATTGATCAATTTAAGAGAAAAGCTTTGATTGGGGGATTTAAACACTTTACATCTGGCAACCGTGAACACTTGTAAAGGCTTGCTACCAATGCAAAATAATGGCAATGTCAAATAAAAATGAAGTGTTTACAGGATAAATAACCAGCGGGCAAATATTGCAGACAGTTATGCTTAACGAAATTGAGAGAAGCAGAAATGGTGATCATGATTAATATACGATTCATCATGCATCATGATAAAGGAGTAACGAGTTCATGCCACAACTATAACGATAACGACACAAATGAACGATTTCGTTGGAATCACTTTCAGGGCGATTTTTTTTTTCCAGACGATGAGTGATAAAAACATTGACAGCCAATCAGAATCCACCGTCTTTAAAGAGCTCGAGCATTTAAAGCGACAGGTTAATTATTAACAGCCAATATAGTTATCGTTCTTAGTGTGAACAGGCCTCTTGCCGAATTTATCAGTATTATGTCGTTCGTGTGGCATCAGAGATTGAAGTTTGCCTTAAAAATGACGAATCTTTGTAGAAAACTGGAAGCTTTCAGACGTTTTAATGACCTCAAACCTTTACAGACGAGGTGCATTTATATGAAACAGTGCCTTACAGAGAGAAACAGATTTACCAAAGATACCAGTATTTGTATTATTATTAATTATTATGACGATGTTCCGAGTCGCAAACGCTGTGCGTTTGTTAGATTGAAGTATACAATTCAGTGTTATAATTCTTTTTCTATAATAGATATATAACTTATGCATTTAAACACTACGAGTTGATCTCAGCCAGCCGAACAGACCTGTAATCAGAGCGCACTCGTGTGATTCTCTGTATGATGGGTGGTTTACAGTGAACACGCGTGTGTTCGTATGATGCTGGACTGGCGCGGCACACGGGCTCAAACCGACTGAACCCAGATCAGATCAGTATGGTCACAAGCCCTGATGCTCTGAGATTGTTGACAAAGGGAAGAAAACATATATTTGGATAAATTATATGGTTTTCTACTGAATCCTTTTAATAAACTATTTTCAGCAATGGTGTTCTTATTGCTTTGAGTTAAGAAACACTCTCATTAGCCGGGTTTCCATTACAGATTTCCGCAAAACTTTTGCAATATTTTATAAATGTCGATAAAACGCTCACACACACGGATCTAAGGATCACTCGCACATACACCGCTCCACACACACACGCACCACAAAACACACACCCTAACACACACGAAATTACACAAAATCACTACACCACACTCAAACACACACACACTCTCTCTTGCTCTCTCTCACACACATCCCACAAAACTCACTCACACCCACCACTGATAGTCCAGAGCCTATAATACACTCAAACACACACTCTCACATTCAAACACACACACATTCAAACACACACACACACACACTCACTCATACACCACACTCCGCACACACACACACTCAAGCACGCACTCATACACACTCACACACACACAAACACAAACAAACAACTCTCTCACACCACACACAGCCATAAACTCACACACACACACCCACATTCAAACAAATAAAACAGCCACCACACAATCACACACCACAACACACTCAAACACACCGGCACTCACTCGCACACACACACAAAACATCATTAAACGCCACACACACATTCAAACAAAACTCGCACACACACGCACACAAACTCACGCACTCACAAACACACACACGCACAAACACACACATGTCAAACAAACTCTCTCACACACACACACACACACACATTCAAACAAACTCTCTCACACACACACACAATTCAAAACCAACTCTCACACACACACCAACCACACACACATTTCAAAACAAACTCTCTCCACACACCACACATTCAACAAACTCTTCCACACAAACAAACTTAATAAACACACTCATAACTCACAAACACACTCAACACACCACACACACTCAAACACCACATGCACTCACGCGCACACAACACACACAAACACACCTCAGAAACGCACACACACACATTAAAACAAAACTCTCACACACACACACACACATTCAAACAAACTCACACACACACACACACATTCAACAAAACTCTCCTCAACCACAAACACACCACATCAAACCAACTCACACACACACACACACACACACATTAAACAACACACAAACACGCAAACACACACACACACACTCAATAACAAACAGACACAGACACACACACACACACACACACATTCAAACAAACTCTCACACACACACACACACACACACACACACACACACACACACAACACCACACATGTTGTAATTGAGAGTTCTCTGTTGCACAACAGTGTGATACTTACAATCATGTTTAGGGACAATGTATCTTTCAGAGTTTGTTGGATATAAAACACAAATACTATAAATGTGTCATATTTTATTTCGGGAGAAACATGGATCAAATAGTTTTCGTAAAACAATTGTGAAACGTGTGAAATGGATTGAAACATACAGAAAAAAACCTGGAAACAGAGAAAATATGAACTGTGAATTGATTGGATGGTGAAAGTGAATAAGAGCAATGGATGATGGAGAAAGTCACTATATTCATATTATTGACTTCTTTAAATAATGTTACTGATTAATCATTCCCAATAATACCATAACATGATGAAATAAGTATATAGAGCTATTTTGATTCGAAGTGTATATACAGTCGCCGTTTTAAAAGAATTCTCTCTGCCAACTAAGGCTGCATATATTTGACCAAAAATACAGTAAAAAGGATGTGAAATATTTACTACAAATTTAAGAAACAGAATGTTTTCTATGTGAAGAGACAGTAAAATGTAATTGTTTCCTGTGACCAAAGCTGAATTTTTTTTGTTGGTAACCATGATTCCGACTTACATTAAACGGGTTGGGGCCGGTAAGTTAAAGGGATAGTTCACCCATAAATGAAAATTCTGTCATTAACTACTCACCCTCGTGGTGCCAAAAACCCGAAGGGACCAGTCAGTCTATTTGAACACAAATGAAGATATTTTTGATGAAATCCGAGAGCTCTCTGACCCTGCATAGACAGCAAGGGAACGGAAACGTTCTAAGGACCCCCCCCCCCCCCCCCCCCAGAATTTCATTTTTGGGTGAACTAGCCCTTTAAATACAATGAAGAAATAAATACATTTATTAATCAAGGACGCATTAAATTGATCTAAAGTGACAGTTTAGACATTTATAATGTCACAAAAGATTTATATATCAAATAAATGCTGTTCTTTCTGAGTTTTCTATTCATCAAAGAAACCTGAAAATAATGCATCACGGTTTCCACAAAAATAAAAAAATATATTGATCACAGCAATCAATTACTTTAAAATGCCGTCACTGATGATGAATCATTCTCAACAAGACCAGGATCATGAATCAGGACAGGATCTTTTGGATGCTGCTGTATTCCACAGAAGCAGCCAGCGCTCCACGTTTCCAGATCAGATCCGCCTCTTCCAGAATGATTTAGGGTGTTTTTCCAGCTCATTTTGAAGCTGGTTTTCCAGCACATTCTTGACACTCGTCTGATCTCTTCATTCCCGTCTGTACTCCTCCTCCAGCTGGAGCTTCTCCGTGTTGTTGTGGATCATCGGCGGCTCGCTGCAGGCCTGCAGCTTGTCGAAGAAGCTGAAGTCTGCGGCCAGCTTCCCGCCAGTCGTGTCGGACAGCACAGGCTTGAACTCATAACCCCACAGGATCTCCTGCGGCAGGTAAGACGTGCGGCTCTGGCAGGTGGCGGCTGTGGACTCCATGGTGCCGTTGAGGGTCACCAGCAGCTCGAAGTCTTGTTTGGGCAGGTTCTCGGCCGTGAGGCTCCTCAGCGGGCTTCGCTCGTCCAGCACGTGATAGAAGGTGAGTGGCAGCAGCAGGAACGGACACTCGCCGCTGGAGTCCAGCTGGAAGTCCACGCTGCTCTGATGGACGAGGGTCTTCTCGCCTTCTTGCGTGACGTGGGTCGACAGCAGTTTCCCCGAGAGCTGACACTGAATCAGGAGGCTGTTCCTCATGTTGGCCACGCGCACCATCAGACACCAGCTCCCACCATGCTTGCACACCACCGCCGACCGGCTGAACTTGATGCTTCCTGCGCGCTTCTTGGGTCTCGCCAGCTTGGCCAGAAACGCACCGGTCACAAAGATCTCAGCCAAACCCGTGATGACCAGCTGCAGCACCAGAGTCACGATAGCCAGAGGACACTCCTCGGAGATGTGCCGGAAGCCGTAGCCGATGGTGGTCTGGGTCTCCAGCGAGAACAGGTAGGCGCCAGTCAGCGTGTCCACGTTCATCACGCAGGGCGTGTGATTGGACGATGGGTCGGCGTGGAAGTCGCCGTTCCTCAGGCCGATGAGGTAGAAGACGACTCCGAACACGAACCACGTGGTGACGAAGGTGGAGGTGAACAGCGTGATCTTATAACGCCACTTCATGTCCACCACTGTGGTCCAGATGTCGTGCAGGAAGAGCTTGACCATCCCTTCCACGTTATCGATCTTCACGTTACTGCGGCCGTCTTTAGACATCACACGCCGCACGTTATCCGTCATGCTGCAGGAAGAGAAGAGACGTGAAAATCATCCTTCACCATCTCAACTGCAACAGTCAGGGTTTCTGTGGGTCTTAAAAAGTCTTAATTCGCCCTTCCACAAATGACGGCATTAAAAAGGTCTTAAATGAGAGCAGAAAGTCTTAAATTCATAAAGTCGTGGCATTAAATGTTGCATGAACTGCAGAAAATGAATCTCTTCCTCAGTAATTGTGTACGGTGGCCCAGTAGTGCACAACACAACAAAATCGCCACAGCACAACGAAATTAGCACAAACACAAAGGAAAAAAAGGCGAACACAGCGCAACACAATGCAAACAAGCCACAACACAATGAAATCGTCGCAGCACAATGGAAATACTCCCGCTCCCTTTCTTGGCCACTATAGAGGATGCATTAAAACTAAGGACTCTATACCAGAGGCAGTGGTCTAGCGAAATTCACATTTTGGGCATTTTACTGTAGTACCAATTATTTTAAAACCATTAGCCAAGTCATTTATATGGCTATGCAAATTTAAAATGTCTTTTAAAAATCCTGGTGCAGTAAAACCTCTTCAAAATTAGTAATATTTTTAGACCATTAACTCTAGTATGAAGCCCAAATTTTAGCTTTAAAGCATTTACGTGGCGGCGAGAAACGGCCTTATGAAATTAATTCAACAGTAATAATATGTGCAAGTTCAAGAGTCCATAAAATCATCAGTATGGTATAGTAAATTGTTCAAAATTAAGGTTTTGTTAGTCCATTACCACTATATAAAGCTTGCATGTTGGTTGTCTTTATAGAAGGTAGCGGCTATATGCAGTGTAAGTAGCATATTTTAGATGCTGTTTACACTAATTGACAATAGAACGTATTTTATGGATACACTGTTTACACTAAGTGACAATTAGTGTTAAATTCAGTTAATGGACATTGGTGAGCGTAATTAGTGTAAATAACCTATATGTCAAAAAAGCTGGTTAGTTGCACTTAATGTAAACACTCCGTTTTTGAAATGGCACCATGATATGGGGTGATATATAATGTACCGTCCCATAGAAACTTATACTGGATATCAAAATTTGGATATTCATTAGACCTGCATTAAATCCCTCGGCTCATTCAACAGTAACAGCGCTTAAAAAAAATCATAAACTTAATTTGTTTTGATCAATTTCTCAGAAAACAAGACTTTTCAAGACATGCCATTTTGCATCACCAGTAAATGTGTCTTGATTTAAGAATCTTTAGATGTTTAGAAAACAATACAAAATGCCATATCGGCCTTCGATACTGTAGATCATAATATTTTGGTATCTCCATGTTGGAATTCGTGGGACTGCTCTTAAATGGTTTAAGTCGTTTCAAGCAGATAGAAGTTTTGCGGTTAAACTGGGAGAATATATGTCAACACCAGCTCCACTAAAGTGCGGAGTCCCTCAAGGGTCTATTTTCGCCCCCCTTTTATTCTCACTGTACTTACTCTCTTTAGGAGCTATAATTAGGAAACACAATATTTTGTTTAATTGCTATGCCGATCTTCAAAAAGACTGTGGGTCTGGCATGAGTTTGCTTTTGAACTGCCTAACTGACATAAAGGACTGGATGGCGTTTAATTTTTTTTAATTCAATGAAAATAAAACCGAGATTATTATTGATTTTTATTATTATTAAAATGTAATGAAAATCAGCTGAAAGTTGTATTTTTAAACTTTGAAGTGTTGCTTATAAATAGCATTCACATTTAGACATATTGATGCATTGTGTTCCATTCAATATATTCCTTACATTTTCTTTACTTGGTCTTAAATGTCTTTAAAAAGTCTTACATTTACCTTCATAAACCCTGCCTAACACTCTGATCAAGCGCTCGAGTAACCAATCAAACTAGACAAACAAACAAACATGGTGCTAGCAACGCCAAGGTCATGGCTTCGATTCCTCAGGGAAGCAAGATCAGATCAAATACACTTTGAATCCAATTTAGATAAAAGCATCTAACGATTGTGTAAATGTAAAATAAATGAGATCTGCATCAGCTTCATCCGGCTGCATGTCACAGAATTCGATCACTGTTCTCCTTCAGGTCCTCCTCATCACATTCTGAGACTCTTTTCAGACCGGGGTTCAACTCTCTGTCCTGTTGTTGCTGTTAGTCGAGTTAATGAACAGTCCTTCAGAGTTGTAGATTAACAGAGCAGCTCAAGTTCATACAGCAGATACATAAATGCAGAAGTGCCTTTGATCTCTTATAAGATGCAGGGAGAGTTTCTTTCTGCTCTTTTAGTCTCAGGTGTGAAGCTCTTACCTGTAATCTGAAGCTGTGGACAAATGCCTCGCTGCTCTGTTGTCCTTGCGTTTGTGTACGAATGATATTGAGGAGCGTTAATGAGACTCTAAAGAAGGAAATTACAGTGAAACACTGCACCAGTAGAGCCGGTTCTCTCACGGACTCCTCCTCCTGCTCGTTACAGTCCGTGATGCTGGTCAGTGAGGTGTTTCTGTCGTTTCTGACTGTTATGAGTCCAAACACGCTGATGTTCTGCGTCTGCGGCCCTTAAACACACTGATCCTTCAGTTTATCTGCCTGTGAACTAAAGAAACACATCAGCACACGCTTACACTCATTCATTATTTTATTCACAAGGCGTTTCTACCTCCAGTAGCTCAGAGTAACAGCAGGAATGAGCCAGTATCTGATGCTCATTGTCCACTGTTTCCACATTTTCATGCTTGCACAGTAGACAAATAAGACAGATCTACTATATATACAGTTTGATTAACCTTTGCTTCATTAGTCATGTTCCTGCATCAGTTCAAAATCACACTGCATGCAGTTATCTACACCTTATACATGAAGAATACTGGAAATGAGGCTGTGAGGGACTGACTTAGTCTTTACAATGGCACGCACCGTATAAAGGTCCTAGCTTACATAATTTGCAAAACTTTCAAAGCAGTTTTCTGCAGTTTTGAAAGTTTTTGTCAAAAGCACGTTTTGTCAGCTGAACAATCAGTGTGTTGTAAAACAACAGTACAATCCATCGAACCCGCTGTACTTCAGTCCTTCACAGCCTCGCTTTCGTTCCTGTCAGAAATGACAAATCAGTGCAGAGATCGTCACTGGTTCATCTTTGTGTGACCCAATAAAACCTGGTGGAGTTCTGATCTGGTTCTGGCACCGATCGCTGGGATCTCCTGAAAACATCAACAACAACAGAAGCCATCACAGAACTTCTATTACAAACATAACAAACCATCAAAAGTTAACCATTACAGAATGGTTTCCAGTAGCACTAGGTTCGCAGAATTGAACTACTTGTAAACTGTTGCACGGGTTATTTTTCCAGCGGTTTAAAGGTTTGACCTACTGCATAAATTCTGATCCTTCATGAAAACCTCATGAGACTGTTTATGATTACCACTAGTGATTTTCTAGTAGAAATTGTGTATGGCGCATAGCAGCGTCTGTAAACAGTGTGTGTATTTTAGGTAAGGGATGTTTTGATGTGTGTTTAGGGTCATTGCGCTTGTTCTGTTATGCAGACCTGGCAACCCTGTGTTTTAATATTCCATCAGGATTTAGTGGTTTTAACATACCACCAGTAGAAGACAACCAATTACCAGAGACCCACAGGCACCATTACAGTTTAACAAGGGTTTCTTTTTTTCACCAGGGTAATGACCGATCAAAACTCCACTTGTGGAGATTTTCACTGGTTCGTCTTTACACGCACCCTCATAATGCGATTATAATGGGATTTTGGCAATATTGCCATTAAACTTTACCTCATGTAAACGCAATACTTTGATCAAAATAATGTGAATATCGCAGCAAGCATGATCGTATTAAAATATGTGGCATATGCCGGTTTTAATCGCAATGCACAGGAATGTCAACGCCTTAATCGCATTATTACAGCTCTGAGCACAACGTCACGAATGAACTCTTGTGACATTTAATCTGAAGCAGTCCTGGTTCTGCTGGGCTGCTAGAGGTGTTCAGCACCCGCAGGTGAAGCTGTGATAATAGCATTGGCAAAGCTCCAGTGCGTTACCTTGAAAGGTTTCTATTTACAACGTGTTTGTTTTTGCAGCGTTGAGGAATGCAGCCAATCACAGACTTACCTGTTGAGTTCTTGAACACAGTGGCCAATCAGAAGAGTTTAAGTCAGAATCCACTCACCGCTCACGTGATAAATAGAAACCTTTGACGCAAATAACGCACTGGAGCGTTTGCCAAATCTGTTCTGAGCAGAATCCTGTTATTACAGCCTCACCTGAGGAGGGCGCTCTTGCTTTCAAACTCTCACGGAGTTCTTCGTGAAGTTGTGTATAGCATACCCGGCATCCAACACATTTACTTTGGTGCCACGTTCCATTTATACTACGGCACAATGTTGAGGAAAGTTGCTTTTAAAAGTAATGCATTACAATATTGCGTTACTCCATTAAAAAAAAGTTACTAATTGTGTTACTTTAGTTGCTTGTTTAAGGAAAATATTGTTACGTTATTTTGCGTTACTTAGCTGGACTTCTGATGAATTCACCGGATACACTGTACCATTTCTGCTGATACACTTACGCCATATTGGTGACAAATAATTGTCTTTTAATTTGTTTTCGGAAGTTTATTGAATCGTTTAAAATCTTTTAGTCCTTCAGTGGTACAGTGCAGACGTGACAGGATTCACGAAATTTATTTACTCAAGACTCATTTTTATTGCGTGCTTGAAATAGAAATGAACTATTTTCAAAATGCATCCCTTTTTAACTTGAACACAGTGGTTAGAACATTATGCCTTTCAAGTGTTTTAGGATGGTGATTAATATTTACAGTGGGTACGGAAAGTATTTAGACCCGCTTAAATTTTTCACTCTTTGTTATGTTGCCGCCATTTGCTAAAATCATTTAAGTTAATTTTTTTCCCTCATTAATGAACACACAGCACCCCATATTGAAAGAAAAAAACAGAATTGTTGACATTTTTGCAGATTATTAAAAAAGAAAAACTGAAATAAATATCACATGGTCCTAAGTATTCAAACCCTTTGCTCAGTATTTAGTAGAAGCACCCTTTTGATCTAATACAGCCATTGTCTTTTTGGGAAAGATGCAACAAGTTTTTTCACACCTGGATTTGGGGATCCTCTGCTGTTCCTCCTTGCAGATCCTCTCCAGTTCTGTCAGTTTGGATTGTAAACGTTGGTGGACAGCCATTTTTATGTCTCTCCAGAGATGCTCAGTTGGGTTTAAGTTAGGGCTCTGGCTGGGCCATTCAAGAAGTTGTTGTCACAGAGTTGTTGTGAAGCCACTCTTTTGTTATTTTAGCTGTGTGCTTAGGGTATTTGTCTTGTTGGAAGGTAAACCTTCGCCCAGTCTGAGGTCCTGAGCACCTTCGGAGACGTTTCGTCCAGGCATCCGGATACGTGGCCGCTTCATCTTCCCTCGATTGCAACCAGGCCTCCTGTCCCGCATCTGAAAACACCCCCACAGGCATGATGCTGCCACCCCCAGGGCTTCACGTGGGACTGTATTGGACAGGTGATGACAGGTGCCTGGTTTTCTCCACCCTACGCTTAGAATAAGGCCAAAAGTTTTACTTTGTCGCATCAGACCAGAGAATCTTAATTTCGCCCCAGCTTGGCGTCCCCATGCGGGCTTGCATGGTCTTGCACTAGGATAAGCTTCCTCGGCCACTCTGCCATAAACCCCCGGTGGAGGTCTGCTGGATTGGTGACTTTCTACACCTTTCTCCCAATCTCCCTACTGGTGCCTGCTCTGGAGCTCACCACCGTTGAATCGGGGTTGTGTGGCTTCTACCTCTCGCACCACGGCTCTTCGTCCCCCTCGCTGTCAGTTGCCCTGGACGCCCCTCTAGAAGGTTCGTGGTCCCCAACTGCTCCATTAGATTATGGAGGCCATTGTGCTCTTAGGGACCTTAAGTGCAGCAGAAATGTTTTTGTAACCTTGGCCAGATCTATGCCTTTCCACAATTCTGTCTCTGAGCCCTTCAGGCAGTTCCTTTGACCTCATAGTTCTCATTTGCGCTACCGGCCGGGACTTAGGTGCTTAGAATAGCAGTGGTGTCTTAGGTCGCGAAGCAAGCCCAAGTCCGGGTTATAATCCACAGCAGCGGGACCAAATTAGTGTAACCATCCAAGTGATCAAAGATACAGCACCCATGTAAATATATAGTGTCACACAAAGGGTCGAATATACGTTAGGACCATGTGATATTTCAGTTTGTCTTTTTTAATCACCTGCAAAAATGTCAACACTTCTGTGTTTTTCTGTCAATATGGTGAGCTGTGTGTACATTAATGAGGAAAAAAAAGAACTTAAATGACTTTAGCAAATGGCTGCAATATAACAAAGAGTGAAAAATTTAAGGGGGTCTGAATACTTTCCGTACCCACTGTATATACATAATTACAAACGTTAATGTGTACCTTAAAACATTAGATAACTTTATGGACAACATTGCGGACACTAGAATACATTTTCTCACAAATATAATCACTAGATGTCTGGAAAGCTCCTCTGGCTGATCAGTGTGTGCAGCGCCGCAGGAAGTCAAACACACTCTCTGATCATGGTTTGCTGTTAACCTTATACTTAGCAGCCAAACGGGAATGATTAATGAATACTTGTAATGGTATTTTTATGCTCAGACTGACAGAAGCAAATGCAGTGTGTGTGTGTGTCGCCTGTAGATGGCAGAAGAGCATTAATGGAGTCGGTCAGTTCGAGTGAAACAGCTTGATTCTGTGATCTGTTCACACTCATCTCAGCATCAGCATCCGCTCATCCTCTGATCATGGCCCTTCAGTTGTAGAAGCAGTCACTAAAGCTGTGAATGAGAGAATATACTATTTCACCCTTTATAGTATTAGGAGCCTCCATCTGCTATAATATAAAGAATATTTGTGATTTATGTATTCTCTGTGCTTTACTGTGATGGCATATTTTTTTTAAGCTGGGGAAGTCTGAGATCTGTATTGTTTTTAATATAATTAATGGTTTTTAGTTTACATCACAGCTGTGATTTTCAAGAGAGGGATGTTCTTAATCTGAAGCATATCATCATCGGATTTTCAGCTGGATTTCCTGGAAGAAAAGCGTCTCTCTGTTGTATTAAGTTTATTTGTCGACTTTTATCAGTACAGTAGCACATATCCAGAAGACTCGCGTGTTGAAGTAGATGTTGTTTAGCGGAGGAATATCTGGTTAGCAGAATGTGGTTAACAGACTGATCTGCTCCTGAGTTTCAGGACACAGAACCGTAATTATTAGTGAGTTACTCTCAGTAATGTGCACTTAAGCAGCGTTTAACCTCCGGTTACTCCAGCGGGAATCTTCCTGTAATTATTTCGTGTTGCCTGTTTATCGTAAGCCTGTTTTCAATAATTCGGACTTTTTTCTCAGAATTGCATGATATAAACACACAGTTGCAAGTTATAAAGTCAGTATTGTGTGATATAAACTCTGTAATTGTGACTATTTTTCCCAGAATTGTGAGATATAAAGTCCAGTTCTGAGAGGTGAAAAAAAAGATTTGCAAATACCTTTTTAAAAATGTTTTATTCAGTGGCAGAAACGGGCTTCCATACTAGAGAAAGAGCCCCACGTGACCCCTGATGCAGGCACACATGACCCGTGCCCCTGGCGAACACAATTATGCTGTATTATCCCATAGGGGCCACAGACGGGTCAGGACATAAACAAAGCATTTCCGTTCCTGTACTGTTTATATGTATCTGTCAAAATGTTTGCTTCCTGTGTTGTGTTAAAGCGGAATACCTACTAGTAAAAAATTGTGTGTCAGTAAGATATATTTTATAGAAATGAATACTTTTATTCATCAAGGATGCACTAAATCGATCAAAAGGGAGAGTAAAGACATTTATTATGCTTCAGATGATTTCTAATATCAAATAAATGCGGTTCTTTTGACCTTTCTACATCTGTGTATCGCTGAAAAATAAAACTGTTACGTAGGGTGTTCCCAATATTTGAGTCCAAATGGTCGCCACAAGTACAGGAAGACCAGTAAATTGCTGACCTGTTGTGACAGTTTTGGTCCCATGAGGAACCAGCTAATAAATCCCACGAATGCAGTGTTTTGAGAATCTAAATGCCGTATGTCTGAGGGCAGTTTAGGTGTAGGGTTAGAGTAAGGGGATAGAAAATACAGTTTTTATTGTATTTATATACATTTATGACCGTTTATGCAGTAAAAAACCAAACAAACAAACAATTAGACGGGGCTCACTGCGGCTGATCCAGAAAACATTCTTTGCCTTGGGGGGAATAATCTGTGTATATTGTTGCATGTTTGTGGATGAGACGGTTTGGATTGTGTGCTGGCAGGAAAGAGCAGAAGCTCACGCCAGCAGCAACTTCCGTAAAGCACCGCCCGCTCAGCCAGAAGCTCAGGACTCACTCTTCAGCTCCATCAGCCAGCGCCGGGCCTCCGTGAAATATCACTGGCATTGTGTGCGTAAGTCTGGTCACAGCGATAAACATGAGAGTGTGTGTTGGTGTATGTGTTTGTGGTTGTGTGAGAGAGAGTTGTGAGAGAGTGTGAGTGGTGTGTGTTTGTGTGTGGTGTGTGTGTGTTTGTGTGTGTGCGAGTGTGTGTTTGTGTGTGTTTGTGGTGTGTGTGTGTGTGTGTGTGTTTGTTTCGTGGTGTTGTGTGGGTGTGTTGTGTGTGTGTGTGTTGTGTGTGTGAGAGAGAGAGGGTGTGAGCGAGTGTTGTGTGTGTGGTGTGTGTGTGTTGTGTGTGTGTGTTGTGGGGGGGGGTTGTGTGTATGGGTGTGGGGGTGTGTGTGTGTGTGGGTGGTGTGTGTTGTTGTGAAGAAGAGTGTGTGAGATGTGTGTGTGTGTGTGGTGGAGTGTGTGTGGTGGGTGTGTGTGTGTGTGTGTGTGTGTGTTGGTGTGAGGGTGTGAGGTGGGAGGTGAGGTTTGTGTGGGTTTGAGCTGGGTATGGGGGTGTGTGAGTGTTGTGTGTTGGCTGGTTCGGTTCTGGCCGCGGCATCAGCAGTGAAACAGCAGCAGGAGTTCGTCTCCTGTGGTTTTGTGAACAGTGAAAACTGTTCTCCGGCGTCCGTTGTGACTGTGTTGTCACCTCCAGCACTGACCCTCACGTGTGCTCACTCAGCGGATAATATATATAGAGATATTGGTTGTGTGGTGTGTGTGTGTGTGTGTGTGAGGGTGAGTGTGTGAGTGTGTGAGTGGGTGAGTGGGTGTGTGTGGTGTGAGTGTGTAGTGTGTGAGTGGGTAGTGTGTGTGGGTTGTGTGGTTGTTGTGTGTGGTGTGTGTGAGTGAGTATGTGTGTGGTGGTTGAAGGTATGTGTGTGTGTGTTTGGTGTGTTCTTGAGAACCCGTACGACACAAAGTTTGTAGATTTGTTCATATTTTCTGCTCACCAAGGCTAATTATTGTGATAATTTTCAATGAACGAGTTATGTTTAAAAATCCCAGTAAAAACAGTTAGATATTATTATAATTTAAATAGCTGTTTCTATGTAGGTGTGGTAAACTGTAATGGATTTATTCCTGTGATAGCAAAGCTAATTTTTCAGCATTTCATTCCTCCAGTCTTCAGTGTCACATGATCTTCAGAAATCAGTATAATATGCTGATCTGCTGCTCGAGAAACATTTCTGATTATTATCAATGTTGAAAACAGTCGTGCTGCACAATATTTTTGTGAAAACTGTGATACATTTTATTTTTCAGGATTCACAGATGAACAGAAAGTTCAAAAGAACAGCATTTATTTGAAATAGAAATATTTTGTCACATTATAAATGTCTTTACTGGCACTTTTGAATAATATAATGTGTGCTAGATGATAACGTTGTGACGGGTATTGTGTTGTTTGTGTTTGTCATATCACAGCACACTCTCTATCTATACAATAAAGTCAATTAAACTCTAATCAATATTTCACATACAGGTAATTATTTAATTGGCAGGTAGTCGTGTGATAACGTACGGTTTCGACAGTCTTCTGCATTTGTATTTGCTGTTTTATCAGCAAACTGGCAAGAAAATTCAAAAAGTTTCTGAGATTTCAGAGGTTTTCAGCTGAAGCCTTCAGTGTTCAGTGTTGTAAACGACTCTCAGTCTGCTTTAGGAGATTTTATAGCATCCAGAAATGCAGATTTTCATGCCAGATCAATCAAAATGACTAAATAATGAAAGTGTGGAAGCCAAAGATTCATAATGTTCCCACCCTGAGATCATCAGTTCTCAAAACACAGGGATGTTTCAGTGAAGATGTTGGATATGATGACAGTAAATCCACAGAATGAAGTTAATCAGTGCTGAATATGCAGTGAGGTCTGGAGGTTCAAGTACATGAGTGAGACAATCACACCCAACACGTACTGCTGCTTTAACACTGAGTGTGTGTGTGTGTGTGTGTGCAGCCTTTGATCTGCTCTGATACACTCAAACACACTTCCCACAGCGTGTCACAGCAGAGGTCATGTGCTGTCTGCCGCTCACTGCCTCTCATCCGCACGCACGAGTGTGTGTGTGTGTGTGTGTGTGGGTATGTTTTCAGTTGCTGTGTGAGGCCCATTTTTTTTTCAATACAGTGAAACCTGTTTAACAGTGTCTTGTGAGGATGTTTGAAGAGATGCGCACTGTTTGAAATCAGTCAAATCATGTTCTGCTTTAATAATGTCAACAGGTTTGTGTGCTGCTTAAAGATCGTCACCCCAAATGAATATTTGCTGAAAATTGCCATCCGCGATCAGAATGATTTTGTTTCTTCATCATTTTTAAAATGTAGCATTGCAGCATTGTCTCAGCGCGTATGAGGCTCTGCGGTGGATGGGTGCCGTCAGAACGAGAGCTGATAAAAACATTACAAGTAATCCACAGCACTCCAGTCCTTCAGTGAACATCTGGAGAAGACAAAAGCTGAAACATATCCAGCATTAAGACGTTTTTAACTCAAATACGAGTCTATAATAATGCTGAAAAAGTGCATCTGCTGTTGTCTCTCGCATCAGAATCCAGCCTCATATGTGTTTAGAGCTGTTTAAATGTTGCTTGATCTGTGCAGATTTCTCTCCGATTCAGACCAGAACACTGCTCCTGAGCAAGTTATTATGGATTATAAGACTCAAATGTATTGTTAGTTAAAAAGTTTCTTGTTGATCACTTCTTGAAAACGAACGACAGCAATTGTATGGCAAATTCTGGGAGCAAGTCGTCAGTGTACTGACAGGTCGTTGTCACAGAACCAGCAGCGCCAGGCACAAAAACCACCGTTTGCAAAATCGTCAAGGGTACGACTGAATTTGGCTTCTATTTGTTTTAAGCCCAATTCAGCCACATTAAAGTCAGCATGAAACGGAAGTTGCGATAGTCTTTTCTTCCCTACTGTGATGTATATCCAAGTGAAACCGCTTCTGGAATGTAGGGCGGGATTTCACCCTTCGCCGGGAGTTTGATTGACAGGCGATCTGACCAACAAGACAGAGCAGGTTACTTTTGGAATGAAACTATAAGTCTCAGCTTTCAAAATGTGTCATTTAAAAACAATAAATACTGTTTTGTGGCTCTTTAATGTGACAGATCACTGTAGCGCCTCAGTTCCAGCGTCATATGAAACGATCATCTCTTCCTCTTTAGTTATATAGCATGAAATAAACATGAATGAACATCAGAAGGTTGTCTTAACCGCAGAAGACGTCAAGACACCATTTTCAAGTTCGACTCTACTGACGTTAATCTATTAACTTTTCTGTCTAAATTTGTTTAGACAGAACATTAATTAAAAAAAGTAAAAATGTTAACATTATAAATATACTAGGCTACACCAACAAAACCAAATTTAAGGGTAAGAACAGGTAGAGATAACTCTTTAACATAACAATTGCACATTACCACTTTTTTACAGCGGGAGGTAAACATTTAACGTAAAACTTTGCATGTTGCGTTCATATTCTGAGCTCTTCTGCAGATTTTGATCTTTTAATACCATTCTTTATGCATAAGCCATTTTAAGTGTAAAAATATCCACTTCGATTACGGTGCCGTTGTGTTAGAAGTACAGTGTTTATGACAAGTGAAATGTGAGAGAAAATAGATTTTCCCCGGTTGTTGTTTTAGAACATTATTACGCCACGTTTAGAGTTTTTCACTGCACTACCTTTGTGCTCGCGTCTTTTGCAGTGACACAGCATTCTAAAAACGCAGAGCTCAAGTCAAAAGAAGTTTAAAAGTAAAAAAAAGAGACCTTAAGTTTTTACCAAATTCCACTGGTCTTGTGTTTTTCATATCAAAACACGTTCTGTGTGATCTGTGAATGCCTTTTAGAATGTCCTGCGATGGGGCCCCCAAAGGGTATGACAACCATTGTGTTTATGACATGTCACTGATATACATGTGTACATCATTTTATCTCTCTTATAGACACACATTCACCATCTGTTTTTGT
>JADLZN010004075.1:65000-102500 GCA_018155175.1 Sinocyclocheilus anophthalmus
GATTATTTTCGTGGCATATTACAGATGTGTTAATCATCACATATTTTCTGTATTATGTAACATGTCGCCTTAACTACAAATGTTCAATAACTGGAAAATTGAGTGATAATATTTCAAAGTCATTTTTCTGTCTCTTTCCCGGTTAGTTTTCACGGGGATACTTCTAATCGCTATTAGTGGTGTTTACTTCAATCTTTCTAAATTGCAAGAATAGTTTTCATAGTGTGTTTGTCTGGTTTTCGATTACAAACATCTCAGCATTCTTAAATCAAGATAGATTTACTGGAGAAGCTAAATGAGATATTAAGGCAATATTTAAGAGATATTTTGTTAGTTTTTGATTAAAACAAGAGCAATATCTGCCAGTGGGGTAAGAATAATAATCTTAATTCAAAGACAAAACAAGATTATGTTTCTAGTCCCATTGGTAGATATTTTATCTTATAAAAAAAAATCAGAAAACAAAACTTAAGCAAGAAAATCATTTTTTGCAGTGTGATATTTCTTGAATGATGGGAACCAGAGATTCTAGTGCATTCAGTGAGTTATCAATTTATCATAAAATAACCCACAGATGTGCAGTATGTTGTCATTTTTCATATAGTTACAGTAAAATACAAAGGAAAAATGAAAATTAGGAAGAAACTAAACAGCGTTACCGTTGATATTCTTGTTAAAATGCCAAGTGTAAAGTCTGAAACACAACATGAGGGAAAGTTTACAGCTCGTTCAGTCAAACTGACAGATAGGGATTATTTTTAGCACATCTTTATGATCTGAAATGATTCGTTTCAGTCTTTTTGAGTGTAACGTCTGCAAACCGGAAGAGCCTTGCACAATGGAAGACACCGTAGCCTCGTTGATAATAGCAACGCGAGAGCTCAGCCTTCAGATTCTGGCAGCGACTCAAAGGTCCCTCACTGGTTTAACGACATGCACGAGCTCCTGATTAAATGAATGTCTGTTTGAGACGCAGATATCTTCTGCTGGTTATGATCATAGACTGTATGTGATCGAATTATTTGATTGTCACGCCTACGCAAGCGTCTGTGGAGCGTCAGAGAGTCTCTCGACCCGCAGGTTTGCAGACGTTAGGCCGAGCCGCTCGTTTCCCTCTGCGAGGTTCTAGTTTGGCAGGTTTGGCGAATGTTCCCGACGGTTCTAGAAGGCTGAACGCCGCAGAACGCTGCCACTTCACTTGGCACATCGAGCATCTGCCATTGTGAGCGCTGACGGACTGAGCCGTGTGTTGCCATGGCGATGATGGCTCATGTTTCCCAGCGAGACAGAGAAAAACTCCCTCCTCCACCAAACACGGCAAACGTGCTCAAACTCTTCAGGCCACTGAATGTGAAATAGACATTTTAGTGATGTTGCATTTGTTTCTGCCTCAGATGTGGCACCGGTTTCAGCACGAGCAGCAAAAAATCACACTGGATGTGACATTTTTACTTTCATATTTGGAAATAAATGTCTGATTTTGAGCAGTGTGACTTCAGGCCAGAGTAAATCATTTTTGTGTGTCAGTTTAACTCTACATTCATCAATATTTATGACAGCAGAAGTCTAAAGTTATTCTAATGCCATATCATCATAATGAAATCTGATGATGATCAGGAGTGTTTTTCTCATGCTGGTGAGTTTTGTGTTTTATGTTTACTCTTTACATTAGACTTTTCTAGGTATTTATGACTGGTTGTAGATACTGTAAATCACACACTACACTAGCTGAACACATTATGTTTTTACAGCTTTATTTACTTTTAATTTAATTTTATACAGTTTTTAGAAATGAGGATGTTCCCAAAATTAGGTTTTGTAAGGTCTACTAATCTTTGGATACAAATTTGCCCCCATAATATGGTTATGTAGGTCCACACACGCCCACACCACACACACACACACACACACACACACACACACACACACACACACGCACACACACAGACACACACACACACACACACACTCACGCACACAGGTTTGTTTTTGTGAAAAGGGGGACTCGCCATAGGTGTAATGGTTTTTATACTGAACAAACCGTATTTTCTATCGCCCTACAACAACCATACCCCTAAACCTACCCCTCAAAGGAAACTTTCTGCATTTTTAGATTTTCAATACACTCCATTCTGTGTGATTTAAGCGTTTTGAAAAGTGGGGACATGGGGTAATGTCCTGAAAAGTCACCTTCTCCTTGTAATACCTGTCATACCTTTGTCATTATACACATTTATGTCCTCATTTGTCACAAAAACGCATACACACTCTCTCTCTCTCACACACACACACACACACACACACACATACACGCACGCGCACACACACACACACACACACGCACACACACACACACACACACACACACACCTACACTTTGTGATAATTGCTCTTTAGATTTACTTTTGCTGTGAATCATAAATAATGTAATTGTTTAAGATTTTGATGTCAGTTAGGTGTAGGTGATGATACCATATTAAACGTTTTGTAATTTGATGATGGTCTTGCGATGATCTGGATTGTGTTTTAAAGATGCTCCGTTTCAAAGCTTTGAGTGGCGTTTGTCAATCATCTCAAGATCTGCTCTTGTAATCTTGATGTCGACGCTCCTGTGAGTTTTTGCGGGGTTTTTTTATATTCACGCCGCCCACAGATCTCCTCCAGCCCACTGTGTTGCTGGTTCTGCACCAGAAGCCCAGCGAGACTGAAGAAATATGAAATATTTAACGCAGCCCGTGCTCACAGTGACCTACTGAGGGAGAGCGAGCTGTTTATCAATGCCAGAAATAGACTTCATGTTGAGAGGAACCAGAGACGCCGCGGTGCGCTGTGATGGACGCACCATGTTCTCGTGATGAGAAACCGCACGACTGACTGGCGTTCCCAGTGCGTTTGTGCTGAGTCAGCCGGTGTGTGAATTACCCAGCATCCCTCAGGCGCATGAGGCTCAGGTGAGCTGCTGTGTGTTCAGGTGTGTGTGTGTTTGCACAGTGATTACGGCCGTGTTCAGCAAACAGGAAGCCGTTTTCTGTCCGTAGTGACACCATTATGCAGCGATGCTTCATCGGGTCTCTGTGAGAGTGTGAACTGTGAACTCTCACCGTGTGCTGAAAGGTCAAAGGTCACCGCCTCAACATCAGCGTGTTTGTTACGCCACACTGAAACCAGATGACACCCTTAAAGGAATAGTTCACAATGAAACTTCTGTCATTTACTCCAAACCTGGATGAGTTTCTTTCATCTGTCGAACACAAAAGAGATGTTTTGAACAATGTGTATTTTTTTCTTACTATAGAAGTCAATGGAGACCAACAACAGCTTGGCTGCCCACGCTCAGTGACTGTTGTCAGTGTTGGTGTAGATCTACAGACTGGCGCTCAGCCGCTGAAATGCGCCACTCGTGAAGCTGCGGCTCTGAGCGCTGGTTTGGGTTGGTTTAATGCAGGATGCGTGCAGCTAACCGTGTAATTGCATGTGTTGTCAGTGTGTGTGTGTGTGTAATGGTGGTCAGCCGGTTTAACTGGGTTAAGTGTTATTGCCGTTTACATGGAGTTGGTTGTTTCAGATTGGAGTGTTTAATTGTTAATCACTGTTTTATTCATTTATTTATAAACCTGCTGTGGTCCTGATGATGATGATGGTGGTGGTCTCTGCAGCTGCATTCATGCATTCAGCAGAGGCTTTTATCCAGGGTTTGTTCAGCTCATGGTTATGTGAATGCAGTTTGGTGTGTGATTGTGATGAAGGATCTTCATGACGTCCGGCAGAAGCTGCGGTGGTGTGTGTGTCCAGCTTCACATCAGACACTTGAGAGCAGCACCACAACACTGTAAAATGATTTAAACCTTGTAAAACATGTACTTGAAGTACTAGTCTGTTAGTGTTAGCTGAACACATCAGCAAATTTTTATATGCTAAATATTTGAGCAAAATGTATTTTTTAGTCAGAATTTTTGCACTCTGATTTTTTGTACTGCATCTGTTTGACATGCATGCATGCAATGATGCTTCTTCAGTGAACTTTAACAGAGAGTAATTTGCTGTAGTACGAGCCTTTATGCAATATGAATTACTGGTGTGTATTTCTAATGTTTACAGATAATGATACAACTGTAAGATGTTAGTTATGCACTGAGAAAAACAAATGCCTCAAATGCATTCAGCAGCAAACCGCTTTAAACTGCATGCTAAGTGAGTTTGAAACACTTCATATAAAGCACGTCTCATGTTTAGGACACTTTTTCCTGAAGCAGATCATTCTGATATTGTGAACGCGTCTGAAAAATAATAAAGTACACAAAGTATATCACTATAGATAGTCGTCTCATCCTATAATCAGAGTTTTAAACTGCGACATGACACACACAACAGTTCTGCACGTGCAGTGGTGAAAACAACACTGTATTTGTTTGGTACACATGCGCTGAGCATTTTCAGGATACAAAATATTGTGCAGGACATGCATGCAGGTTCATTAGTGACTGTGTTCCAGTGGACAGATGTGTGTGTGTGTGTGATCATGAGAAGCTGTCTGTCTGTCTCACGCAGATGTCAGGCTGTCCTGTGTGTGATGGTTGATGTGTTTCCGTCTGTGATGTGTGCTGCGATCATGAGTTGAGCTTTAACTGAGATCAGAACGAGCGTCGGACACGGGGGGTGATTTTCTCTGAAGCTACTTTTGGACTCAATCAATATGTGCTGCAAATGCGTGTTGATCCTTTCCAGCTCTCAGGAGGATTGCACTCACACCTCATCTGTGTCTCATAGGACCGTCGCTGCCGTCATCGTTCACAGCTACAGCTGCTCTCTTCAGCCTGTCAGTCTGTCTGTCTGTCAGTCTGTCTGTCTGTCTCTCAGCTGTCTGTCTGTCTGTCTCTCTGCCTGTCTGTCTGTCAGTCTGTCTGTCTGTCTGTCTCTCAGCCTGCCTGACTGTCTGTCTTCTGTCGCTCAACCTGCTGACTGTCGTCTGTCTGTTTCTCTCAGACTGTCGTCTGTCTGTGTCTCGCTGCCTGTCTGTCTGCAGTCGGTATGTCTGCTGTCTCTCAGCTGATGACTGTCTTGATCTGTCTGTCTATCAGCCTGCCTGTCTGCCGTCTGTCTTCTGCCGGTACTGTCTGTACTCTGTCGTCTTATCTCAGCCTGCATGGACGGTCTCTCTGACGTCTGTCTGTCTGTCTCTCAGCCTGCCTGACTATCTCTCTGCCTGTCTGTCTGTCTCTCAGCCTGCCTGTCTGTCTGTCTGTCTGTCTCTCAGCCTCTGTCTGTCTGTCTGTCTGTCTGTCTGTCTCTCAGCCTGCCTGACTGTCTGTCTGTCTGTCTGTCTCTCAGCCTGCTGGGACGGCTCTGTCTGTCTGTCTGTCTCTCTGCTGTCTCCTCTCTGTCGTCTGTCTCTCAGCCTGACTGACTGTTGTCTGAATGTCTGTCTCTCTGCCGCTCTGTCTGTCCTCTTGTCTGTCTGTCTCTCTCCATGTCTGTCTGTCTATCAGCATGCATGACTGTCTGTATGTCTTGTCTCTCAGCCTGACTGTCGTCTCTCTGCCTATCTGTCTGTCGGTCTGTCTCCAGCCTGACTGACTGGTATATTCTGCCGGTATGTCTCTCAGCCTGTCCTGTTGCCTGGCGTCTTCTGCTGGCCTGTATGTCTGTCCTCTCAGCGTCTGTCTCTCAGCCCTGCCTGTCTGCTGTCTGTCTCTCTGCCTGTCGGTCTGTCTCTCAGCCTGCCTGACGTCTGTCTGTACTCGCTTGCAGGTCTGTCTGTCTCTCTGCCTGCCTGACTGTCTCTCTGCCTGTCTGTCTCTCAGCCTGGCTGTCTGCCTGTCTGTCTCTCTGCCTGTCTGTCTGTCTCTCAGCCTGCCTGACTGTCTGTCTGTCGTCATCTGTCGTTTGTCCTAATCAGATGTGTTATGTCTGTCTGTCTGTCGGTCCTGGTATCTCATCATGTCTGTCTGTCTGTCTGTTCTGTCTCTCTCCTGTCTGTCTGTCGTCTGTTGTTCTTCATCATGTCTGTCTGTCTGTCTGTCTGTCTATGGTAATGTGCTCATTGTCTGCTGCATCAGTCTTTGTCTTCTCAATGGCTTCATGAATATGAGTCTCTCTCGGTTTTTGTTCAATGTTATTTATGTCGTGTCCATTTGGCCGTCCGCTGACACAAAGCACGCGGTTTATTCTCTGAATAAATATGAGTGGATCTGAATGAGGCATTAAAACACAAATTGGTGCGAGTTCATTTTCTCTCCCTGTGGGTTGTAAAGCAGGTTGTCCAGCTTGCTAATGGACCAATGGCTGCAGAGAGAGAGACAGACGCACAGATGGGCTTGTTTTATCAGGATCATATAATCTTGTCACGGTTCTCTTCTGACACACCTGTATGTCTGCGATTCCTTTTCATCCTGAGCAGGTGCACGTGGATTCAGAGCCGTAGCGCGTCTGTTTTTCTCCTGAGTGACAGTGAGACGAGACACACAGCACTCAGACCAGAGTGAGACAGGAACAGGAAATACACCAGAGAGACACATGTGAACATGACTCAACACGGGACAGAGAGAGAGAGCGAGAGAGAGAGAGAGTGCTGGGCTCAGGTGACGGCTGTTAGAGAGAGTGAATTAATCACATCAGTAAATGTTTACACATCTGTGACACACACACACCACACACACACACACACACCGGACGTAGCATCTCACTGGATTCTCTTTTCCTTGAACATTTTCAGGAAACTCTGTCATTTGTGCCTGAAAATTTCCAAACAATATTTAATCTTATAATTTCATCTGAAGAGGATACGTCTGAATTAACCATGTAAAGCCTGACATATGAAATAATACTCAGAAAAAACTATTTTTTTTAAATGCAGCAGTTTATTGACAAAATATATAAAAAATATTGAATGCGTGTTTTTGTTGAATATCATATTTGATACACCAGGCTTTTATGGCTCATATAGAATACAGTGAGAATATGGAGGAAAAACAGCTCAGATTTATTCAGAGACTCAAACTGAGCAAAAATATGAATTTGCTGCAAATGCTGATATTTATATGATGAAATTCTGTTGCTTGTAATGTAAATCAATGAGATCTTTATAACAGTACAGCCGATACAGATATAGTGGTGGTGTGTGTGTGTGTGTGTGTGCTGTGTGGGTGTGTGTGTGTGTGTGGGTGCGGCTGCGTTTTTGTGATTTCTGAGGACATGTAAGAGTGTCCCCATATTTCAAAAGGCTATACAGTTTTTGAAAATCTACAATGCAGAAAAGAAGAAGAAAGTCTCCTGTGAGGGGTAGGTGTAGGGGTAGGGTTGGTGTAGGACAATATAATATACAGTTTGTACAGTATAAAAACCATACGCCTATGGAGAGTCCCCACTTTTCACAAAAAACAAAACTCTGTGTTGTGTGTGTTGTGTGTGTGTGTGGTGTGTGGTGTGTGGGTGTGTGTGTTGGTGTGTTTGTGTGTGTGGTAGTGTGTGTGTGTGTGTGTGTGGGTGTAGTGTGGAGTGGTGTGTCAGTAATCAAGACGGAGCCGCTTGCTGTGGTCTCCTCAAGGCTTCGCACATGACCTTAAGTGACATGTGAATTGACAGACACGGTCCCTCCCAAAGCGTTTCCGCTCTTCCTCTTAAACGTGCTGTCACTGGAGATCAGAGTCTCTCTCCTGAGCATCAGGCTGCATTTCTCTCCTCGTGTCGGTTTATTTTATTCAAGCGTGGTAACGGCCTCCGTCGACTCAGTCCAGTGCTCTTCAGTCACAGGTCACTTACTGATCGACTGATCAATAATATCATAGTCAGGTCCTCTGAACGGAACATGCTCGTCACCATGGTGAGCGTCACACTCCACCGTACTGTCTGAAGAACAATGTCCTCAGGATGCTGAGCGTGGTCCTTACCAGGTTGTGGCAGGAGTTGCCAAGGTGTGTTCTGCATGTTGCTTTGGTTCTGGTTGGTTGCATGTTGTTTTAGTGGTGTTATGGGTGTTGCTATGGGTTGGTAGTGTTTCTTCCTGTCTGGAGTGAAACCAGCCTTCCTCAAATCACTGTAATCCTCTGACATCACATCACTTGTTCTTTGTTGGATTGTAATATTGAATTATGATAATCATAAAATAACTTCACAGACAAGTTTATATCCCTCAGTCTTTTATTAAAATCGCCATCCCGCCAATTCAATTCTACAGTATGTAATGTGTCTTTGCACAGATACTATATAAACTGAACTGAGCTGGATGTTGACATCACTGAATTCAATGATGAACTACCTTTAACTGAAAATTGAGTGTTACTATTGTCCTTTTGCATTGACACACAATTTTCCTTAATTAATGCTGTTCGGTGCTGGACACAATCTGATGTTAAAGCGCTAATAAATAAAGGTGACCTGTAGTGAACAGAATCATTATTTGAGGGAGAGTCAGTGTTATTTATGACCACAGACACACCAGCTTCGTGGCATCTGTGCGTGTGTGTTTGTGTGAGTGTGTGTGTGTGTGTGTGTGTGTGTGTGTGTGTGTGTGTGTGTGAGTGAGTGTGTGAGTGAATGTGTGGTTTGTAGTGTGTGTGTGTGTGGTTGTGGGAGTGTGTGAGATGACATGAGTGTGTGTGTGTGTGTGAGAGAGTTGTGTGTGTGTGTGTGTGAGAGCGCGCGTGTGCGTGTGGTGTGTGAGAGAGTAATGAGTGTGGCGTGGGGTGTGAGAGAGTTTGGGTGTGTGTGTGTGTGTGTGTGGTGTGCGGCGCGCGCGCGCGTGTGCGTGTGAGTGTGTGTGTGGTGTGAGTGTGTGTGGAGTTGGGGAGTGGTGGTGTGTGTGTGGTGAGTGTGTGTATGTGTGGTGCTGCTTGTGGGGTTGTGTGAGTGTGTGAGAGGTTGAAGGAGTGGTGAGTGTGTGCGTGTGTGCGCTTGTGTTTGTGTGTGTGTGTGTTGTGTTTGTGTTTGTGTGTGTGTGTGAGAGAGTTTGTGTGTGTGTGTGTGTTTGTGATTGTGTGTGTGTGTGTGTGTGTGGTGTGTGTGGTGTGTGTGGTGTGGTGTGTGTGTGTGCGTGTGAGTGTGTGTGTGTGTGAGAGTGAGTGTTTGTGTGAGTGTGTGAGTGAGTGAGTGAAAGTGTGAGAGAGTGAGTGAGTGAGAGAAAGAGAGAGAGTGTGTGTGAGTGTGTGCGTGTGAGTGTGAGTGTGTGTGTGTGTGTGTGTTTGTGTGTGTGTTTGTTTTTGTGTGTGTTTGTGTGTGTGGGTGTGTATGTGTGTGGGTGTGTGTGTGTGTGATGGTGTGAGAGGATGAGGTCTGTGTGACGGGGTGCGTGGTGAGTCTGTGGGAGTGTGTGCGTGTGTGTGTGAGTGTGTGTGGTGTGTGAGAGAGTTTGTGTGTGTGTGTGTGTGTGTGTTGTGCGCGCGCGCGCGTGTGCGTCTGTGTGTGTGTGTGTGTTGTGTGTGCGTGTGCGTGTGCGTGTGAGTGTGAGTGAGTGAGTGAGTAAGTGAGGTTTTGTGTGAGGTGTGCGTGTGCGTGTGCGTGTAGTGGTGTGTGTGAGTTGGGAGAAGTGAGTGCGTGTGTTTTGTGTGTGCGTGTGATGTGTGTGTGTGAGAGTGAGTCGTGTGTGTTTGTGTGAGTGGTGCGTGTGCGTGGTTGTGTGTGTGTGCGTGTGAGTGTGTGTGTCTGTGAGTGTCTGTGAATGTGTGTGTGTGTGTCTGTGAGTGAGCGTGTGTGTGTGTGTGTGCGTGTGTGTGTTGTGTGTGTGTGTGTGTGAGGTGAGTGTGTTTGTGAGTGTGTGTGTCTGTGAGTGTGTGTGGGTGTGTGTGAGTGGGTGCGTTGTGCGTGTGCGTGGGCGTGTGTGAGTGTGCGTGTGCGTCGTGCGTGTGCGTGTGGAGTGTGCGTTGTGCTGTGTTGGGTGTTGTGTGTGTGTGAGGTGGTATGTGTGTGTGGTGTGTGTGAGAGAGAGTGTGTGTGAAAGAGAGAGAGAGAGTGAGTGTGTGTGTGTGAGAGTGAGTGCGTGTGTGTGTGGTGTGTGATTATGGTGTGTGAGAGGAGGAGTTTGTGTGTGTGTGTGTGTGTGTGTGAGTGTGTGTGTGAGAGAGTGAGTGTGTGTGTGTGTGTGTGTATGTAGTGTATGTATTGTGTGTATATGTAGTGTGTGTGTGTGTGTGTGCATGTTTATGTGGTTTTTGAGGACACAAATTTGTATAATGACACAAGTATTACAAGGTGAAGGTGACTTATGAGGACATTACCCAATGTCCCCATTTTTCAAAACGCTTATAAATCATACAGAGTGCTTTTTCTTGAGAAAGTAAAAATGCAGAAAGTCTCCTGTGAGGGGTAGGTTTAGGGGTAGGGTTGGTGTAGGGCAATAGAATATACGGTCTGTACAGTATAAAAACCATTACACCTATGGAGAGTCCCCATAAACCATAAAAACAAACCTGTGTGTGTGTGTGTGTGTGTGTGTGTGTGTGATGCACTGCCAATTGAATTACCTGTCTGTCTGTTGTCTGTTGCTGCCAGTGACTGGTGACACCAGAATTAGTCTTCAGAGTCTGTCTGTCTCTCTGTCTGCGGTCTTTGGAGATAGATGGGGGATGCAGGAGGAAATTGAGGTAAAGACAAAAAAAGTCATTCAAATTTGAAAAGATAAGAAATTCATAAGGCAGCTTTTTATTATTCGCCATATTACATTCAGAGCACACAAGCAATGAGATGTGTGAGGTCAGAGTTCACCAACGTACAGTAACCTGCAGAAGGCACCAGAGCCCGTGGTGATGGTAGAACGTTAGAATCGGGTCAGTTCAGATGAGCGATAAGCGAAGCTGTCTGCACAAGTGTGATGGGAGGCTTTCATTGGCACTTTCTCATCTCAGACTGGCTTGAACCCGAAACTGCGATGATTGACAGTGATAACCAAAGCAACAGACGGGACAAAAACCTGATACTGTATGTCAAAATAGATCTGTGCTTTAAATCTGGAGAGTAAATGCAAACTAATAGATCTGCCAGTTGTTCTATGTAATATGTAATGTGTTCTTTTTTGTATTATTATTGGACTATTTTAATAATAGTCCAATAATAATAAAAAATGTAACTGTATCACTTCAGTTTTACTGAGTATGGAACACTGAGAAGTGATGTTTATGTGGTTTATATGTTTATGCTTGAAAACAAGCCACACATTAGTTACTGCAGTTTCAAGAGGTGCTCTTAATCAGAGATGCACCGATTCCAATTTTTCCAGATGTTCTTTCTAAGAACTATACTTGACAGCATGTACAAACAAAAATCTATTATTTTTTCAATGCAAAAAAATAAATGATTAAACATTACAATCTGGACTAAGTTACAGATGTTCTCTCAAAATAAAGTGCTCTGTGACTGGAAAGAGGTAGAAGTGAGTTACTCTGTATAACAAAAAAAACAGATATCATTTCCCACTATGTTTATAAATGGTCATTTTTTCCTCCTAACCTTATTAAATGTGTCATCTTACATTAAATTCTTACATTGTTTCAATTAATTCAGAATAATAAGAAACTGTAGAGTTGTTAACATTCAAATTAAATCAGTATCAACAAACTCCATCTTTCCACTGCAGCAAACACAGATCTGAAGTGGTCTTAATATGACCAAACTAAGGCTTTGTCTGTGCTCTTTCCATTTAAAATGAGAGGCAACCACTGCATTTTAATCATGATCCAAACAAAGATGCTGCATACATACAACATGAGCAGTTTTTAATCTAAATTAGACTGTATAATTTCTAAATTTGAAGCAAAAACAGAATTGTCTGACTTCAGTTTTGTGAAACTATACTACATAAAACATATCTGAAGGAAACAAAAACAGCAGACGAGCTGAACGAGACGCAGATTCACTCTCTGCCAGCAGGTGGCGCTTAAGAACAGCAGCAATACAGTGTTTTCTTGGTTACCGCTGTAAACAAAGCAGAGCTGTGCTTATGAACGCTACTTTAATATGCATTGTTCAGAAGCAAGATGAAAAGAAAGGTCACCATATCACGTAAACTTTTCTAAAGACAGTCAGTTCCCCTCAGAGATACATTCGTATAAACTCCTGCTCCAATTGTATCGCGATTTGTTTGGCATCTCAACCGATTTGAACCGTCACATATTTGAATCGATTTTCAACCGGCTCACGGTTCATCATTACATCCCTGCTCTTAATAGTAATGTTTTTAATTCAGTTATCTTTTGAGGCTGTTTGATTGTCACCTATGGTATCGATTTAGTATATTCTGGTACAGTACCAAAGCCAAAATTGTGGTATCGAGCCAACCCTAAAGCCCCATAAATTCTGCACTCTGATATGATGTGTTAAAGATGGAGGTAAATGGGCTTTGGTGATGCTCTGTGTTTTGAGGACTGATGGGCCCACAGCGGCTCCAGGTAATCAGGCCCAGTCTGATCCCGTCTCTCTCTCTTTCTCCTTCCAGAACCTTCCAGAAATCCAGATGGAGCAGGATGTCGAGAGCACCGTCACGGTCCGACAGCCCAAGCTGCCCAAGCAGACGTGGGACGACGTCCCCAAACCGCTGCAGGACAGGGAGCGCACCAAGCAGAAGATCCAGCGCTACGTCCGCAAAGACGGCAAGTGCAACGTGCATCACGGAAACGTGCGGGAGACCTACCGCTACCTGACGGACATCTTCACCACGCTGGTGGACCTCAAGTGGAGGTTCAACCTGTTCATCTTCGTGCTGGTTTACACCGTGACGTGGCTGTTCTTCGGCTTCATGTGGTGGCTGATCGCTTACATACGAGGAGATCTGGAGCACATAGGAGACAACCAGTGGACTCCTTGTGTCAACAACCTCAACGGCTTCGTGACGGCGTTCTTATTCTCGATAGAGACGGAGACGACCATCGGCTACGGCCACAGGGTGATCACTGACAAGTGCCCCGAGGGCATCGTGCTGCTGCTGGTGCAGTCGGTGCTGGGCTCCATCGTCAACGCCTTCATGGTGGGCTGCATGTTCGTGAAGATCTCGCAGCCCAAGAAGCGCGCCGAGACTCTGGTGTTCTCCACCAACGCCGTCATCTCCATCCGCGACGGCCGGCTTTGTCTGATGTTTCGCGTCGGAGACCTGCGGAACTCGCACATCGTGGAGGCGTCCATTAGAGCCAAACTGATCAAGTCCAAACAGACCAAGGAGGGAGAGTTCATCCCACTCAATCAGACGGACATGAACGTGGGCTATGACACCGGAGACGACCGGCTCTTCCTGGTGTCTCCGCTCATCATCTGCCATGAGATCAATCAGCACAGCCCCTTCTGGGAGATCTCCAAAGAGCACCTGGCCCATGAGGAGCTGGAGATCGTGGTGATCCTGGAGGGCATGGTGGAGGCCACAGGTACGCCACTGAAATCTGCAGTCATTTCATTACACTCAGAGATTACATTTACACGTTGTGGGTTTGACAGATGCTTTTATCCAAAGTCGCTTGCATTGCAGGTATGCAGTGAATTGGTTCATGCATACCCTGGGAATCGACCCCATGACCGTGGCGTTTCTAGAGACGTGCTCTACTGTTTGCACTCAGAGATTACAGTTACATGTAATGCATTTGGCAGATGCTTTTACACAAACCATTTGCATTGCATTGGAAGTATACATTTGACCAGTTCAAGCATTCCCTGGGAATCGAACCTGTGACTGTGGCATTGCTAGACATGATGTAATGTTTGAGTCCAATGAATTTCCTATAGCTGAAATATTACATTTACAGATGTGTTTATCAGACGGTTTTGTTCCGCGCAGCTTGCATTGAAGGTGTGCATTTGATCAGTTCATGCATTCCCGGTAGGGCTGCACGATATATCAAAAATATCGAAATATCGAAAATGTAAATATCGCGATATGCATATCGCAATGGCGAAATGATATCTGAATCATTTTAATAATAGGATGCTTAAATCAAAACGTTGAAAAGGTCAAAGTTTTAGCTCAACGCATATAGCAGAGAATTGCTTGACGTTAAAAAGAGTTATTAAGTGCAATAAGTTGCAGAAAACAGCTCTTTGCCGTCTCGTCTTGCTGTCTGACAGACTCACACCTGAAGAGTGCGCACAAGCCGCATCTAGCACAGCGTATCTTCCATTCGTGCAAAGCGCACACACAGAGAGACGCATTTCAGATGGCGCACGACACCAAGTTGATTCGTCTTTCACATCTCATCCTCCTCATGTTTGAACAGACACATACACACAGAATTATGTCAATAGTACCCGTCTCGACGATCATAAAATTAGTTTCATTCATTTTTTTGTCATTCACATTGATGTAAAAATTACATTTTCTGATTTGTGACATTACTTTTTATGAAAAGCTAAAACACTGCTGGTCACTTTCAGGAGTTGTAGTGAATCTTTCTGTTCAAGGCCAGAATGGAAAACCAAATTTGGATATAATTGCATTTTAAATATTTTTAAAATATAATTTAAACTAGATTTTCGCAATTTAGCAATATCGATCGATAAGAATATAGCATTTTTAACAAGGTATCGCGTATCGCATTTTTTTTCAATATCGCACAGCCCTAATTCCTGGGTAATTGAACCCATGACCATGACACTGATTTGAGCTACAGGATGCTTGTTGCAATAAATAGAAAAACAAAAAACTTCATATCTGATTATATTAAGCAGAACTCAGACTAAATGAGAAATATCAGATGTCTAATTCCCAGCATGCTTTGCTTTGGACTGCACACGGAGAGTAGATGTTGCAGTCTAATGTTCTGTTGTGTTGGAGTTTGCTGAAGAGCCTGCAGTGAGCTGAAGAATGGGCCGATGAACATTGAGATTATATTGATACTGCATGTTGCTTTTTTTGTAATTGCACATGCCAGTGCATGCATGTGTGCTATCGCTAGGCAATAGAGTTAAGTTTCAGATAGTATTTGAATTATAGTGTGGTTTATTTGAGAGAAATTTGAAGCAGTTGGTTTAGGTTAACTCATTGGGTTTTACAGTATTGCTGTACTCGTCACTGACAGAATGCTTGTGACAGCATTATCACAATATTAAGAACTGTGATGTGTTACAGTAACGTTAAAACAGATGTGATCATGTTACTGGTACATGAGGATTACAAGCAGAATAACTAGCATTCACCAGCAGTAAAACATTGAGTTAATGTTTCTTATAAAGCTGTTCAGATCTAAACGCTTCAGCTAGAATGACTCGATCTAAACATATTATATTTGTGTCGCATGTTTTGATTATCACTGCATCATTCCCAGACTTCCACTCGAGTGATTTCAGAGGTTTTGTCATTGCACTATTATTCTAACACGAGGAATGAGGAGAGCGTCCAAACCTTTGACTAGTTGCAGTGTGTACTGATGAAAAACCATGTTCAGTGCAGTATGGAGTGCCTCAAGGCTCAGTACTAGGGCCGTTACTTTTCATGCTTTACATGTTACCCTTGGGAGATATCATCAGGAAACACGGTGTTAGCTTTCACTGTTATGCTGATGATACTCAGCTCTATATTTCATTGCCAATTTGAAAAACTAGCGGAATGCATAGTCGATATAAAAAACTGGATGACAAGTAATTTCTTACTGCTAAATTCTGAAAAAACAAAGGTGTTAATTATCAGACCTTAAACCCTCCGCACGTAATAACCTAGAACACTGTCTAACACTTGATGGCTGCTCTGTTAATCTTCGTCATCAGTTAGGAACCTAGGTGTGCTATCTGATAGCAATCTTTCCTTAGAAAGCCACGTTTCTAGCATTTGTAAATCTGCATTTTTCCATCTCAAAAATATATCTAAATTACGAGCTATGCTCTCAATGTCAAATGCAGAAACTTTAATTAATGCGTTCAAGACCTCAAGGTTAGATTATTGTAATGCTTTATTGGGTGGTTGTTCTGCACGCTTAATAAACAAACTCCAGCTGGTCCAAAATGCAGCAGCTAGAGTTCTTACTAGAACCAGGAATTATGACCATATTAGCCCATATCATCTAGTTAATTTAGCTATTCTCTTGTCTGTATTTGCGCAGTGGAAAAAAACAAACCAAATTGTATAAATTTCATAACGTGGTGTGCATTTCTAGTAACCCTCCTATCTGTGGTCGTCACCGTCCAACACGACAATAAAACAGACATGGCGGCCATAAAGCTAGAAAAACAAACGGAATGAAGGTGGTGTCGCTGGCGTGTGTGTTCTTTAGATGATCTTAAAGGGACAGTTCACATTTATGCATGAATATCTTATCATTTACTCACCTTCAATGTTGCTCCAAACCATTTTCAAAACTCAAATGAAGATATTTTTAATAATCTCTCATAATTTTTCAGTAAGTGGCATGATTTTCACTTTCAGGTGAACGACCCCTTTAACAGCAGACTAAGAGAAAGACTCTGAAACAGGAGTGAGCTCACACCAGGCCTCACAATATAAATATAGTACAAGATCAATACACAGCGGCTTACAAGTGCTGTGTGCTGGGAAGTATCCCAGAAATCCCACTAGAGTCCAGTGCTGGAAAGACGATGGATGAACAACAATAAACAGAAAAGAGTTTATTAGAGCAGTTTAATCGTTCATGTGTTTCTGTGCCGTGTGTCACTGAGAGTCGCTGTCATGAAGCATCACAAGTTGTGATCGTCTTTTCGTAAAACGGCTTCTCAAACGAGAGAAGAAATGTCAGTTTTGCTTTCATGGAGACTTTAAAGCAGGAAGAGAGAGGTGAGGTGTGTCGTGTGCAGATTTCTGCATCTCACAGGTCAGAATGAAGCCTGACGCTTTAGTCAGAAAATACAGCTGTGCTCATAAGTTTACACCCCCTACAGAATCTGCAAGATGTTTATTATTTAAAAGAAAAAACAATAAGAGGGATCATAAATGTGTTTGGTAGTTGTTCTCTCAGATTGCCATTTTCAGTAGTAGCCCATGCAGCTTCTCATTTTCTATGAGCTGCAGCTCAGCTTTAAAATAGCCTGAGATAAAAATGAAAGTCGCGCTCATAAATGCTGCTGAAAGGAGGATCTTCTAGATACAATTAGACAAAAAAAGCAGTGCGTTTGCTTTCGCTGCAACTGTGATGCTATTTTGAGGGTTTGTGAGTGCGGTTGCCATGGCGACGGTGCAGCCTTAGGAAAACCCACTGACATTATATAACAACGTTATCTAAACCGCGCCGCCGAGTATTGCTGTTATTATGATTACTAGTGTTGTTATGATGCATGCGATTGATCTGTCATTATTGGCTGGCTGCAGCTTCTTTCTCTTGTTCATTATGAAGCAGCATGCGAGCGCAGGGCCACGTGTGGTGCTAACTCTGATCACGACACACAGTGTAGGCCTTGTTTCGTTGAGGAGCTGAATAAGCCATCCTGATCTCTAGTTTACACCAGCGCTGCAGACAGAGGCAAACGTCATTTGAACTTTCCGACGCATTTCCCTGAGAGAAAGAGAGAGAAACGTTTTTCAGTGTAACTTGCACATCGGTTAAATGTGCAGCTCATGTGTCGCTCACAGCTGCGTTTCTAGTGTTCTTCTGATGCAGCTGTGATGTCGCTCGCACACGCGTGTTGCCGTGAGGCAGCGGTTTGTCAGCGAGCAGTGAAGCCGAGGGTGCTCAGGGCATGACTGGGGAACGGGAACAGCTGGTGGCGTGTTCACAGCTGACCTGTTGCCATGGCGATGAGAACACGCATGAGGACACGTGTCTTCGTTCGCTGTTCAGCTTTAGCAGTGTGTGTTCTGCTGCTCGTTGTGCAGGTTCTGCAGCAGCTCTGTGTTGTTTCCTAAGGCGCAGTGAGCATGTGCGAGCGTGAGTGTGCAAGCTTGTGTGAGTGTGTGAAGGTGCAAGCATGTGTGCGTGAGCGTGTTTAAATGTGTGTGCATGTCAGCATATATGAGTGTGCAAGCATGTATGCATGTGGGTTTGAGTGTGTGCAAGTGTGCAAATGTGTGTGTGAGTCGGGTCGGCGAGCATGTGTGTGAGTGTGTGCAGGAACATGTGTGAGTGTGCAAACGTGTGTGAATGTTTGAGTGTGTTCGAGTTTATGAATGTGCAAGCGTGTGTGCATGTGTGTGAGCGTGTTTAAATGTGAGAATGTGCACAAGCATGTGTGTGTGTGAGCATATGTAAGTGTGCAAGCATGTGTTTGAGCATGTGCAAGTGTGTGTGAGTTTGTGTGTGTGAGTATGTGTGTGTGAGTGTGCATGAGCGTGTGTGTGAGTGTGCATGAGCGTGTGAGTGTGTGTGTGAGTGTGCATGAGCATGTGCGTGTGTGTGTGAGTGTGCATGAGCGTGTGTGAGTGTGCATGAGCGTGTGTGAGTGTGCATGAGCATGTGTGAGTGTGTAAGTGTGCATGAGTGTGTGTGAGTGTGTGTGAGTGTGCATGAGCATGTGTGCGTGTGTAAGTGTGCATGAGCGTGTGTGTGAGTGTGCTTCAGGAGCGTGTGTTGAGTGTGGCATGAGCAGGCATGTGTTGAGTGGTGTAAGTGTGGTGCATTGAGACGTGTGTGTGTGTGGGTGAGTGGCTTATGAGCGTATGTGAGTGTGACCATGAGCATGGGGTTTGTTTGTGTGTGTGTGTGTGTGTGTGCGTGTGTGTGTGTGTGTGTGTGAGCGTGTGTGTGTGTGAGTGTGCATGAGCGTGTGTGTGTGTGAGTGTGCTCTGAGCGCTCTTGTGTGATGTTCGCTGAGTCGTGAATGAGCGTGTGTGTGTGCATGAGCGTGTGAGTGTGCATGAGCGTGTGTGTGTGTGTGAGTGTGCATGAGCGTGTGAGTGTGCATGAGCGTGTGTGTGTGTGTGAGTGTGCGTGAGCGTGTGAGTGTGTGTGTGTGCAGAGTATTGTGGGGGTGTGAGGGTGCATGAGCGTGTGGGTGTGTGGAGGGTGCATGAGCGTGGAGGGTGTGCTATGCGCGTGTGTGTGTGGTGAGTGTGCATGACATGTGTGAGGGTGTGTGTGTGTGTGAGTGTGTGAGTGTGTTGCTGTATGTGGGTCTGCGGCCGCACTAGAGCTCATTTCGAGGGCCGCAGCGGTGGTTTTATGAGCACAGGCTGCTGTCTGCTGATAACGGCGGCGCAGTGAACGTGTCTCACCTGCGACACCAGCACAGGACAGGGATTTAGCTTAAAGCATTATTTCACACCAGATGAATGAAAGTTCTCTAGCAAACTGTATATCAAATAAACACGCAGCACTCTCGCTGACGGACTGAGATAATGCACTGAGGTGAGCGTAATGCAGTGGAGGCTGATGAAACGGCCGTCTGAAGATGCGTGATGCAGCTCCTGCCATGATTCCACTCTGAGACACGCGTTATATAAGCGTGCTGTGTGTGTGTGTGTGTTTCCTCTGGGCTGTGTGTTTGTTTCTGAGCTCTGAGAGCGCAGAGGGAGCGGCTCACTGTTGTGACACTCTCACAGTGTTTGGATTGTGACTGGAGACCGTGACCTTTGAACCCTCGACTCGTTCAGCGTGTCGCTCAGTGTTACTGTCACACGTTCTTACTGTATCTAATCGAACAGGAGTGTAGAGAGGCTGTGAGGATGGATGCTTACTGTTGTTCTGTCTTAAGCTTGAAATGAAAGCACTGCTGTATGCTGTACAATGGGGTGATTTTAGGTAAATGTTTTGGGTAAATGTCAGTGTTTCATTGATCAACACACAACAGAACAGACTGTACGTCTATCACGATCAAATATGGTGAACGTGTGTTGTTCTGACCGGCTCACACACACACTCACACACACACACACACAGGCGTGTGTGTTCTTCACTCAACATCTGAGTCATTTCACCGCGGTATGCTGAGATCATCAGGAAACCGTTATAAACTAGATTGGAAAAGCTCACGAGTTTTCAGTCAGGCTGAGATGATGCTAACTGACTGATCTTGTTTTCCCAGTTTATTTTATTTATGAATATTACTGTATATAGTATAATAACATTTAATACTTATTTTAGTGCTGATATACAGAAACAACTCAATCGCTTTGAATTTTTAAAAATCAAATCAAATTGAGTGTTCAAGAAGACTCTGTGTGATAGGTTCAGTTCATCATCATTCTGACCAGCAGATGACCTCAGTGTGTTTGAAAGCTTTAACAGGCCAGAGGAAAGTGTACTAGATGTGCGCAGGACCGACGCTTTAGTTTGTTACTTTTGCGGTCAATACAGCTGCAAAGCACTCTTTGTTCTGCCATTTGTGGTGCTGTTTAAATAGTCAAGAGAATTTCTTCCATTTTAAATGTAAAATATTTTAGCTAAATATATATTTTATTATTTGAGCAGAATGTCAATTGAGATCGATAAACTACAACTTACACATTTGTCAATGTTTTCGGATCATCAGCGCTTTTTGCGAATGAAGAATGGCAGATATTGAAGCCAAAGTGGGCGAAGAGAAAAAAAAATCATTGTCATTATTTTATCTTTGTTGTTAAAAAATAAGAACAAAGATACACATTACAAATACACATAATGCACAAATAAAACGAACTTTTATTTTTCAGGTACAGTAGGTGTATTTAGCAGCAGCACTCAAGAAACTGAATGAACGAATATAAAAATAAAACACTATATACACTTCACTGTATAAATAATACATTGATTCTCGCGTTTGAAAGTGCTATTCCCGCGAGAGCAGTGGGTGATGTTCTCTGCGGTTTTTGTTTGTTTTATCATTAAACAGTGGTTAAAGGAAGTTGTTTGCACCCAACCCACATATGGAGAACCTTCTGTCATCATTGAATGTTTTAAACCTGAATGAGTTTCTTTCTGCTGTTGAATATAAGAGTTATTTTGAAGAATGTGGTTACAAACAGCTGCTGGTCTCCAGTCACTTCCACTGTGTTTTATTCCTTTCTATCAAAGTCAATGGAGCTACTGTTTGGTTCCCCACATTCTTCAAAATATCTTCTTTTGTGTTCAGCACAAGAAAGAAATAATACAGGTTTGAAACAACATGAGGGAGTGGTTGTAAAACAAACAAGAACGAATGTTATTAAGTTGAGGTGAGCTGTCCCTTTAATGACAAGCGGCAGCATGTTTAGTGCTATTAGACTGCTGTCACTTTAAGGAGCTGACGCGTTTAATTTTTTTACACAAAAAAGCACGCATCCGTTTCTCTCTCAACGGTTTACTTTCACTTTAGACATAACCAGCTGTGTTTATATGTAAACCTTGTGTGTTTTTGACAGTATTAGCACAATCACATGTGAAAGATAGCTCAGTCCAGTAATCAGACGCTGGCAGAACAGCAATGTGAATGAAATGTTTAACCGCCAAGACTTTAAAGCACATGCAGATAATGTAGTTTTGTGATAGTGAATAAGTGCAGTGTCCGTGAGTGTAACTCTACTCTGAGTAACATGTGCTGTGAATGTACGGTATGTGGTGTTGTTCAGTATATTGAGACGGAGACGTCAGAACTGCAGCTGATAGATACTACCATGGTTTCCTGACCTCAGTTGTGGTTGTGTGTGTTCCTCAGGGATGACGTGTCAGGCGCGCAGCTCGTATGTGGCCAGCGAGATCAAGTGGGGCTACCGCTTCACGCCCGTCCTGACGCTGGAGGACGGTTTCTACGAGGTCGACTACAACAGCTTCCACGACATCTACGAGACCAACACTCCCAGCTGCAGCGCGCGAGAGCTGGCAGAGATGACGGCGCGCTCCCGTCTGCCTCTCACCTGGTCAGTGTCCAGCAGACTGAGCACACAGGGGCTGCCGGACCCTCAGGAGAAGAGGAGCGCAGCGGCCGAGGAGCTGGCGGAGAGGAACGGAGACGTGGCCAACTTAGAGAGCGAGTCCAAAGTGTAGGAGCACACGCGCATCTCTCCTCGCCTCTGCGCCGCCGGACGTTTGGCTGAGGTCAGAGGTCAGAGGTCAGAGGTCAGCTCAGGAAAGCGCCCCGAGGCGGGACACGGACCCCATCTCACACGCTTTTTCTCTTTTTCTCGCCCCGAAGGATGTGCGCGGGTGACTGCACGGTTCCCGAAACCAGTTTTTTTCTTAAAGATAAGAAATGATATTTTCAGATTTGTAATTCAAAGATTGAAACCTATATATGTATATAAATTATATAATATAATATATATATATATATATAGATCTATCTAGGGACCTTTGCATTTGTATTTTTTGTATATATCTGTTGGGTTTGAGGTTGTTTGATACTTCTGGAATAGCGACAGACATATTTATCCACGCATGTACCGCTCCTGTAGTCGACTGACTCTGATGTACATAGTTTCAGTACTGTAGGCCATACTAGCAGACTCACAGGAGATCCGAACCGGATGCAAACTGAGGACGGCGGTGCGCTCGTGTTGCATGGGATTGTGTGTGTGCGAGTGTGTGTGTGTGTGTGTTGTGTGTTGTGTAATCGTGCATGGGTGCTCCAATAACCTTCCGTACCGTCATCAGCCATGATCTTTCTCTCCCTTTGCTCTTCCTTTAACTCGTAGTCATAACTGGATGAAGAAGTTCAAGCGGACCTGATGCTGCAGACGTCTGCGAGCGCCTTCGTTTGCGCGAGTCTCTCTTCTGTGTTAGTTTTTGTTCGTTTGGTCGAACAGAAGCAGCAGACACATCAGCGTTCTCTCGCACACCAGACCAAAGAGCCGAACCCTCACACCACTAACGAACGCCTCACCGTTCATCGATTACAGCGCGGGACCGTTACCGATGCGTTTCATTTCACGCAAATGTCAATGAGGCTGTGAGGAATGAACAGAGTGGCTGTCGCTCTACATTTCTAATAGAGATCACACACAAAAACATCCGAGAGAGATTTATTGACAGATTGTTGTGAAAAGAACAGTGATCTGACGACTTTAACTCTTTCCCCGCCAGAGTTTTTGATCATTTTCATGGCCCCCAGAATATTGTTGTATGAACATGCAGTACATCAAAATAAAGAACAGAGCCTCTCCTTTTAAACAACAAAACCCAGTTTATTCTAGCTTCGTGCATTCTTTGTCTCCTAGCGTATAACAGTAAAAGCATGGAAAGCTGGACAATTCTGTCTAGGATATCATACGAGTAATTTTATTAACGATATATATCACGATATAGTTATTTTTGCTTTAAATAAGGTATTTTAATAGAACCTCTGTTCAAAATGATCTGGTCTTTAATAATGTTCTCGAACCGTTAGCACAAAAACTTTATTTATGCATCATTCATGGAACATTTTATTTCTGAAAAGCTTTAGTTGGACGTTCAACTAACGTTTTTTTTTTAATGTTACTTGTTTCAGAATGTTCAGAGAACATTCAAAAGTAACGTTCCTGTAATGTTTGCAAAATGATCAAATAAAATATTCCTATTTAACATTTGCATAATCAAGAAAAAAAGTTTTTGAAACATTAAAAAAAAAAACATTTAAAAAGCATTGAGAAATAACATTTTCGTAACTAAAAGGGAACGTTGGCAAAAAGAAACATTTTCTTTTTTTAACGGGATAGGCACTTAACATGTCTAATAACATCTGTTCAGAATGACACGCTAACATGCTCCAAACATGCACACTGCATCCCACAATGCACTGCGATGAAGCTCTGTTTGGATTCATTATTTGATCAGACTCGCAGCAAATTGAGTTATAAATACAAAATGAGCATTTTAATTTAGTAAGTGATGAGGGGATGTGACGGCAGTGCAGCAAACGATGTTAAAGTAGGACTGATGGCCAGTTTGACATACTGTAGTAAATAAAGAGCGCTGTACTGTGTTTACAGCAGTGAGTTCAGCAGCCTCGTTTTCATTCTCGTCAAATCAAATACAGCGTCTGTCCTGAGATCAGTCCGGATTCTGTGGAGACGTGTTTCCGTTGCGACCTTTCATCTCACAATTTGGACTTTATCACAGTTGAGTTTATATCTCAAAATTAGGACTTTATTTATGAGGACCACAAAACCAGTCATAAGGGTCAATTTCTCGAAATTGAGATTTATACATTATCCAAAAGCTGAATAAATGAGCTTTCCATTGATGTATGGTTTGTTAGGATAGCACAATATTTGAAAATCTGGAATCTGAGGGTGCAAAAAATCTAAAATCTAAATATTGAGAAAATCATCTTTAAAGTTGTTCGAATGAAGTTCTTAGCAATGCATATTACTAATCAAACATTAAGTTTTGATATATTTACGGTAGGACATTTACAAAATATCTTCATGGAACATGATCTTTACTTAATATCCTAATGATTTTTGGCATAAAAGAGAAATGTATAATTGTGACCCATACAATGTATTGTTGGCTATTGCTACAAATATCCCCCAGCGACTCAACACTGCTTTTGTGCTGCAGGGTTACATATGTGTCTCATAATTTAGTTTTTTTCTTGCAATTGCAAGTTTTATATCTCACAATTCAGATTTTTTTTCTCCAAATTGTTTGTTAATATCTCAAAATGTGGACTTGTTTTCTCACAATTGTGAGGTTTTGTCAAAATTTTGACTTTTTGTCTCCAAATTGTTAGTTTGTAACTATTATTTTGTTCTCACAAATGTACATTTACAGTATATCTCAAAATTGAGACTTTTTTCCCCCCTCACAATTCTGTATTTTTACATCATAATTCTCATAATTGTGAGTTAAGTGACAATTACCTCTGTGATATGTTAATGCTGATGTGTCAGAAACAAGCTTCCACGGGTTCTCTTGTAACGCTGACTGCTGTTTCTTCTGTAACTCTGGATGAACGGCGTGACGAGAGCGAAGCCCACCAGCTCTTTCTGAGAAGTCCTCTAGTAAAGACTGGAACATTCAGCGCTCCGTACTTTTGATGAAGTGCCCTTTAAAGTGCCCCGCTGATATGAAGCCATTCAAACATCACATCAGATCCTTAATTTCCCTTGAGTTCCATCACTCCAGAAATATGAATCAGGAATATGAACATTTTAATGTCTTTGGATCTCTCTCTAAAGCTTATTTCACTAGCCATAATATGGTACATTATACACAGTGTTTATTCAGATTTAGCACGCATACGATTCATTCTGATTTTCTTGTTGATTTAGATAATTACTCTGTGTCACAAGAAGCTCATAAATAAACCATATCTAAATATTCACTTTGGGTCTTTTCTCTCTGTGTGAATGAGTACACAAAGGCTTGTGTGTTGATTGTTCAGTGAGAATGAATCACGTGAGTTTGATTCTTCAGCTCTTTGCTTTCTGTGTGAATCGTGTCTAATGTGACCTTTAGCGTGTGAGACAGCGATTATCAGTCTGATGGTTAACTGATTACACTGACATGATTCATTATAGTGCGCATGTTCACTGTCAACCAGGGAACCTTCTCAGACTATGCTCTCAAAGTGAAGAACAAACGTTCTTCCAGTATCTGTTATCTGGTCTTTAATAATGTTCTCGAAACATTAGCACAAAAACTTTATTTATAGGCTATATTGTTTATGTAAGAAAATTTTTAGCTGGACATTCATCTAATGGTTTTAAGTGTTATTAGTTGTATTCAGAGAACATTCAAATCTAACGTTTCCATAATGTTTGCAAAATGATCAAATGCAACGTTCATATAACCTTTAATTGTTCAGAGAACATAATATGTCCATAACTTACTGGGAACGTTAAGAAGAGGTTGAAAGAATCAGTTTTTGTTAGCTGGGAGCCTCAGCGTGTCTCACTCATTTATCATGTAGTTAAACTGATGAAGGCACCTAAACATGGATTTGTTCTCATAACTGTGAAACAGTGAGTAATGAGTTGTAATATTGCACTGAATCAGCGGCTGCTGTGAGACACAGATGAGATCTGTCCTCGTGCGGGAATTTATCATTCCAAAATATTCTTCTGTATTTATTATTTAATACAGCGGCAGCAGGAGTGTGTTTTCTATCCCCTTACACTAACTCTACTCCTCACACAAAACTACAGGCATTTTTTTGATTTTCAAAAGAAAACATGTTTTTTTTTAAGCAATTTGGTTTAGGGGACAAAGGAAGTGCGGTCCTCATATACCATGTTCATGTTGTAACACACACACACACACACACACACACACACACACACACAGTCTGGTCAGCTATCCTTATGGGGACTCTCCATAGGTGTAATGGTTTTTATACTGTACAGACCGTATATTCTATTGTCCTACACCAACCCTACACCTAAACCTTCCCCTTACAGGAAACTTTGTGCATTTGTAGATTTTCAAAAAAACTTCATTCTGTATGATTTATAAGCTTCTGTACACATTGGGGACCTCAATTTAGGTCCCCACGTGACACGAGTCACCATGAGTCTGTGTGTAGTCAGGTTTAAGTCCGCACCAGGATTTATAAACCAGTACACACACACACACACTCACACACACTACACACACACACACACACTTCAACCAAACACACCAAAAAACCACACAAAACACACACACACTCACACACATCACTCACACTCACACACACACACACAACACACTCACTCACTCACACACACGCACGTCACAACACACACACACACCACTACTCACTCACACAACCACCCACACCACACACACACACACACACTCACTCACACACACACACACACACACACACACACACACACACACACACCCACACACACACACACACACACACACTCACACACACACTCTCTCTCACACACTCACTCACTCACACCCTCACCCTCACACACAACACAACACACACACACACACACTCACTCACTACTCACACTCTCACTCACTCACACACACACACTCACTCACACACACACACACACACACACACACACCCACACACACACACACACACACACACACTCTCACTCACACACACACACACAATCATCACACACACACACAACACAACACACCACACACACACACACACAAAAAACACACACCACTCACTAACACCAACATCACCACAACACACACACACACACACACACTCACTCACTCACACTCACTCACACACACACACACACACAACAAACACACACACACACAAACACAAAAACACACACTCATCATACACACACACACAAGCTGCACTAAAACACATTAGTCAGATCCTCTGTATTTTTCAAACCAAACTTCGTTTAACATCCTGCAGGGACAAAACTTTCATTCTGTTTGTTGTCCATGAGAAATGTGTCAAATAGGGTCAAATGGGTCTATTACTAATCATCTTGTAATCTGATCTTAGTACTCACTGTAGTGCACTTCACTCAGAATTGAGTAGTTCATATCAACATTTATCAGGAATAGTCGTTCAAATGTTGCAGTCACACCTGTTGAGCTTTCTGTTCTTTATTCTCTGACCTCTTCTGCCCTCTAGCGGCGATTAGTGCAATGATTTATAAAAGACTCTCAGAGCGTCCAAAATAAGTCTGAGATTCGAGTCCATGCTTTAAATATAAGCCTGGCTTAACTAATGTGTCTGAGATAAAGACTAAACCCCTCAAACGGGTCACCGGGACTCTTCTGAAGTCAGTCGAGCTGTTGTTGTGAATATCAGCCGGCTTACATCAGTTCATCAGTTCTGAAAGAAGTAAGAAAGTAAGAATGCCGCCTCATTTCCTGTCAAAAGCCTCAAATAAGCTGCTTTCTGACTGCCCAGATAGCACAGGTATGTCTGCAAGATGTCTGTTAAAGATCTGGGAAGCATCTGCTGTGTACAAACATCTGACAGACATCTTTAAGATGTACACTCTAAAAAAGGCGGGTAAATATAAACCGCGCTGGCGTTTAAAAAAGGGACAAACCCAGCTATTGGGTTGTTTTGACCCAGCGGTTGGGCTCAAACCAACCCAGCCACCGAGTCAAAACAACCCAACCGCTGGGTCAAAACAACCCAACCGCTGGGTCAAAACAACCCAACCGCTGGGTCAAAACAACCCAAAAGCAAAACAACCCAATAGCTGGGTCAAAAACAACCCAATATTGGCGTCAAAACAAACCAACGCTGTTCGGCGTCAAACAACCCACCAGCTGGGTCAAAACATCCCAATAGCTGGGTCAAAACAACCCAGCCGCTGGGTCAAAACAACCCAAAAGCAAAACAACCCAATAGCTGGGTCAAAAACAACCCAACCGCTGGGCCAAAACAACCCAACCGCTGGGTCAAAAAAACCCAACCCGCTGGGTCAAAACAACCCAACCACTGGGTCAAAACAACCCAATAGCTGGGTCAAAACAACCCAAACGCTGGGTCAAAACCACCCAAAACCCCGGGGTCAAAACAACCCAACCCGCTGGGTCAAAACAACCCAACCCAACCGCTGGGTCAAAACAAACCAACAGCTGGGTCAAAACAACCCAACCCGCTGGGTCAAAACAACCCAATAGCTGGGTCAAAAAAACCCAACCGCTGGGTCAAAACAACACAACAGCTGGGTCAAAACAACCCAACCCGCTGGGTCAAAACAACCCAAATAGTCTGGGTCCAAACAACCCCAATAACTGGTCAAACAACCCACCGCGGGGTCCAAAACACCCAACCGTGGGTCCAAAACACCCAACCCGCTGGGTCAAAAATACACCCAATAACTGGGTTCAAAAACAACCAAACGCGGGTCAAAACAACCCAACCCGCTGGTGGTCAAAAAAACCCAATAGCTGGGTCAAAACAACCAAGCACCTGGGTCAAACCAACCCAACCACCGAGTCAAAACAACCCAATAACTGGGTCAAAACAACCCAACCCGCTGGGTCAAAACAACCCAACCGCCGGGTCAAAACAACCCAACCCGCTGGTCAAACAACCCAATAACTGGTCAAAACAACCCAAACAAGCGGTCAAAAAACCCAGACAAGCGGGTCAAAAAACCCAATAGTGCGTTTCGAAACACTACCACAATATACTGGGCAATTTAAAAACCCCAACCCGCTGGGTCATAACACAACCCAACCCAGCTGGGTCCACCAACCCAATAGTGGGTCAAAATTATCTAACCCATAACGGGGTCAAAACCAAGCCCAACCGCTGGGTCAAACAACCAACCGCGGGTCAAATAAAATACCCAACCCGCTGGGTCCAAAACAATCCCCAATAAATGGGTCATAAAAACCCAAAACCGCCCCTGGGTCAATAACCAACCCAAACACGCTGGAGTCAAAACAAACCCAATACACTGGCCTGTCACAAAACAACCCAACCGATGGGTCAAAACAACCCAACCCGCTGGGTCAAAACAACCCAACCCAACCGCTGGGTCAAAACAAAACAAACCAACCGCTGGGTCAAAACAAAACAAACCAACCGCTGGGTCAAAACAAACCAACCGCTGGTTCAAAACAACCCAATAGCTGGGTCAAAACAACCCAACCGCTGGTTCAAAACAACACAATAGCTGGGTCAAAACAACACAACTGCTGGGTCAAAACATCCCAATAGCTTGGTCAAAACAACCCAATAGCCTGGGTCAAAACAACCCAATAGCTGGGTCCAAACAACCCCAATTAACTGGGTCAAAAACACCAACCCCCCGCTGGGTAAAAACAACCCAACCCCAATGGCCTCTACAGACATCATGGGTAAGGGTGATAAAGCGCTAATTGTCGGAGATTTTAACATTCACATTGATTATATAAATGATGCATTAGGACTTGCGTTTATTGACCTAATAAACTCTTTTGGAGTCAATCAAAACGTCACCGGGCCCACTCATCGTTTTCATCATACGCTAGATTTAATTATATCGAATAGAATCGATCTTACTGATATAGATATCATACCTCAAAGCGATGATGTTACTGACCATTTCCTTGTATCGTGCATGCTGCGTATTACTGATATTAACTATATGGCTCAGCGTTATCGTCCGGGCAGAATTATTGTTCCAGCCACCAAAGACAGATCCACAAATAACCTGCCTGATTTATCTCAAATACTCTGTGTACCAATAAGTACACATGAAATAGACGAAATAACTAGCAACATGGGCACTATCTTATCTAATACATTAGAAGCTGTTGCCCCCATCAAATTGAAAAAGGTTAGAGAAAAAAACGTACTGCGCCATGGTACAACAGTAATACCCATTCTCTCAAGAAAAAAAACTCGTAGTCTTGAGCGCAAATGGAGAAAAACTAACTTGGAAGTTTTTAGAATTGCAGGGAAAAACAGTATGTCCAGCTATAGACAGGCTCTAAAAGCTGACAGGGCCGAGCATATCCACAAACTCAAAAATAACCAAAACAATCCAAGGTTTTATTTAGCACAGTGGCTAGATTAAAAAATAACCAGACGGCACCCGATCTAAATATTCCCTCACAGTTTTAATAGTAATGTCTTTATGAATTTCTTCACTGATAAAAATAGATAACATCAGAAATACAACAACAAATTTAGATTCTACAGCGTCTACTACTTCAGCTTCATTCATAGCACCCAAACATAAACTGCAGTAAAAACTATAGGACAGGAAGAGCTAAATAAACATCACTGCATCTAAACCAACAACATGCCTGTTAGATCCTGTACCCACTAAAATTCCTGAAAGAGCTGTTACCTGTAGGGCAGAAGAACCGCTTCTCAATAGTATTAACTCGTCGTTGTCTTTAGGTCAAGTCCCAAAAACATTCAAGCTGGCGGTAATTAAGCCTCTTATTAAGAAACCACAAACAGATCCTAGTGAACTGGCAAATTACAGACCCATCTCAAATCTTCCTTTTATGTCTAAAATTTTAGAAAAAGTTGTGTCTGCTCAATTGTGCTCCTTCCTGCAAAAACATGATCTCTATGAAGAATTTCAGTCAGGCTTCAGGCCCCACCATAGCACAGAAACTGAACTTGTTAAAATTACAAATGACTTGCTTCTTACATCAGACCAAGGCTGTGTCTCATTGCTAGTTTACTTGATCTTAGTGCTGCATCCGATACTATAGATCATGACATACTCAAAGATCAATTACAAAACTATATGGGTATTCAAGGGCATTCTTTAAGATGGTTTAGATCCTACCTGACCGATCGCTACCACCTTGTTCATTTAAATGGGGAGTCATCTCAATTATCACCAGTAAAATATGGAGTGCCACAAGGATCTGTCCTAGGTCCTCTACTATTTTCAATATACATGTTGCCCCTTGGTAATATTATTAGAAAATACGGGATTAGTTTCCACTGATATGCTGATGATACTCAACTATATATCTCCACAAGACCAGGATGAAACTTCTAAATTATCTAAGCTAACAGAGTGTGTTAATTTTAAAGATTGGATGACCAATAATTCTCCTATTAAATTCGGATAAGACAGAGATATTACTTATTGGACAAAGACAGTACAGCGAATCTCGTGGATTACAATTTGCAACCAGACGGATGCACGGTTACTTCCTCTACAGTCAAAACTCTGGATGTTATATTAGATAGCAACTTGCCTTTTAAAATCATATTTCTCATGTTACAAAAAAAGCATTCTTCCATCTTAGAAACATTGACAAGTTACGAAACATGTTACCTGTTTCTGATGCAGAAAAGCTAGTTCATGCATTCATGACCTCAAGACTGGACTATTGTAATGCACTGCTAGCTGGTTGTCCTGCATCTTCAATAAACAAGCGACAGATAGTCCAAAATGCAGCGGCTAAAGTCCTTACCAGGTCAAGAAAATATGATCATATTACCCCAACTTTACAATCTCTTTACTGGCTACCTATTAAGTTCCGTATCAATTACAAAATATTATTACTTGCCTATAACGCCCTTAATGGGTTAGCTCCTGCGTACCTAACTAGTCTTCTACCACGCTACAATCCATCACACTCCCTAAGGTCGCAAAACTCTATACTTTTGGTAGTACCTACGATAGCAAAGTCCACTAAAGAAGGTAGATCTTTTTCGCATTTGGCTCCCAAACTCAGGAATAGCCTTCCTGATAACGCCGAGGAGCAGCTACGTAATTATGTCTCTATTTGTTTCTCTGTTTTTGCTGGGATTGACATCCCGTGGTAACTGGGATTTACACAAGCTTTAGTCTGGATCCAGAAGACCTGAGAAGTGATGATGCAACCCCTCAGAGGACCTCGGATGATGCTAACCCTGAAAAAACATACAGAACTACCACATTTTGCTAAAAGTTTGATTGCATCATATAATAATTGCTGATGTTATCTATTTTATCAGTGAAGAAATTCATAAAGTCATTACTATTAAACTGTGCGGGAATATTTAGATCAGGTGGCGTCTGATTATTTGTTAATCTAGCCACTATGCTAAATAAAAACATTGGATTATTTTGGTTATTTTCTATGAGTTTATGGATATGCTCGGCCATGGCAGCTTTTAGAGCCTGTCTATAGATGGACATACTGTTTTTCCACGCGATTCTAAAAACTTCCAAGTTAGTTTTTCTCCATTTGCGCTCAAGACTACGAGTTTCTTTCTTGAGAGAATGGGTATTACTGTTGTACCATGGCGCAGTACGATTTTCTCTAACCTTTTTCAATTTGATGGGGGCAAAAGCTTCTAATGTATTAGAGAAGATAGTGCCCATGTTGCTAGTTATTTCGTCTAGTTCATGTGTAATTATGGGTACACGGAGCAGTTGAGATAATCAGGCAGGTTATTTGTGAATCTGTCTTGGTGGCTGGAACAATAGTTCTGCCAGGACGATAACACGGAGCCATATAGTTAATATTAGTAATACGCAGCATGCACGATACAAGAATACAAGGAAATCGTCTGTTTTATTACGTCTTAAATTGATTTTTCCGTACTGCTGGTTCGTCTGGTCAGAGGAGAACTGGCCCCCCGACTGAGCCTGGTTTCTCCCAAAGGCTTTTTTTTCTAAATTTCTGTCACCAATGGAGTTTGGCTCCTTGCCACTGTCACCTTTGGCTTGCTTAATTGGGGACACTTCATTTCCAGCGTTATCGTTGACATGATTGCCAAGATATTATTTAAACTGAGCTGGATAATGACATCACTGAATCAACAATGAACTGACTTTAACTGAAAAAATGAGTGTTTACGATTGTCATTTTTGCATTATTGACACACTATTTTCTTAATTAATGCTGTTCAGTTGCTTTGACACAATCTGTATTGTTAAAAGCGCTATATAAATAAAGGTGACTTGACTTGACTTAATCTTGTAGGCCTGTTCGTACAGTAGCTAGTATCTCTAGGGCCCGGTTTTTCAAAAGTAATCCACTAGGATTTTGGATAACGGATTGGATCAAATCTTGAAAATGTGTTTTTCAAAAGAAAAATCGGATTACATAATCGGATTAGATCACGTAATCCAGTCTTGGTTTTGATCCGGATCAAACCTTTATTTTTTTTTATTTTTTTAGAATTTATGTAGGATTTGGATCACTTTGATCCAAAAAAATCTGGATTAAACTGATCCCATCAGAAGGGTGGATTCAGCGTGGATTTCATGGCCAAAATGTAATGAAAACTTTAAAAATGTATCAAATAATACTATATTTGGATCATGCAGTATTTTACAAGATATCCTATTTATTCATAAGGTTTTAATTTTATTTGTTCATCCGTCAGGCTACAGTGATTAGGTAGGCTTTAACGTATTCAGCCTTTCAGTATAGGCCTACAGCAAAGTAGAAAGAGTTTGGCCTCATAAAATAATCCCCCAAACAGCTGTCAAAATTGACCAAAAACAATTAATTTTATTCTGTCACTAATTGATATATATATATTCATCACAATCGAAAATATTTTTGTTTTTAGAATATTTATTAGTGATGCATGCAATGATTACAAAATAACCAAAAAAAAATGCAAAGAATGGCAATCACTGATTTTTGAAATCCAAAACAAATCCAAATCAGAAATAGTGTCTAACTATTGCGTCCCTTGTTGCACGTCCTGTTTGCTCGTTCTGGCAGAATGTAGGAGGTTGGTTAGGGTCTCCAAGGGGCTCAGGTGCATCATTGTCAGCACAGAGAGGGACATTGCGCTTAGTAGCGATGTTGTGCAGGACAATACAGGCAAGGGTTATGTTGCATGTTTTCTGTGGTTCCGCTCTCAGGTAGTTAAGGCATGCAAAGCGCCTCTTAAGAACTCCATTTAAACGCTCAATTGCACATCTTGCTCTGCAATGAGCAGTGTTGAAGCGTGCCTGCGCCGGTGTATTTGCTGTTAGAAAAGGAGTCATCAGCCATGGTAGGAGTGGGTAGGCACTGTCTCCTAATATAACGCCATCCGGTCGGTTGGTTTGGAGGTCTATATAGAGCGCTCTCCCTCAGGATGCGTGCATCATGGACAGACCCAGGCCACTTGACAACGCAGTTGGTGATGATGAGGTCAGCATCACACACAAGTTTGACATTGATGCTGTTGCCTCCCCTTTCTGTTTATAAACTCCCATTCATTCTCACGAGGTGCCTGTATATGCACATGTGTGCAGTCGATTGCTCCAATAGTATTGGGCATATTCCCCAAAAGAAAAAAGCTGCGCTTGGCCTGGGCAATCTGGTTGTCCTTTGGAAAAGAAACAAATTCATTGACCAGGCTGGCCAGTGCGATTGACACATCTTTTACCACATCACACACAGCTGATTTCACCACTCCCATATAGTCACCAACAACTTGATAGAAAGTCCCACATGCATAAAATCGGAGAGCAATGAGGATCTGGTCTTCCACAGACAGACCGTGACTCCTTTGGGTTCTGTGTTGAAGTTTTGGCCTGAGAAGGTTCACAAGGGTACTCTATATCAGCCTTCCCAAAGCGAAACCAGACATACAGCTCCTCGGTGGTGTATTGCTCCAGTTATTTGGTACGTTCAACATACACCCTTTGACGGTTTCCTCTCCTGGCAAAGTGGTGGTGGCGGTGGACAACACCTGCCATTTCACTGTCTCTCTGTGAATCCTCTGAGAAAGGCTGATTTATATGGCAGTGTTGTTGGTCTTTTCAAACACACCTATTACAACTGATTAGTTTTGGCTTGCGTTCAATTGAGGCAATTGGACCAAAGGCCTATAATTGATGAACAATGTTCACTATGGTAAAGCAACGGAACCATGGACTCAAGAAGCTGTAACTTCACTGCTGCTGAAACCAATGCACTACTAGAGGGTGTTCGGTTTTTTTTTTTGTTGTTTTTTTCTTCGCCATTATGGAACAATAGGTGGGCAAAGTTTTAATTCTGCTAAGGATACCAACAAAAAGAAAAATGATGTTTGGATTTTAATCACAGAAAATGTGAATGCCATAGGGTCTGGCCAGAGGAGGACCACAGACCAAATCAAATTGCGGTGGAAGAATCTTAAGGCCAGGGCAACAAAGGACCATGCTGAAGCCAAAAACCCACAAACAGGCAACAAGCCATTTAAGAGGGGAGATTACACAGATGTGGTCCTCGACATCATTGGAGGTGAGAAGTCGCAAGCTCTCCATGGTATTCAAGGTGTTGTAGGGGATGGCGAGCCTTGGATTGAGGAGGAGGAGGAGAATCTGCCAGTTCCTCCTGAGGCTGATCCAGAGAGCGTATTTATATTGAATCTCAGCTCTGTTCCTGAGGAAGAAGCTGGATCCTCATTGGTTGAGCCAGTGGTAGTTGCCACAGGATCTCAGAGGAAAGGCTTGTAGCGCCCTTCATCAAACAAAGATGATGATGATTACAAGGCACTTCTGCAAAAAGAGACTGAAAGGGCAGAAGCACAGCTTCGTCTGGCAGAGGAACAACTGACTCTGACCAAACTGCAGCAAACCAAGGCCAGACTTGAGATCCGCCTCCTAAAGGCTACGCTCAGACAAGCTGGTCTCTCCACATCAGATGAGGAAGTATGAAATTATTGTGGAGTATTTGACATTAAGTATTTTTTTTAAAATTCAATACATCTATACTTGTTATAAATATCCTCAATGTACAGTGTTTGTGTTGTAGGTCTCAGATGAGTGGACTGCTGGAAGAGGATAGGGTGGGGCTTTTCTTGTTTTTAGTTTTTTTTAAATGTGTGGGTTTTCATTTCAAATAAAAAAAAACTTATATTGACCCCACACTGGCTATTCTACTTGTTGCTCTTTACATATCTATAGTTCTACATTGTGATTTCCTATCCTGTTTGAGACTGGTTATCCAGCACTGGTTATCCAGATTTGGTGATCCTGAAAAGTTCCTATCCGGATCAGATTGATCCAATCCGATGTTGCTTTAAAAAACTGGCTCCAAAAGTAAGCTGGATTACATGATCACGGATGGCAAAAAAAGGATTACTAAATCCGGATCAATTTTATCCGGATTAAACCTTTTGAAAAACCGGGCCCTGGGCTGTCCAAATTAAGTCAAAAAGACCAGGATTGATTGAGCTACCCCTTATTATAACGTGGAAAACAATGCGTTAGAGTGATATGATGATTAATTTTTAAATCGAAGCGGTAACAGTCATATGCAATGTTGAAAGTAATAAGGAATGGTAACTTCCAGTAGTTGACGTCAAGTAATATCGAACATTCGTTGTGCTGCTGTGTTGCCCCGACTCGGACATGAGAGGCTAGGTTTGTTGTGTTTGACCCCAGGTTGCAAGCACTTGGGGGACAAGCACCATTCTCAGCGCTTCAGTGGTGAAAGATGATGCAGCTCTTGGGTGTGGTCAGACGCGGGTTACGATGTCATCGGTGTGCAGGTTTATGCTCAATTCTCTGTGTTTTCCACGTTTTGTTCGAGGTTATTCAAGTGGAGGGACCGCCTTTTTGTTATGATACGTTGTCACCTGTGATTGTGGGGAGGAGACAGTTGGGAATCTTTCAACAAGAGAGACGCAATTTAATTAAATTATAAAGTAAGTCATTTGAATGACATTGGTATATGTAGGTATGGAGTATGTTGATATAAGAGTATCCCATCCCTTTTCCTTTTTTTTCCTTTTTTTTCCTCTCTTTGGAGGACAGTGGAGAAATGGAATTGGAAATACACCGACCCCCCGGAGTTTTGCGATTTGAAAGACCCCGGGCCGGGCCGAAAGGTTGACATCAATTGCATTTTATTTATTTTGGAGATAGGTTGATGAACTGAATGATTGCAGCTTCTTGAGCCCTTGTCTTGTGCCTTCAGGTTGGTTTTTGTCTTGATTTATGGACCCCCGCCGACTTGTGCCCTTACGGTCCCCGCCCCCCGTGATAGTGGGACAGGACCTTCTGATCGTTTGAAGAATGTGTCTGTTTCCATCAATGTTTGAGGTCTTGCCCTTGTCTGATGCTCTTACTCTCATTCTACACGTCAAAAACACATTATAATACACTTAATATTTTGTTATTCATCTGGTGTTTATAATCCAAATACCCAGCCTAACAAGAAATAGTGTGTTACTCTCTTTTTTTTTTTTTTTGCTGTGTGTTGGTTGTGTGTGTCGCGTTCCATACGCAGGTCTCCCCCTGTTTATGCCAGATCAGGACCCTGCAGGCTGTCATTGCTTTAGGAGTATCTTCTCTATCTGTTGTGTGCTCCGGACGGTTCTTGGCCAGTTCAACGTTCAGCCGCCACAGGCCAATTTTTACAACGATTGAAGACTCCAGATATTGAGCCGGGACGAGGACGGGAGGTATGGAGCATGAAACAGACATCTTACTAACCTAATCAT
>JADLZN010004075.1:107500-122500 GCA_018155175.1 Sinocyclocheilus anophthalmus
TGTGTGTGAGATAGAGAGAGAGAGAGAGTGTGTTGTGTGTGTGTGTATGTGTGTGTATATGAGTGTGTGTGTGTGAGAGAGAGAGGGGGGGAGTGTGTGTGTGTGTGTGGGAGAGAGTGTGTGTGAGAGAGAGAGAGAGAGTGGGGTGTGTGCAGGAAGAGTGTGGTGTTGTGAGAGAGAGAGTGTTGGGGTGTGAGAGAGAGAGAGAAGAGTGTGTGTGTGTGTGTGTGTGTGTGTGGGGTGAGAGAGAGAGAGTGTGTGTGTGTGAGAGAGAGAGAGAGAGAGTGTGTGTGTGTGGAGAGAGAGAGAGAGTGTGTGTGTGAGAGAGAGAGTGTGTGGTGGGTGAGAGAGAGAGTGTGTGTGAGAGAGAGAGTGTGTGTGTGTGTGTGTGAGGAGAGAGAGAGTGTGTGTGAGAGAGAGAGTGTGTGTGAGAGTGAGAGTGTGTGTGTGTGGAGAGAGAGAGAGAGAGAGAGAAGAGGGGTGTTGTGATAGAGCGATGTGTGTTGTGTGAGAGAGGAGAGTGTGTGTGTGGGAGAGGAGAGATAGAAGAGAGAGTGTGTGTGGGTGAGAGAGAGAGAGTGTGTGTGTGGGTGAGAGAGAGAGAGAGAGTGTGTGTGTGTGAGAGAGAGAGAGAGAGAGAGTGTGGAGAGAGAGAGAAGAGTTGTGTGTGTGTGAGAGAGAGTTGTGTGTGTGTGTGAGAGAGAGAAGTGTGTTGTGATAGAGAGAGTGTTGGTGTGTATAGAGAGAGTGTAGTGTGTGGAGAGAGAGAGTGTGTTGTGTGGGAGAGGAGAGAGTGTGTGGTGTGGGAGAGAGAAGAGTGTGGGGATAGTGAGAGTGTGTGTGGGGAAAGAGAGAGGTGTGTTGTGAGGTGAGAGTGTGGTGGTGTGAGAGAGATAGTGTGTGTGTGGAGAGAGAGAGAGTTTGTGTGTGCGAGAGAGAGTGGTGTGAGAGTGATAGTGTGTGTGAGAGAGAAAGAGAGTGTGAGTGTGAGTGTGAGTGAGTGTGAGTGTGAGAGAGAGAGAGATAGAGAGAGAGAGACAGTGTGTGTGTGAGAGAGAGAGAGTGTGGTGTGTGTGAGAGCGAGAGAGAGTGTGTGTGTGTGAGAGAGAGTGTGTGTGTGTTTGTGTGAGAGAGAGAGAGTGTGTGTGCAAGAGAGTTGTGTGAGAGTGAGGTGTGTTGTGTGTGTGGGGAGAGAAGAGTGGTGTGTGAGTGAAGTGTGTGTGTGTGTGTGAGAGAGAGAGAAAGAGGAGTGTGTGTGTGTAGAGAGATAGTGTGTTGTGTGTGTTAGGAGCTAGAGAGCCGTGTGTGTGAGAGAGAGAGAAGCCTTAGTTTGTGAGAGAGAGAGAGAGCGGTGTGTGTGAGTGTGTGTGCGTGAGAGAGAGAGAGAGAGAGAGCGTGTGTGTGAGAGAGAGAGAAAGAGCGTGGTGTGTGGGTGTGGAGAGAGCGGTGTGTTGTGAGAGAGAGATAAGAGTGTGTTGTGTGAGAGATAGATAGAGAGTTGTGTGTGTGAAGAGAGATAGAGAGGGTGTGTGTGGTGAGAGAGAGAGGAGAGTGTGGGTGGTTGAGAGAGTAGAGGAGTGTGTGTGTGTGAGAGAGAGAGAGAGATTGTGTGTGTGTGAGATAGAGAGAGAGAGTGTGTGTGTGTGGGAGAGAGAGCGAGAGTGTGGTGTGTGTGTGTGTGTGTGAGAAGAGAGAGTGTGTGTGTGAGAGAGAGAGAGTGTGTGGTGAGAGAGAGAGAGTGTGTGTGTGTTTGTGTGTTTGTGTGTTTGTGTGTGTGAGAGAGAGTGTGTGTTGTGTGAGAGAGAGTGTGTGGTGTGTGTGAGAGAGAGAGAGAAGGGGTGGGTGTAGTGTGGTGAGAGGAGAGAGAGAGTGTGTGTGTGGTGAGGAGAGAGAGGAGGTGGTGTGTGTGTGTGTGGAGAAGAGGAGAGTGTGTGTGTGTGTTAGAGAGCGAGAGGAGTGTGTGATTGTGGTGATAGCATAGAGAGGAGAGTTGGTGGTGGTGGGTTTGTGTGTGAGAGAGAGAGAAGTGGGTGGTGTGTGTGTGTGTGAGAGAGAGTGTGGTGTGTGTGTGTTTTTGTTGGTGAAGCTCAGGTGTGGGGTGTGAGAGAGAGTGTGTGTGTGGTGTTTGAGAGAAGTGTGTGTGAGAGAGAGAGAGTGTGTGTGTGTTTGTGTGTGTGTGTGTGCGAGAGAGAGCGTGTGTGTGTGGTTTTGTTAGAGAGAGAGAGTTGTGTGTTTTTGTGGTGTTTGTGGAGAGAGATTGGTGAGAGGGGGAAGTTTGTTTTGAGAGATAGAGAGTGTGTGTGTGTGAGAGAGAGAGAGTTTGTGTTTGTGTGTGTGAGAGAGAGTGGTGTGTGAGATAGAAGTGTGTGTGTGTGAGAGAGTGGTGAGAGAGCTGTAACAGGGGTGTGTGTGTGTGTGGTGTGTGATAGAGAACGTGTTGTGGTGTGGATAGAGGGAAGGGAGAGAGCGAGAGAAGAGAGAGAAGTGTGTGTGTGTGAGGAGAGAGAGTGTGTGTGTGTGAGAGAGAGAGATCTAAGGAATAGTGTTGTGTGGTGCGAGGAGAGTTTTGTGTGCGCGAGAGAGTTTGTGTGTGTTTTGTGTGTGTTAGGAGAGAGGGGGAGTGGTTTGTGTGTGTGTAGTGTTATCGGACAGAGAGAGTTGTAGTGTGTGTGTGTGGGTGGGGGGTGTGAGGAGAGAGAGAGATTGTGGTGTTTTTGGTGTTAGCGATAGTAGAAGTGTGAGCGAGTGTGTTTGATCGAAAGAGTGTGTGTGTGTGTTTGATAGAGAGTGTGGTGTGTGAGGCGAAGTGTGTGTGTGTGTGCGTATAGATAGAGTGTGTGTGTTGTGTGTGTGTTGTGAGAGATAGATTGTGTGCGTGAGAGAGAGAGCTTTTGTGGTTGTGAGAGAGAGAGAGAGAGGTTTGTTGTGTGTTGATAGAGCGAGGTAGAGAACAGTGGTGGTGTTGTTTGTGAATGAGAGAGAGAGAGTGTGTTGTTGTTTGTGAGAGAGAGAGAAGAGTGTGGGTGTTTGTGTGTGGTGTGTGTTTGTGGAGAGAGTGGGTTTGTGTGTGTGGTTGTTTTGTGTGTTGAGAGATAGAGTGTTTGTGTGTGAGGATTGTGTGTGAGAGAGAGAGATTGTGTGTGTGTGTGTTGTTTTGTGTGTGTGTGTGTGTGTGTGAGAGAGAGAGAGTGTGGTGTGTGTGTGTGAGAGAAGAGTGTGATGTTGTGTGAGAGAGAGAGTGTGTGTGTTTGTGAGAGAGAGAGATAGTGTGTGTGAGAGGGAGAGTAGAGACGTGTTTGTGTGAGAAGAGAGGAGAAGTGTGTGTGGTGAGATACGAGATGTGTTTGTGAGAGATAGATGAGTGTGTTGGTGAGAGAGAGAGATTGTGTGTTTGTGAGAGAGAGGAGAGGTGTGTGTGGGAAAGAAGAAGAAAAAAAGAGAGTGTGTGTGTGAAGAGAGAGATGTGTGGGTTTGGGTGTGTTGGTGTTGTGGTGAGCGAGAGTGTGTGTGTTTGTGAGAGAGATTGTTTGTGTGTGGGAGGAGAGACGAGAGAGAGTTGTGTTGGTGAGATAGAAAGAGATATAGAGTTTTTTGTGTTTTGTGAGAGAGAGGAGTTTTTGTGTTTGTGCAGGAGATAGTGTGTGTTGGTGTGAATGAGAGAGAGAGCGTGTGTTTGTGTGAGAGAGAGAGAGGGTTGTTTGTTGTGGTGTGAGAGAGAGTGGGGTTGTGTGTGTGAGAGAGAGATGAGTGTGTGTGTGTGTGTGTGATATAGAGAGGGTGTGTGTGGTGTGTGGTGTTGAGATATAGAGAGCGTGTCGGTGGTGGTGTGTGGTGTTAGCGAGGAGAGAGTGTGTGTTTTTTGTGTGTGTTGATAGAGAGAGAGATTTAGTGTGTGTGAGAGAAGAGAGAAGTTGTGGTGTGAGGAGAGAGTGTGTGTGTTTGGAGATAGGAGGATGTGTGTGTGTGAGAGAGCTTGTGTTGTGTGAAGAGAGAGTGTGGTGTTTTGAGAAGAGTGTGTGTGTGTAGAGAGAGAGAGTGGTGTGTGTGTGGACCTAGAGTGTGGTGTGTGGAGAGAGAGTGGTGTGTGTGAGAGAGAGTGTGTGTTTGTGAGAGAGAGTGTTGTGTGTGAGAGAGTGGGTGTTTGAGAGAGAGTTGTGTTGGTGTGTGGAAAGAGATGTTTGTGGTGAAGAGATGTGTGTGTGATAGAGAGTGTGTTGGTGTGAGAGAGGGAGTGGTGTGTGGTGTGAGAGATAGTGGTGTGTTTGCGAGAGAGTGTGTGTGTGGAGAGAGAGTGTGTTGGGTGTGTGAGAGAGAGTGTTTGTGGTTTGTGTTGTGTGTGTGAGAGGAGAGGTGTGGTTGGTGTGATAGAGATTGTTTGGTTTGTTGTGAGAGTATAGTTTGGTGTATGAGAGAGGTGTGTGTGTGTGAGAGTGTGTGTTTTTGTGTGTGTGTGAGAGTGTGTGTGTTGTGAGAGAGAGAGTGTGTGTGTGTGTGTGTGTGGGTGAGAGAGAGAGAGAGTGTGTGTGTGTGTGTGTGTGTGAATAGAGATAGTGTGTGGGAGAGAGAGTGTGTGTGTGGTGAGAGAGAGTGTGTGTGTGTGTGACGGGTGTTGTGTTGGTTTGTGTAGGGATAGTGTTTGTGTTTGAAGGAGAAGTTTGTGTGGGTGTGAGAGAGAGAGCGTGTGTGTGTGTGTGTGTGTTAATGTGTGTGTGTGTGTGTGTGTTTGTGTGTGTGAGAGAGAGAGAGTGTGTGTGGTGTGTGTGTGTGTGTGTGTGAGTGGGTGTGTGAGAGAGAGAGTGTGTGAGAATGTGTGTGTGTGTGTGAGATGAAGAAGGGGGTTTTGGGAGAGAGAGAGAGTGTGTGTGTGTGTGTGAGAGAGGAGAAGCGAGTGGAGAGAGAGAGAGATAGATAGAGAGTGCTTGAGAGGAGAGAGAGTGTGTGTGTGTGTGTGAGAGAGATAGAGATATTGTGAGGAGAGAGAGAGAGAGAGAGAGACACAAACACACACAGAGAGAGAGAGAGAGAGTGTGTGTGAGAAAGAGAGAGTGTGTGTGTGTGTGAGATAGAGTGTGTGTGTGAGAGAGAGATGAGAGAGAGAGAGATTGTGTGTGTGTGTTTGTGAGAGAGAGAGATAGTGTGTGTGTGGTGCGTGTGAAGCAGAGGTTGAGTGTGGTGTGTGAGAGAGAGAGAGTGTGTGTGTGTTTGTGTAGAGAGAGAGAGAGTGTGGTGTGTGTGAGAGAGTGTTTGTTGGTGGTGTAGAGCGAGGATTGGTGTGTTGTGTGTGTGTGTGTGTGTGTGGTGTGTGAGAGAGAGTGTTGTGTGTGTGTGTTGTGTGAGAGAGGTGTGTGTGTGTGTGTGTGTGTGTGTGTGTGTGAAGAGAGAGTGTTGGTGTGGTGTGTGAGAGAGAGTGTGTGTGGTGTGTGTGTGTGTGAGTGTGTGTGGGTGTGAGAGAGTGTGTTTGAGTGTGAAGAGATTGTGTTTGTGTGAGAGAGGTGTGGTGTGTTGTGCAGAGAGTTTGGTGTGGTGTGAGGAAGAGAGGTGTGTGTGTTTTGCTTAGAGTGTGTGTGTGTGAGATGGAGAGTGTTGTGGTTTGTGTGGGAGAGAGATAGAGTTTGTGTGTGTGTGGGTGTGGAGATAGAGTGTTGTGTTTGTGTTTGTGTTTGTGTGTGAGAGAGAGGTGGGGATGTGTGTGTGTGTGTGGTTTGTGTGTGAGAGAGAGAGAGTGTGTGTGTGTTTGAGAGATAGTGAGTGTGAGAGTGTGTGTTGGTGTGTGATTAGGAAGATAGATTGTGTGTGTGGTTGTGTGTGTGTTTGTGTGGGTGTATGTGTGTGTGTGGTGTGTGTTGGGTGTGTGTGAGAGGAGAAGAGTGTGTTTGTTTGAGAGAGAGTGTGTGTTGTGTGGGAAGAAAGTTGTGTGTGTGTTAAGGCGGCGTGTGTGTGTGAGAGAGCAGAGTGTGTGTGTGTTTGTGGTGGTGTGAGAGAGAGTGTGTGTTAGTAGAGAGGGGTGGTGGGGTTTGGTTTGTGTGAGAGAGAGTGTGTGTGTGAGAGTGAGTGTGTGTGTGTGTGAGAGAGAGAGAGAGAGTGTGTGTGTGTGTGAGAGAGAGAGAGAGAGTGTGTGTGTGTGTTGTGAGAGAGAGAAGAGATTGAGTGAGTTGTGTGTGAGAGTGAGTGTGTGTTTGTGTGAGAGTGTTGAGAGAGAGAAGTTTTTGAGAGAGAGAAGTGTTTGTGTGCGTGTGAGAGAAGTGTTTGTGAGGAAAGAGAGTGTGTGTGTTTTTGTGCGTGTGTGTGTGTGTGTGTGTGTTTGTGATGAGAAGAGATTGTTGTGGTGTTTGGTGAGGTTGCTGTGTGTGTTTGTGTTGTGTTGTGTGTTGAGGAGAGAGTGTGTGTGTGTGTGACTCGAACCTCTTTTGGTGTGACTGAAGAAGTGTGATCTGGTCCAGAGGGAATCTGAAGCTTTCATGTTTTGTTTTTGTGTGGTTTCAGGATGTCGGACTCGGAAGACTCGGATCTGGAGGAAGGAGTGGATGTGATGCGACACCGAACCAAGATTGTGAGTATGATTGAGGTGCTGAGCACACCCATGATCCTCTGTGGTTTCTCCCGTTATGCTGCTCTGTGGTTCTCCCGCAGGTCTATCAGGGCCAGTTCCCGTACATTCACATGGAGCCGCCCGGTGAGTGAGCGCATCTCTCTTTATCATTAGTGATCATCTCTGCAGGTGTTTCAGTGTTGCTGTGTTTTACAGACGTCATATACGAGCGCTGGACCAAGATAAAGCCCGAGGTGAAGAAGCACGTGGGTCATCTGATGCATGTGTCTGTGTTTTGGTGGCATATCCTCCTGAGACAGCAGGACAATCACCCCACCACCTTCTGGGCCGTGGAGATGGGCTTTCTGGACTCAAAGTGAGTGGCTCTCAGGAAAGAGTCATATCTGACAGTAGGGCTGGGCGAAGGGCAAAAAAATCATTTTTGGCTGAAATGCGATATAACGGTATATGTCTTGGTAGTTTCTTTTTCTTATTTGGTTTTATATATTAGAATATATATATATATATTTACACTAGCGGTCAAACGTTTGGGATCAGTAAGACTTGTAATGTTTTTTAAAGCAGTCTCTTCGGCTCAAGGGTCAGGTTAGTTTTCTCAAGGCTGCATTTATTCGATCAAAAAAATTAATAAAAACAGTAATTTTGCAAAATGGAAAATCTTTTTTCAGGATTCTTTGAGTAAAAAGTTAAAAAGAACAGCATTTATTGTAAATATATATATTTTCTAACAATATAAGTCTTTACTATAACTTTTTATCTATTTAACACATCCTTGCTGTATAAAAGTTTTAATTTCTTTCAAAAAAAGAAAGAATAAAAATTGACTAACCCTATGCCTGTCGCGATTATTAAAGGTCCCATATGGTCAAAACTGACATTTCCTGGCTTTTTTCGTGATAACTGAGGTCTAGGTGCTGTGTAACTACCATATAAGTTTCAAAGCCGTCAGTCCACAGTAAAGTGCGCACAGCCTGCATAAAGTTCTAGCTATTTTTCACGAACCGTTGTGAATTCCGTAAAAAGTTGAGGTCAGAACTACACAGTCACCGCTGTGCATTTGCTGAGCAACAACAACAACACGGAAACATGTCGAAAAGGTTAACTTTAACAATGAAACCAGATCGGCCGACCTGTAAAGTTACACTCTCACTCAAAGGATGGACGATCTGACAGGATTGTTATTATGAGGTGATCACGTCTCAGTCTGGAGCCCTGCGCTATATCATCTGGAGCCCTTCCATCTCTTACTGTGAGGGACCGAATCTAGGTTTACAGACACTCCTCTTCCTCCTGCAGCTGTCAGGCATTCTCTCCAAGATCATATTCACATTATAATACTTTTTGTTGAAGGAAGGAATTATCACACACAGAAAGATTATTAGAAGCCTTTCTTCTTTTTTCCTTCTCTCCTCATTTTTCGGTCCTTATGCTCATTATGTATTTTTTTTTGTGAGGAAACAAATAGTTACAGAATAAACATGTGTTAAATGTATAATTGTGCACAAAAGATTTTTTCCTCCAAGAATGTTTCTGCTGCTAAATTATCCAGTCAGCTAGTTTAATTTCACAGCTTATATGTTTGTATTCACATGTAGTTTTCCTCTGTAATGAGGAAGTGAGTGTTTAGTGGATTGTGTTTAACAAAGGGTTTAAAAGAGTGAGCATTAGTGCCAGAAACACAGTATGATATTCTGCAGTGGTGTAGAAATAATATCGCATCTGGTTTTGTTGGTCGATAATTAGCAGTTGAATACTCGGTTAATCTTAAAAACAAACTGCAAATTTAATACCACTTGACAAGATTCAAAGATAACTTTATACTTAGTTACGGAACCCTTACATTACTCAATTATAATAATAAAGCCCTAAAACAGGCAATTAAATCGCAATAAACGTGACTATTTTTAGACAATTAATCGCCAGCCAAATTTCATAATCGTGACAGCCCTAACTGACCCCAAACCTTTGAACAGTATGTATATTGTTAAAAGACTTTCTTCTCTATTTTCAATAAAAATGCTTCTATTGGCTCTTCTTTTTAAACTTTTTTTTTTTTTTATTCAATCACAGAATCCTGAAAAAAATTAACGCAGGTTCCCCAAAAAAATATCTACAGTTTTCTGAACATTGATAATAGAGCTATTAGAATATTTCTGAAGAATCATGGAGTCCAATGAAAGACTGGAATAAAATGAGATTTTAAATGTTATTCAAAAAAAAACATTATTTTTACTCATCATTATTTCACAATATTACATTTTTCCCCTGTATTTTTGATCAAATAAATACAGACTTGATGAGCATAAGAGACTTCATTAAAAACATTAAAAATCGTTTCTGATCCCAACTTTTGAACCGGTGTGTGTAGCGTTTGTTATAGATTAATTGCATTATATTTTGATTACCCCATTACTGCTATCATAAAATACACTTACCTGTAGGTTTAAAATTCTACACATGGCACATTTTCACATTGTCCCAAACTGTCTATTTTAGGTCGAATTATTGTGCCCTATTCGATTGGCGCCTGCTTCATTTTGCGCGCGGGCGTGCTCTTCGCTGAATTGTGAAGTTTAGGCAAGAGTGAATTTCCATGACTTTCTTAGAGCGTTTACAGAGGACAATATACCTGTGAAACGCGCAAACGCTTAACAGCAGCGTTATCTTATGTCGCATCACATGAGTCTGCAGATCCTCTCTCAAACTAGACGTTTAACTATAAAAAAAAAAAAAAGCTTACCCAGTTATTTAAAGCCCGTACATAAATCGTGAATTTTAGGACCAACTGGATTCCATTGATGGATAGCCACACATATAAAAAATAATTGTGCAAACCGAATAACCGCCACCCTGTGTGTGTGGGGTGTGTTGGGTGTGTTGTGTGTGTGTTTGTGTGTGTTTTGTGTGTGTGTGTTGTGTGTGTGTTTGGTGTGTTTGTGTGTGTTGTGGTTGGTGTGTGTGTGTGTGTGTGTATATATTATCTCAATCAATCAATCAATCATCATGTGTGTGTGGGGGTGGGGGTGGGGGGGTGGGGGGTGGTTCTGACAGAGAGGCAAAGTCCTTATTATTATATCAAATTTAAATTCTGTCCCAGTTGCATTGTAGCAAAAAAATTTGATTACATAAATGTTACTTACACTATCAAAAAAAAAATTATTTATTTTTTCACATGAACAATGTAATCAATATTCTGTTTATTAAAGCCAAGTATGAATCTCATCAAGTTAGTGTTTTTTAGCATTTTACATTTATTCCAAAATAATAACTCAAGGCAGTAACAGTTTAAACCATATGTTTTTGTTGTGAACTTATGTTCAGCTTTTCTTTTTAATAGTTAACTTTTGAACTGTTTTTGAATTTTTTGGTTCGTCCGTCATCAAAGCTCCCTCGATAACAACCGGCTCATCCGGGTAACTGAAGTCGGCGCTATACGCTTGCTAGGAACAGTTTTCTTAGTTTGGTTAGCTAAGAAAATATAAAAATTCAATGTGTATAATTATTTAATTGTCATCCTGGTATCGAGGACTCAACAAACGCAGCTGCTGCCATTTTTGCGATGATTGTTTTGTACACTCTAATGGATTATACGATAAACTAACAAACTGGTAAGATTTTAAAACAGTTTTCTCTTAAATCAATATCTTTTATCACCTTAATTATGTATGTGGGGAAATGTGTCATTTGCTGCTGCTCGCAACTGCTGTCTTCACGGAAACTTTGCATTCAAATATTTCAACTCAAATCAATATTCTGTCTAATTATTTACTTGTGTGGCAAGTAATAAGCAGGATAATGTACCATTACTACATTTATGTGCTGAACTCGGATGGCTTTCTTAGGCTATTGAATGGATAAAATATAGAAATCCCTTTCATCTACTAAAAATCTCGTCAGTTGGAAGTGGAATCTGTGTAATAGTAACATTCGCTAATATTTTTAATCAGAACCACCTCAATTTGTAATAGGTTTTCGTTGTCTGTGTTTCAGCGTGTCGAATGATTTGAGTCTGAAGAGGCTCGAGAAGATCGAGATCCTGGAAGGCATTCTGGATGCCATGGAGAGAGGCGTACGTATCCGTGCTGATGAACGTTCACTGATCCTTCACCGCTGCTTCCGGTCTGATGTTGTGTCTTGTTTTGTTCAGCTGTCTCACCCGGACATGGAGAGGAAAGCCCGAGCCGTGGTGTCCTTAAGCAGATTGTTTTCCATGGTACGTTGCTGCGCCGCTGCGGTAAGTGTTTGTTAATGGTCTGTTTTCTGACACGCGTCCGTCCGTCTGTCTGTCTGCAGGAGGACGATTGTTTGGCTGAAGCCATCAGCTGGCTGCTGGACTCTAGAGCTCCTGACATCCGCAAGAAGCTGCTGGATCTCGGATCGGTGGAGATTCGCTACCGGACGCTTTGCTTCATCTTCAGCGAGTGTGAGTTTCATTTCCATTGATGTCCTGACAGCACGAGAGATGTAGAACGGAGTTGAAATGTAGAACAGAGGGGGGAAAAAACGTTAACCGAGATAAATTTATATATACAGAGGAAATCAAAATAAGAGGACAATCTATAGATACTCGCAGATTTGGAACGACCAGCTTCTCTTGCAGTGGCTAAAAGGGTCATTTTTAATGAGTCCATATATTGATGCGTGTATGACGCACTGATGGCACATTTGTATTTATGCACAGGCATTTCCGTACATTCATGTAGTTTTCAGTGTTTCACTGTTTAGTCGTTCTGAATGGATGCGTGTCCTGCAGTGGGAAAATGCAGTCAGCTCAAGGCGGTTGGTTGAGGGTTTTTTGGCGCCTCCATGTGGTCCAGTTTGGTATCGCAACTTGACTTGTCTAAAATATAGCCTAAATAAGTTCTTTATTTCTATACTACACAATAGGGCTGTGCGATTTGGGGGAAAATATCAAATTGAGATTTGTATTTATTTTTGACATATTGCGGTTTTGATTTGCGATTTTAAATTTGCAAAGTCAAGCTTCAGCTCAATAATGTGCAGCACAGTATGGGTATCATTACTCTGCTGAAAAAAACAATAGAAACCATCACAGAAATTCTTATAGCTTCCATTAAACCATTACAAAACTACCTTTTTGTTTTGGGCATTACTCCAATAGGAATTACTGTTGTTCTATTGGTTGCCATCTGCCAGATTACACCCCACCAATAGAAGCCATCAAATACACACCACTATAGTTTACATTAAAACTAATACAATTCCCATTATAACCCTGAAATACATTACATTTGTTATTGTGTTTTGGGAGGGGTTCTATTGTTTGTTTCTTCAGCAGGCCAGATTATAATGGTATAACTACTTTTACATAATTAACTTAATTTCACAGAAAATGTTTATTTTTTATAAATAAAGAACTGTATTTCTTAAGTCAATTATCAAAGTGTTACATATGTTACAAAAGCTGATTTATTCATTTTAAGTATTGGGAGAAGTGGAAAATGTGCTGAATGTTTCATTTCATCCAAGTGAAATTAGCAAGCAGTTAGACTTAATTTACATTAGTTTTAAAAAGAAAAAAAAAAAAAAAAAAAAACGCGGAACAGATGGAAGGTCCACACACCCATGCGAGTCGACACAGGTTGCGCGTGTGCATCAAGCCTCGTCCATACTGCCAGATGCGCTCGTGAAGACTTGCGGAGCCGGGTGCGAGTATAACCCAGCATTATGAGACAGGCTGCATGTGCGGCAAGCATGAACGGCTCGTCCGTGACGCGGGATCCCCCTAGCCGCTGCGTGGGGCAAACACGAATGACCGAGTATGGGAAGCATTCACAGACACAGGCTGTGTGTACGCTCTTCTGAATTGGGAATAGCCAACATGCATTAAACTTATTTCAAATAAATCTGTTGGGGAGATAAAATGTGCAAGATAACGTTCACGTACTAACAAAAACATCTAAGAATGTATCTCACAGCTCTTGGAAATTTCGAAGCTTAAGTTGCGTACTTTTTTTCTTTCTTTAGTTTTAAATTTTTGCCTTAACTCATATCGAATCCTTACCCAGTAGACGCCTATCCCACTCTGTTCTCTCCCCGTCCCCCCCTTCCCCGGTTTTTTATTATTTTGTATGGTGGTGTTTCCCGCAGGTGCTAGAGCAGTGCTGATTGGGGAGAGCGGAGATCAGGGCACGTAAGACTGCAACTCGAGGCTGGCAGTCATGCATATGCTCTGGAACAGAGTAATATCGCGTCCACATCGCAGGCTTGTCTCAAATCACGATTTCGATTAATCGCACAGCCCTACTACACAATACTAAAAAGCTTTTCCAGTGTTTTTTTTTCTTTCGTGTGTGCTTTGGTGTGAATGCATTTAGCAATTATGTGGACCCGTTATATCATTTGGGTCTTTGGTGTACTTTTGGAGTCTCCAAGTGGCCTTTTATTGGAAAGTACGTGTGTATATAATTCCAATCAAAATTACGAACATTTTAGCTAAAATTAACGTCAAACAGAAACGATAAAATTCATATCAAGATATTATAAAAAGCTCCTATAGCAGATGACTGATTTTGGGTTCAGTGCTGTCTGAGTAATGACCGTCTCGCTCTACAGATTCACGCTATCTTCAGGTGGTTTCATGCAGTAAAAAGAAGGCCATCAAGGAGCTGAGAGCAGAGCCGGACCCTTGGACGTTTTCAGTGAGAGTCTTTAAGATCGAATAACATGTTTGTTTCCATATTTAACGCACTGCATTCATAGGATCATTCGAATCAGTTTCAAACATGATTGACTGTGAGACAGAAATAAGACGCTGTCTTTTTCATCTCCAACTCACATTTTCATTCTAGAAAAGCGAAGATATGAAAATCAAAGGAAATGAGCATTTTCAGAAGAAGAAATATGATCTGGCGTTGAAGTGGTACACCAAAGCCATTAAATACCAGTAAGTGACCGAAGAACCTCTCTGCTTTAATTCCCAGTCCTCGTCAGTTTCCCACGCTCTTCTTTCATCCTGTGTTTCAGCCCGAGCAACCACCTCCTCTACGGGAACCGAGCGCTCTGCTACATTCGCTCGGAGAAATATCTGTGAGTTGGACACAAACCGTACACAGTATTCAAAAACCTGATTGATTGGTGATACTGATTGTGGGAACCGTTTTCAGGAAAGCACTTGGAGACGGAAAGAGAGCCATTATATTGCAGCCAGACTGGGCCAAGGTGAGTGCGGGTTCACTGAACACTGATTCTTCTTCATCATCATCGTCATCATCATCTCTCTGTGTCAGATAGACGCTGGAGAAACGTTGCACACTATGTAGTAGGGCTGGGTTGACAATATTTGAATCAATTCTCATTTTGATGAACTGATAACGATCCATATACAAGAACAAAACTTAATGGAATGTTATTTATAGCGCATCCCATCCAATAAATCGCAGTAATCTTTGCGCTTTGTCACTTTTGATATGAAGCAAAGCCTCAGCTTTCAAATGAAGTATTATTATTATGAAATCCAAACAAGAAATACCATTTTGTCGTTTTTTGTGTCGTGACCGATCGCTGTAGCACCTCAGTTGAAGCGTGACGCGATCGTCTCTAGTTACAGCAGCTAATAAACATGAACATCACTTACTGAATCACGTAATCAGCCACAGAAACAGCTTCGTCACATTTACCTCCGCAAAGACACTCCGTGACCATAAACTCAATAGTCAGCTAAAATAATAACTAGAGAGAGGAGCGTTTTCATTAATGTATGCATGTTAATTGTTTTTATTTAATCTGTTCTTCAGTATTTTAAGGATTGCTTGAATAAATCCGTCATGTAAACAAGTTGTGATATTCAGTTTGAATGTTTATGACAAACTGGAGTAGAAATAATAATGTCAGTAAAATGTTATAATAATAATTTGTTATCATATAATAAGCTTTTATTCTAAAAGCTGCCATATGTGCAATTTAAATGCTTGTTCACAAATATGTGACTCTGGAGCACAAAACCAGTCATAAGGGTCAATTTTTTTTAAATTGAAAGTTGAATAAATAAGCTTTCCATTGATGTATGGTTTGTTAGGATCGGACAATATTTGAAAATCTGGAATCTGAGGGTGCAAAAAAATCTAAATATTGAGAAAATCATCTTTAAAGTTGTTCAAATTAAGTTCTTAGCAATGCATATTACTAATCAAACATTAAGTTTTGATATATTTACGGTAGGACATTTACAAAATATCTTCATGGAACATGATCTTTACTTAATATCCTAATGATTTTTGGCATAAAAGAGAAATGTATAATTGTGACCCATACAATGTATTGTTGGCTAGTTGGCTATTGCTACAAATATCCCCCAGCGACTCAACACTGCTTTTGTGCTCCAGGGACACTTATTAATGTACCAGATCATTTCTTTTGCTGTCGGAGCGAATGTTAACACAAGTTCTGTTAGTGTTAGCTTCTGTTCACCGCTGTCGAAGTTCCCAGAC
>JADLZN010004075.1:137500-185187 GCA_018155175.1 Sinocyclocheilus anophthalmus
TTCAGATGCAGAAATCAGACTGTATTGGTCAAGACAACGAAGCTGAGATGCCTGCAGGACATCTGACCGTCTCACTCGCAGTTTACACTTACAGAGTTGATCTCAAAGAGATCGTTGTTACCACTCATCTCATTTCCCTTTCTCTTCCTGGAAACTCCCCTATACTCCAGACTGCCAACTAGCCTATGCTAAACATACCACAGAGGGATTATTCAGTGTGTCTGCCTCATTATTTTAATCTGAAGACTGTGTTTGAAGGCCATGCGGCCTAAAAGAGCCCTTGGCTCCTGCAGGCTATTCTACAAACATCTCATATGCCGGATACAAATATACTGTGTTTTTAGTTGTTGTTGTTCATTGATTGTGTTGTTTCTTGTGTTTGAAGGAACTGGCTGAAGCTCAGCAGTTGTTCACCAAATTAGAGTCGTCAGAGAGGAAGTTTCAGTCGCTGGTGCATTATGGGATGGGCAGAGTTTACCTGAAGGAGAACAGGTGAGTGTGTTGACTTTGAACGCTGCTGCACTGCATGCTGAATGTCTTTGACATCATTTCCTGTCTGTGTTCGATCTGTTGTAGATTTAATAAAGCTCTGGAGTGCTTCACTAACGCTCAGCTGATGATCCAGAGGCGCATCACACCTGGAAAACTCACCTGGCCAACCACTAAAACTACAGTAGAGGAAACACAGCCGGCCTGTTTTTAAAGGTGGATAGCGCGTGTGTGTGTGTGTGTGTGTGTGTGTGTGTGTGACCATCAGTCCCAGAATATTCTGGCTTTTATGCCGTTCAAAGAAATCTGATTTAGACCCCATTAATGCATGTTTCTGCTTCTAAACCCCTGAAACGTTGCTTGCTCTTTACTGTCTGTATATATGCATGTTTGTTTATACAAAGACGAACGAATCCCAATGATTGTCTGCAGATGCTGAACTCAGAATAACCCAGAATAGTCCCCGTGACCTTGCTTGTCATGCTGATGTATCTCTCTCTGAAACAAGAAGTTGGAGCTTGTTCCTCTTTTTAAATAGTCAGTGGTGTTTAGTTTATGTCACAGCCGAGTGAAGCTGCTCACTACAGCCGCAGATGTGCAAAAATGTCTACAGGATTAAATGATTGATTGAACTTGAAACTCTAATGTTTGTAGTAATGGCGATGTGTGGTGTAAATGTAAATTACACTGGTGTTTAGATGACCTTAAAGGGATAGTTCACCCAAAATGCAAAAAAAGGTGATGTTTATCTGCTTACCCCCGGGGCATCCAAGATGTAGGTGACTGTTTCTTCAGTAGAACACATTTGATGATTTGTAACTCCAGCCGTTGCAGTCTGTCAGTCGTATAATGCATGGCAATGGCAACAAAATCTATGAGTGTAAAAAAACCTGCACAGACAAATCCAAATTAAACCCTGCGGCTCGTGACGACACATCGATGTCCTAACACACGAAACCATCGGTTTGTGCCAGAAACCCAACAGAATTTATATCATATTTTACCTCTAATACAACACTATGTCCAACTGCCTTGAGCGCGCGCAAGGCATCCGGTGCGTGAGGTGTACGCGCTCTGCCGTAGTTTACGCAAGCTCCGGAAGTGATCTCTCGCACGTATACGTCACTCATTGTTTACACAGTGCAGTCATTGTAGGTACGACGACTAATCAAATGGTATTTACTTGCGCTTATCCGGATTGTTCAAACCGACTTGAGCCTGTCGCATTGAAGTTATGGTCGATTGCTCTTCGGCTGGATATTAACACACTGTGACGAGTCGGCTGCCTTCCCCTAATTATCAGCATCACCCTGTCCATTAATCGCCGCCCTTCGCCAGGCTCCCGACATAATTGGTGTGCGTGAGAGAGGAGGGGCGCTGAAACAGCCAGGACTGGCGGCGTGTGATGAGGCACACCTGAACAGAATGGAGCCTCATCACCGCCGCTGTATAAATGCCAAGCGCGCCTCTCCTCGGGGGACCGGTCTCTTCCCCGTGCATGCACACTGGTGTCCTCGTGGGTCCAGGAGGGGTGCGTAGAGGGACTCCCGTGCCGCCAGAGTCGTGAGCTGCCGGACCCGCAGTCCAGACGAGAACCGCACCCGTTACACAGCCATCGGGCAAGGATGCTGGGCCGTCTAGACCCTTCAAGCCCGTGGGCCGAAAGAAGGACGAAGTCGCTGATAGAAGCCGCCACCCCTCGCGCCCCTGACCGGAGAGGGGAGCGCGTGCGGCCACCGGACTCCACCCCTTACCTGGACCCCTCCTTCCTGAACACTGCCCTTCCCTGCACGAACCCAGCAGCACGACGAGGACACCAGATCCCCTGTTTATTTTGGACACTTGATTCCCTTTTTTCTGGACATTCTGTTTATTTTCTGTTAATAAACTGTGCCTGTCATTAACGTAAACTACGGCAGAGCGCGTACACAACATAAGCCACCGGGATGACGTGCGCGCGCGCCCAAAGACAGTTGGACATTGTGTTGTATTAGAGGTAAAAAATTATATAATTACTGTTCGGTTTCTGGCACAAACCGTTTGTTTCGTGTCTTAGGACATCAATGTGTCGTCACGAGCTGCAGGGTTTAATTAGGATTTGTCTGTGCATGTTTTTTTTACTCTCATAGATTTTGTTACCATTGCCATGCATTATACGACTGACAGACTGCAACGGCTGGGAGTACACATCATCAAACGTGTGTTCTACTGAAGAAACAAAAGTCACCTACATCTTGGATGCCCCGGGGGTAAGCAGATAAACATCACATTTTCATTTTTGGGTGAACTATCCCTTTAAAGGGATAGTTCACCCAAAAATGAATATTCTGAACGAAACAACAGAACTGAAAAGGGACAGGAACATTTCTGTCCTGAAGGAACATCTGGAGGACTTCATAGAGGTGTGTAAGTTTCCTCCTAAAGCGGACGCGGTCTGCTGGTATCAGCACTGCCTCTCTCATACGGTGCAGATCTACTTCAGCGATCCAGACTTTAAGGTGAGTGTGCGGAGCTGAATCTGCTGCCTGATGGGTCTGGCGATCTGTAACGAGCGTGTGCTGTTTGCAGGGCTTCATCCAGCTGACCTGCTGTCAGAGCTGCAGAGTCGAGTTTCATATGAGCTGCTGGAAGAAGCTCAAAACACATTCATTCTCCGATAAGAACGACAAGGTCAGACGGACACGCGTGACGACGCTTATGAGAGAAACCTGAGGATGGCACAGACGCTAACTGTTCTTATCTGTTTACTGCAGGATTTTCTAAAAGATTCATGTTTTACACCAGACTGTGGAGGTCAGGTCTGTCACATCGTAATATATGGTTTGACGGGGCTGATAAAGTGTGAGGTGAGACATCTCACTCTCACTCACACACTCATTTTTCTCCACACCACACCACACACTATTCACCAACACACTCAAACTCTCTCTCTCACACACACACACACATCATTACACTCACTATCAACACACTCACTCACCCACACTCACTCTCTCTCACACACACACACACACACACACTCATACACTCAACTCTCTCTCTCACACACGTACACACTCACACTCTCTCACACGCACACAATCTCTCACACACTCATATACACACGCACACACACACTCTCTCTCTCACACTCTCTCACACTCTCTCTCTCTCTCTCTCTCACTCACTCACCCACTCACTCACTCACTCACTCACACTCTCTCACACACTCATACACACACTCTCTCTCTCTCTCTCTCTCACCCTCACTCAGCTTGACTCTTCCTATGCATACACACACTCTCACACACACACACACTCATACACTCTCTCTCACACACACTTACAGTGATGTATCATTTGCTTACATTGCTTACCTCTCCTCTCCTCTCAGTTTAAATCATCTATTCCTAAAATCAAACCTGCTGGACGATTGAGAATCAAGCAGCAATGTACAAGGTGACGTTTAATGCATCTTACGCATCGTATTTCATACTTAAGCTGCATCTGTCGATGGCGCTGACTTCTCTCTTTGTACCTCGACAGTATTAAGTTGAAGTCTAAAAATGAACGAAAGCTTTGGCGGAAACAACACAAGTTGGCAACACGTTCTGCCTGTCAAGAGAGAAAGGAAGTAACGGCTGCGGAAGACCCGACAGCAGAGAGAGGTATCCAAATACATATTCATTATACCGGTAATAATGCTTATGAAGTCAGGACTTTTCAAGGCTAGGGTGCAGAGTTTAGTAGAGACGCTATGACATGTTCCCTTCTAATATCAGCCACTGCTAAATTATCCCTAGCAATAATTTTGATCAAACAATTAAATATCTGTTGTCTGCCGTTACGTCGCCACCAATGCCACAATCAAACCTCCACCCGTGATTCAAGGTCTAGAAATCACACTTTCTCAATGAGACACAAACGGTTAGCTTTGAAACAAGTGAGTAAATGACAGAAGTTTCATTTTTGGATGAACTATATTGCTTGTTTTGTTTTATTTAAATTATTTAAAGTAATTTCTGAGGCCCTCTGGTGGGCCCCCGGACCCCTGGATGAGAGCCGCTGTTAGTAACACTGTATCTCTTCTTATCGTTCCTGCAGAGCCACCCAGAGACTGTATTGATATGGACCGTGTTTTACTTCAAATTCATGATAACAAAGGACTTTTTAAAGAAGAGTCAGTGAATATTTCTTGCTTTTTGGTGCATCTGCGGCCGTGGCTGGATTTATTTGAGCGTAAAGGACATGAGAGCGTGTTAAACAGCCGTAGAGACCCTGGACCTCTGTGGGAGCTGGTGGACCTTCTGCTGGAGTCCAGAAACCGGGTCTGGGCTCGAGTCTTCATCGAAACGCTCGGCCTGACGCTTCATATCAAACCCAAAGTGCAGCAGTGGGCTCAGCAGCTCGATAACGCTGGTGCGTTTCATTCACACTGCTGTTCACTTCCACATCTTCTGACTAAACGTCGCCGTTTTCACGACTGAATATTGTGTACAAGTGTCCATCATTAATCAGTCTGATGTGTGTCTCCTCCGTCAGGTCTGAAAGCCGCGGAGTCGTTCGTCAGTCGTTACAGCTCTCATCTGGAGGAGTTGGACCTGAAGCCTCTGCTCACGTTCACACCGCTGCAGGAGACACTCATCGAGAAGTTCGGCACCGTTCCGGAATTATTTGACCGTGACGGTTTAACTGTAATGGAGTACTTAAGACAGGCTCCGGCTAAAGAAAAGCGTCTGTTTATTTGGACTCTAGAGTCGAATCGAGAGCGCTATCATTCCTGTCACTCCATTCTCGATCAGTATTTTGAAGACGGTACGTAAATCAGAACAAGTGTTTTATATGTAAAGGGGGTTTTTAAATAAATTATTGTGTTTCTGTGTCTTTAGACGCTGTTTGTTTAGTCATTAAAAAGACGGATGATGACGAGCACATGGTAAGAGACGCGTGCTGAAGTGTTCATTCTGAAGTGCTTAGCCTGAGTTTGAGTAGATGACTCTCTCTGTGTGTGTGTGTGTGTGTGTGTGCGTGTGTGTGCGTGTGTGTTTCAGAGCTCAGTATTTAAGAGTAAAAACCGGCATCGCAAGAAGAAGCAGAAGGAGTTAAAGGTGAGCGTGGTCAGTGCAGCGGCGCAGGACCGGCGTGCTTGATGCTCATCTGTGTGTCTGTGTGTTTCAGTCTGTTATTGTGCTGTCTGGAATGAGAGGTGGACATCCGAGGGATGAGGATGAGGAAGATGAGCTGTTCTCTGAGGAAGACGCTTTGTGAGTTCAGAACCGTTGCATGTCACATACGTGAAGCGAGTCAGTTTCGGTGACGTTGTGCGTGTGATGTTCCAGGATGTTCCTGAGCAGCATGGATCCGTTCAGCGTCCCCGAACACCTGCGAGGGCAGCTGGAGGAGTTTGAGGAGCAGTACGCCGGATCAGCACACCGGAGCCACTACCAGAGAATCCTGGACAGTAACCCCGACCCCACTAAAGAGAGTTTATACGAGTACGTCTCTTTAACTATAAAACTTATGCAGTTATGTTAATTCAGAAGGAAAACTTTGTTGTCAGTGGACAGAAATATTACATTTACATTTACATTTAGTCATTTAGCAGATGCTTTTATCCAAAGCGACTTACAATTGGGGGATACATAAAGCGATTCTTCTTTAAGAGGCAAACAGACACAAGAAGTGGTGTTCTTTTTTTTTTTTATAAATATGATGGAAGGTCAAGTAGCTTAAAAGAGATGAGTTTTTTCAGCTGTCGCTTGAAAATTGTCAGGGATTCAGAATTCCGGATAGGGGTGGGAAGATCGTTCCACCAGCCAGGAGTGGTGAACGAGAATGTTCTGGAAAGTGATTTTGAGCCTCTCTGTGATGGTACCACGAGGCGTCGCTCACTAGCTGATCTCAGACTACTGGAGGGGATGTAGATTCATAGTAGTGAGTAGAAGTAGGAGGGTGCTGAGCCTGTGGCTGTTCTATATGCAAGCATCAATGTCTTGAACTTGATTCGGGCCGCAACCGGTAGCCAGTGCATGGAGATGAAGAGAGGTGTAACATGGGCTTTTTTGGGCTCGTTGAAGACCAGTCGTACCGTTGCATTTTGAATCATTTGTAGAGGTTTGATTGTGATTGATGGGAGTCCAGCCAGAAGAGCATTGCTGTAGTCCAGCCTAGAAATGACAAGGGTTTGGACAAGAAGTTTTGCAGCATGCTCCGTTAGAAAGGGCCCGATCTTTGATGTTGTGCAATGCAAACCTGCAAGAACGAGCAGTCTTTGCAATGTGGTCTTTGAAAGTCAGCTGGTCATCAAAAATTACACCAAGATTTCTGACCGAAGTTGATGGGGTAATTGTAGAAGAACCTAGCTGGATGGAAAAATCATTCTGTAGAGTTGGAGTGGCAGGGAAGAAAAGTTGGAATTTGTTGTGGTGGTTTTTTTACCTCATAGATTTTTTACCATGTGCAATGAATTATAACGATGACAGGATGGTTGAGGCTGTAGGTGATATTCTTCATCATTGCCGAGAGTCACCAGGCAGCCGAGATACGTGGCATCTACCGTGGATTCATCTGTTGAATGAGAGATAGAGCTGTGGTCTCAGCATTATAGCAATGGTAGGAGAAGACAGGCCGGTATATGATGGGACCCAGTGATGTTTGTGTTAGGAGATAGAGGAGGGGTCCAAGAACTGATCCCGGAGGAACCCCAGTGACAAGTTGATGTTCTTTGGATACCTCCCCTCCCCAGGACACCCTGAAAGACCTACCAGTGAGATAGGATTCAAACCAGCGAAGTGGAATCCCTGTGATGCCCAGTGAAGAGAGGGCAGACAGGAGGATCTGGTGATTGACAGAGTCAAAAGCAACAGATAGATCCAGCAGAATAAGAACTAATGATTTCGAGTCAGCTTTTGCCATCCGCAAGGCTTCAGTGACTGACAGTAACGCAGTCTCAGTTGAATGGCCACTCCTGAAACCTGACCGGTTAGGATCCGGTTGGTTGTTCTGTGAAAGAAATAATGATACCTGATTGAAAACAACTCGTTTAAGTGTTTTCGCAATAAATGGAAGGAGAGAGACAGGTCTGTAACTATCTATAAGTGAAGTGTTTAATGTAGATTTTTTTAGCAGTGGGGTTACCCGAGCCTGCTTGAATGCAGTGGGGAAGGTGCCTGTGAGGAGAGATGTGTTGATGATGTGTGTGAGTGCTGGTAAAAGTGTAGGAGAGATTGCTTGGAAAAGGTGTGAGGGGATTGGGTCTAGAGAGCATGTTGTAGGATGGCTGGAGAGAAGAAGTTTTGATACTTCTGCCTCAGTGAGGGAACAGAAGGAGAAGATGGGAGATTTTGCAGTGGGTGGGGTTGGTTTGAAGTCCTATGTGTGTGGGGCTGAGAATTGGCTACTGATTGTTCTGGTTTTGTCTGTGAAGAAAGTGGCAAAATCATCAGCTGTTATAGAAGTGGTAGGAGGTGGTGGAGGGGGACAGAGGAGAGAATTGAAAATTTTGAAGAGATTATGTGCGTCTGGAGCGCTGTTGATCTTGTTGTGGAAGTATGAAGATTTGGCAGTATGGACTTCAGCAGAGGAAGATGAAAGCAAAGACTGATACATAATCAAGTCTGACGGGTCTTTTAATTTGCGCCATTTTCTCTCTGCTGCCCCGAGTTTGGTCCGATGCTCATGAAGAACATCGGATAACCAAGGGTTAGAAGGGACAGCCCGTGCTGGCCTGGAGGAGAGAAGACAAATATCATCTAGACAAGAGGTTAAAGTAGAGCATAAAGTGTCAGTTGCTGCATTCACATCCAGAGATGAGAAATGGGTTGGTGAGGGAAGAGAGGAGGATACTACAGAGGAAAGATGGGAGGGTGAAAGGGAGCATAGATTTAGTCTAAAAGTAACCGGTATAGGGGTTGGTGGCACACAGGTAGCAAAATGTAGTTTAAATGTAATGAAGAAATGATCAGAGATATGTAGGGGTTTGACCAAAATGTTGTCTGCAATACAATTGCATCTGTAAATTAAGTCAAGTTGGTTGCCTAATTTGTGCGTGTTTGTAGTGGTAAGTCGTTTGAGATCAAATGAAGCAAGGAGTGAATGGAAGTCTGTAGCATAAGGCTTGTCCAGATGAATGTTGAAGTCGCCAAAGACTAAAAGTGGACTGCCATCCTCCGGGAATGAGGACAGCAGCCCATCCATCTCTTCTAGGAAGGCGGATAGAATTTGCCCAGGAGGGCGGTAAATTACCACAACCTGGAGTTTTACAGGAGCTGTTATAGTGATCACATGAGATTCAAATGAGTTGTAATTGCATAGGGGAGAGTGGGTTGAGTATTTCCAATTGTTAGAAATGAGCAGACCAGTGCCCCCACCCCGGCCAACCTGACGGGGGGTATGAGAGAAAGAGAAATTGTTCGAAAGAGCAGCTGGGGTTGCTGAGTCTTCTGGACGAATCCAGGTCTCAGTCAAGCCCAAGATGCTAAGTGTGGAGTTTAAAGAAAAAGAAGAAATGAAGTCTGCTTTGTTGACAGCTGACTGACAATTCCAGAGACCCATAGAGAAAGAAAGAGGTGTAGTAGAAGATGTAGAGATAGGATGCAGATTAGCAAGATTGCGTTGCCGTCTGCGAGTGATGTTAGAGCGTTGTCGAGAGACAACCGGAATGTGTTGGAAACACATGATAGAGGTGGGAAAGAGAGGACAGAAAAGGAGAGTGTGTACAGGGAAGAGCAAAAATATACTTAAGTGCCTTGGCGATTTCGTTGCTCGGTGAAGTCGCGCACGTAAAGTCGCAGGTCTTTACATTCGTTGGTCTTCACACCAGGAGGCCTGAACGCTTCCGCTGATGCTTCCGCGTCAGCGCACAGACATCAGATAAATACACCGTCTAAGACACTAAAGTGAAAGCCAATAGTCTATTACCCCAACAAGCCAATGTAAACATCTCAAATGCATTGTCTGTAAATTTGCAACAAACAAATATACAGAGGTCCTTTGTTTATTAGTGACCTACAGAACATTCTCAAAACAACAGAAGAGGACAGTTAAAAAGGGCTTATTAAAAAAAAATAGTTATTCTAAATGGTACCATAAAATAACCTGGTATCTGCAGGATGTTTAAAATCAAGTTTAAGACCTTTTTAAGATCTGCGCTTCACATTTCAGCCTTTAAACAAAAGTCAAAAGTATCAGTTATTATATTAATTTAAACGATTATCAATTCATTATTATATTAAATAACAAATATATCTTAGTGTCTTAATTTTTTAGATTTTTATAATGCATGAGCTTTTTGTCGATCCACTGGTTCACATTTAAATATATGTAGTAAAAATAGCAGAAGGGCTTATTGAGAAAGCACATTCGTTCTCTGCCAGCAGGAGGCGCTCTCGGGACGGCAGAAATACAGTGGTTTCCCGGGTAACCGCTGTACAGAAAGCAGCACAGCGCTTAAGTTTATTCAGTGAAATCACAACCTTTTGAAGTTTAATCGTCATATTAATCTATATAGCAATTCTTGTCTTTCCGTCCCCAAAGACCTCTTATAATTTAGACTTTTTGTACCATTTAAGAGTTTGCATGGCCTTAAATGTAAACAATTTAACTGAAGACGTTTTAAGGACCCGCGGAAACCCTAATAAGAACATAGTCCAGTGCAAACATTTCTGTCATGCATTTGGCAAAAAGCTTTTGTTGATTATGAATTTTAACTTTGAAATGTGAGGCAAGTGCTACTCTGGCGTCCCCGTTGTTTAGGAGCAGTAGTGTGATGGCGATTTAAATAAAATACAGATTTACAAACATATGGGTATCCCCTTGAACTTGGTAAAAAGATAATCTGTTTACCATCTTGACTTGAGAATACTGTTTTCATGGTCAGTTTTTCATTTATTATTTGCTAATGTTAGTGAATGTTTACATTAGAGTGCACGTCCTACTACGCTGAAATTAATAGGGGAGCGGCTGGAAACTAGCGACCTCTGCTGGATGGAGATAGTATTAACATCATAAACTGAAAGCAATCTTTACGTGATGTGCTTTTCAAATGTTTTAAAATTGATCATCCGAGTCTTAATATGATCCAGACTCGGATCTGGAATAAATGAGAACATGCATTACTCATCTCACTGCACAAAAACGCATTCAGTATTCCTCAAAATCAATAAAAAAAATAAATGCAAAAATGTAATCCCCTTTTATTAACCAATGTCTTTGCTGCTGACCTTCGATGATCCAATTCAACCACACTAAAATGAGCAAAAATGACTTTAGATAAACATCACATTTGTGTTTCTTTTGTTTTATGGCTGGCGAATGTTGAACTTTCCTCTCCTGCGTTCTGTGCTTGCTGTGATCCAGAATGAAAGGATTGTTTGAGCTTTTTGAATCTACATGTCCTTCAGCCTGAGGCTCATTCATTTCACTTTTGGTGGGAAAGGCTTTTACATTTGCCAAAAATAGAACTTTTTTATATTAAAAACAAACAAGCAAGCTCAGCCCAGACGAGAAAAAGTAACGTAATGCATTACTTTCCATAAAAAGTAACTAAGTAACGTTATTAGTTACTTTTTTTTTTTTTTTTAGAGGGGAGTACCGCAATATTGTAATGCATCACTTTTTCGGAATGATGACGTTCCCGTGCAGATTTTACTCTTGTTCATGTTGGTCATGTGAACTGGCTGTGCTGATCAACAGAAAAGCTGCTTGGTTTTTAAAGTGACTTCTGTATGCGCAGTTCTTCATATCGCTACACTATTGACAAGACCATGCACTGTTTTATCTGCCAGCTTTCATTAGCTATGTTTCCATCCAAAGATGCAAATTTAACTTATGTGCAAAACTGGAATATCGCATAAAACATTTGCGAATAAAGCATCATTTCCATCAGAGTCAAAGAGAACAAAATCGTCACTTCCTGATAAACTGGCACTAAATATCTCTAAGAAAACTAGGAGAAGCCACTGAATATAATCATTTTCATATGTAATAAATGACTTGCGCTTCAGAGCGAGCAGATGAAACACAATAAATGCAGTCATTGCTTTTAGAGGTGGATGCCTGGTGTTTGGGAACGCAGTCGTGTAAGACAGTAATTATACACTTATGCACTTTTTTAGAATTTATATGCATCTTGGCGTTTCCATCCAGCGGTTATTTTATGCGATAATCCAAAATGCGCATAAAAATAGGTGGATGGAAACATAGCTACTGATGTGTCTGCACCTTAATGATTGCGCTGCAGTTTCGTCGCCTGTGGCTTTAAATGCTGGAGCTCTTTAAAGCGGAGTTGAACTCTCTCTGGTTGTGTGTGTCAGTTATTTTGCTCAGATCCTGGAGGAGCACGGGCCGCTGTGCGCCTCGGACCCGCTGATGGTGGGCGAGCTGGAGAACTTTCCTCCGGAGGCGCAGCAGAAGATCGCAGACGCTGGAGGACTCGAGTCCTTCCTGCTGGAGTCTCTGCGCTTCGTCATGATGGACGAGCTGATCGGGCTGATGAAGCACGCCGTGTGTCTGACAGACTCCCTGCCTCCGTCACACCTCAACCCCTCGGCTGAAGAGTTCTGGCCTCACGCAGACACTCACCTCAGCCTTCCTGATGATGCTCCAGAGGAGTCTGCGTCCTCCGATCCGTTCCTGCTCCTCCCCGACCCGTATGCCTTCGAGTGTCCCGTCTCAGACTACGAGTATCTGGCAGCAGATGTGCTGGAGCGAGCGCCGGCGTCTGAGCAGAGCGAGGACAAACACACAGCCGTGTGTGAGCAGGTAAGATGGGACGGATGACGGGAATGTCGTCAGGATGAGTGCCGTCTCTGACCCCTGACTCTGTCTTACAGGATTTGGCAGAGCATACAGATGTCTCCATTAACACAGAGCCATACGTGTCCTTCGAGAGCAACAACGTGAGTGGATTTCTGTGAGGTTCAGCACGTGATGTGAACATTACATTCATTAGTAGCAGCAGGCCTGCTGATAGCGAACAGCTAATCCGTGTTTCTTCCAGGGCGACATGCTTCAGAAAGAGAAGCAGAGTCTGCAGCTGTTGAAGGAGATCCAGCAGATGAAGGAGGATCATGAAGCTGTGCAGCAGAGGAGGGCCGAGGAGATCGCAGCGCTTCAGGAGGAAACCCAGAAGACCACCCTGAGGATGCAGGTAGAGAATCAGCCGTGGGCATGTTCTGAAGCGTTTGTGTGTGTTCTGTGGCTCAGACGCGTGTCTGTGCTTGTGTTCAGATCGCCAGCACCGAGCTCAGCATGTTCCAGCAGAAACTAGAGGAGGAGGTGAGGAAAGACCAGCAGGAGAAGAAGGAGAACCAGGAGACGCTCAAGACACTGAAGATGGAGATCAAACACCTGACAGATTTACATGAAAGGTCAGACACACACTCATGATCATACACTCTCACACACGTTTGTTTGACTATATCAGGGAGCACACCTCTAGCCCTAAACTTACCCATCCCAGAAACATGTGCAGAACTACATTCAAATACTAACATAATTTGGATGATTTACAAGCCTAGTGACGACCAGTTAAATTAGGACATTTTAGCCTCTGAAGTATGGTTAAAGCTGCTGTTTCACAGCTGCATGGCTCTGTGTGTTCTCTAGTCACACCAGAGACATCAGTGTGAAGAATAAAGAGTATGAGGCAGAACTGGAACGATTCCTGGACGCCAGGTGAGTCTGAACACTAACACGGTTACATCTCTATGGAGAGTTTTTCACTAAATATTTCTGTTACTTAAATGCATGCAGCTTTGGTGAGCAGAAGAGATTTTATCCACGTACATGCAGTTAGGGCTGGGCCAAGAATCAGTCGATATCGATCATTTAATTATCACGATAAATTTCTAATCTGTATTTCTTTCAAGTTTAAAGACAGATTCTTGCTCCTGAGTGAAAGCTGTAGAAACCAGACTGTTAAATGTGGTTTTAAACTCTTTAAGGTCCGAACACGACAAACACTTCACGCTTCAGAATTCTTCAAGTCATTTTTCCTGAATAAAATAAATACCTTAATAATAAAAATTAATTTCTTAGTTTCTGCATGTACTAATTGTTTCCGATCATGAAGCAGGTTTGTGTTCCTGACTTTGACGACGTTTGCAGTGCAGGCTGCATTATTAATATTACATTTTTTGTCTCTCAGAAATGCACACGTGGCAGTAGCTTGAGTTTGGACGCAGATGCAAATTTGTTCATTATCATAAAAACCACAACCTAATTTTTATATAGTGAAATGTAATTATTCTGACTGAGTTTTATTCAAATTAACCCTTGGTCTTCCATAGTAGCAAACATTGAGATCATGATAAAACCACACATATAGCACCTCAATACCACGGTAAAAATCGAACTACTGTTTTTCACACAAATACCTAGAAACCGTCGAAATACATGTAGTATAAATGCACAAATGCTATAGCTTAATCACGAAAAATACTGTAATTATATTCCATTACTCCTTTAATACGTGTCTACATGAATATAATACAATTTGATATGAATATCCTTCATTTCTGACACAATACCATGGTGCAGTTAGTGTTACTGGAGTAAATCCATGGTAACTGCTGGGGATTTGTAGATTGAAAGTCTTCTGACTGGCTCGTAGCTCACAGTGTTTCTGCTGTCTGTCAGCGCGGTTTCATCCGGCTCTAAACTCGTCTAAACCATATGTTCTTCTCTTGATCTGCTCTAGTGAGCTCACGCTGCCGTCTGACCTCTGACCCGAGCGCTGTCCGCTTTCACCGCATAAACATCATATGCGGAACATACATTATTTGTTCTACTGTAGTTTTTTTTGTCCTCTTGCTTGTAATTAGTTTTTTATTATTTAATCGCTGACTGTTTACTTCGGTGAGCGTGAGTTTTTTTTTTTTTTAGGCAAGTATTAGTTTTTTGTGATATTGACACTGGTGACAAGAATTATGAAATTTCTATGGTATTAAAAATGTTGATGATATAAAGGCCTTATCTAAAGCAAAAATAACTATCGTGATGTATATCGTTGCCATGAAATAAAATTACTCGTATAGTGATGTAAGGTTTTGGTCATATCGCCCACTCTTAACGTGTGTGTGTGTGTGTGTGAGTATCTGTCTGTCTCTGTGTGTGTGTGTGGGTGTGTGCTTGTGAGAGAGTTCTGGGGTGTGAATGGTGAGTATCTGGGGTGTGTGTGTCAATGTGTGTGTGAGTATCTCTCTGTGGGAGTGTGAGAGTGTGTGTGAGTGTGAGTATCTCTCTGTGTGAGTGTGAGTATCTGTGTGTGTGAGTGTGAGTATCTGAGGGTGTGTGTGTGTGTGTGAGAGAGTCACTGAGAGTGTGTGTGTGTGTGGGGGTGTCTGTGAGTGAGTGTGTGTCACACTGATGCATTAACGTGTTTGCACGCGTCCTGCAGTAACCAGTGTGCGTCTGAGCGGCTGAGTCTAGAAGAAGAGGTGAAGCGCTTCAGAGACACGTGTGTGAAGGCCCAGAGGAGATCCACCATGGCTCAGGTGAGGCTTTCAGCCCGTGTGCTGAGGATGTGTTCATTCCTGGACGCTGACTTGACACTGGTGTGTGTGTGTGTGTGTGTGTGTGTGCTTCAGCTGTGTGTCCTGCAGAGCAGATCTGAACACGCGCTGCGGCGGCTCAGGATGAGCGTCTCTGAAGGGAAGATGGTGGTCAAACACCTGACAGAGGCGTCGCTCAGGTACGCTGCAGACTCTCAGGTGTTTACGCAGAGTGTGATTTACAGGTGTTATGATTGTGATGTTGATTGTGCTGCAGTTTCCGCTCCGCTGCACTGCTGTCAGCCGTAGACGACTGGAAGAGACACGTGTGTGATGCCGAAGACAAAACCAACAGGACTCAGGTGAGCTTCCTTCTGCTACTGTCTTCTCTCACGACCCGCGACAGCACGGCTCTGTGTTGAGACACAATCCGTTCTGATTAACAGATCTAACAGATCAGACACACTGTGGTGCTTTCTCTGTGCTTTCTCTCAGATGGAGTTTGAGCTTCAGATGGATCAGGTGAAGAAGGGCGCCAGACTGAGTTCACTGCCTGATATCAGTGTTCCCAGCATCCCCGCAGGACCCGCTCTACCGGTGAGATCCGTGGGTCACCTGAAGGTCAGGGGTCATGAACGGTCATCTGATCAGTGTTTGTGTGTCCTGCAGGTCATGCTTCCTCAGCCGTCCGGCTCTCACTTCTACGGGTCACTTCCTGCCGCCCGCACCCCCACACCCACTCCCACAGGAAGAAGCACACCGCAGCCTGCGGACAGACTTCCTGAAGAGCCTGTGAGCCATCGGCCTTCAGCGCCGCAGCACCTCTCTGTGTACGACAGGATCCTGGAGCGGCTGCACATGATGTTCCCTCATTACAACAGGTGCGGCTACAACACACAACAGCATTCATGTTTCTGAAACAAAACCCTTTTACTGTATTTAGATCAAATAAATGCAGCCTTGGTGAGCAGAAGAGACTTCTTTCAGAAACACGAATAAATCCTCCTCATTCCAGTCTTCTGAGCGCTGGTGTGTTTGTGTGTAGGATGGTGATGAATAAGTTCATCCAGGAGGTCCGTGTGTCCAGCGGAGGCGCTCTCAACGCGCTGACCTATGATGACGTCATCAACCGAGTGGCTCAGCTCATCCTGGATCATCAGGAGAACACGTGTGTGCGTAACCGGCTCGCTCTCTCTCGTGTGTGTGTGTGTGTGTGTGCGCTGTGGAGTGACGCTGTGGTTCCCTGTTGCAGGAGCACATGAACATCACAGGTGGAGACGCTGCGGGTCACATGACTCCTCCACACGTGTGGAAGACGGTGTCGGAGAAACACCGCAACACGCCGCTGGCGGTAAGAATCACACACACACTTAAACTCACTGCACTCGTCTAACTCTAACCTCGCTGAACATGTGAATGTGTGTGTGCCGTCAGCTGAACACGGAGGATCCGTGCATCATCTGTCACGAGGACATGAGTCCAGAGGAAGTGTGTGTCCTGGAGTGCCGCCACAGCTTCCACAGAGAGGTCAGGACGCTTGCTCTCGTCACGTCTTCCTGAGCGTCTGGCAGCTGTAGACTGATGCTGTGTGTGTGTGTGTGTGTGTGTGTGTGTTGGGTTTCAGTGTATAAAGTCGTGGCTGAAGGAGCAGAGCACGTGTCCCACCTGTCGAGAACACGCACTCTTACCGGAGGACTTTCCCGTGCTGCCCGGCAGACACCGCAGGAGCCACGCGCCCGCCGCCGCCTTTAACTGACCCGCTGTATGTTCATCAGCACACGCATCAGACACCAGTCTCCTCATCCAGCTCATTTAATCACATACACTGTTTGTTTTCGGCTGTTGGAACCTCGACGGACCAATCGGTGACGTATACTTTCAGGGCACATCTGTGTTTTTCATTCCTGTAATAAAGTTCATGCCGTGAACTGATTTTACTCATCCGCTTTTACTTTTGCTTGTCATTTTATTTCATTAAAACATTTAACCAAAGCAGCGTTCTCCTGGCATTTTATATGAATGTACGTTTTTATGTCATTTTTATTTCAACTTTTCCTATCCAGCTTATTTTTCCCGTAAGAGCGGCGCGGCCATTTGTAAATATAATGTGCGAGGCTTCCAGTGTCATTCACTTCCAGCTATTTTTAGTTGTACAAAACGGCACATTTGGCTGCTTGATGTTGCAAATTACGGTGTTGTTTTAATGTATTATCTCGATGACGAACACACTGGTTTGTAGTTTACTGCACTTTGATATTCTTCTCGTTATTTCCCTACAGCGGTTAATGAACCGGAAGTCTCGCACAACCCACAAGCTGGATAACGCCTGATAAAGTAGTGTTGATGAGCGCAGCTGCTTTGTTTACAGCCGTTACCGGGAAAAATGCTGTTTCTGCTGCTTCTAAAGCGCCTCCTGCTGGCAGAGAGTGAATTTGCACTTTCAATAAGCCTGTCTGCTGTTTTATATTTACATTATATACATGTATATTTCCTCCAGGGGAAGTGTGAATATGGTGTTAAATCATTGAAATGTTAACTTAAAAATAACTTCGAAGGGTTCAAAAACATTAGCGACTCCCTGTATAACGTCTACAAGTAAAACAAATGAGACCGAAATCCGTGTCTCACACGTGAGTTTTAATAAACACTTATATTACAGAAACAAATGTAAATATTCACTCATGGTCAACAGAGTCTTTTAAATGTGAGTTACTGTGGTGAAAAAGGCAACTTCTCATCCGTCGTAAGAAAAAGACGCACGATTACTTCAACGAATCCGAAGCTTCAGATGCTGATTCTCAAACTCTGACCAGCTTCAGATGCTGATTCTGTTATCACGTGATCGTCGTGAAGAGCAATCACAAGATTCACCTCAAATTCTAGAAGGGCGGACATTTGTTTCACTGGGAACCAACAGCTGTTTGGTAAAAACACATTCTTCAGAATATCTTCCAACAGAAGAAACTAGAACAGGGCGAGAAAGGGATGACAAAGTTCATTTTTGGGTGAACTATCGCTTTAAAACTTCACGTTTGTATTTAATGTATTTCTCAAAACCAGTCTGAGAGATCGACAGCATAGAACATTCTGAAAACTACATTCTATCCTGTTGAAGTATTCGTAATAAACCATGAATCTTCTGAGTGACGTGACAGCATGTCTAATTACTGTACAGGTGCATCTCAATAAATTAGAATGTCGTGGAAAAGTTCATTTATTTTCAAATTGTGAAACTTGTGTATTAAAAAAAATTCAGTGCACACAGACTGAAGTACTTTAAGTCTTTGGTTCTTTGAATTGTGATGATTTTGGCTCACATTTAACAAAAACCCACCAATTCACTATCTCAACAAATTTGAATACTTCATAAGACCAATAAAAATATATTTTTTTAGTGAATTGGTGGCCTTCTGGAAAGTATGTTCATTTACTACATGTACTCAATACTTGGTAGGGGATCCTTTTGCATTAATTACTGCCTCAATTCGGCGTGGCATTGAAGTGATCAGTTTGTGGCACTGCTGAGGTGTATGGAAGCCCAGGTTTCTTTGACATTGGCCTTCAGCTCATCTGCATTTTTTGTCTCTTGTTTCTCATTTTCCTCTTGACAATACCCCATATATTCTCTATGGGCTTCAGGTCTGGTGAGTTTACTGGCCAATCAAGCACACCAACACCAACACCATGGTCATTTAACCAACTTTGGCTGCTTTTGGCAGTGTGGGCAGGTGCCAAATTCTGCTGGAAAATGGAATCAGCATCTTCAGAAAGCTGGTCAGCAGAAGGAAGCATGAAGTGCTCTCACACACACACACTCACACACAAACACCCACACTCACACACTCTCCCTCACTCACACACTCACACACACACACACACACACTCACTCACACACTCAGTCACACACACACACACTCACACAGACAAACACACACACACTCACACTCTCACACACACACTCACACACACACACACTCACACACACACTCACTCACACACAACACACACACACACAACAACCCCACCCTCTCCACAACACACTACTCACTCCACACAACTCTCTTACAACACACTCACACACCCACCCCCACCACTCTCACACACACACTCCACACACACCTCTCACACCACACACTCACTCACCCACTCTCCTCACACCCCTCATCACACACGAACACACCCACACACCCACACACTTCTCTCCACACACACTCTCACACACACACACACCCACACACACACACACTCTCTCACACACACACACACCTCCCTCTCACACACACACACACACACACTTCTCTCTCACAAACCCCACCTCACTCACACCTCTCTCAACACAACACACACACCACAACTCACCACCACACACAACACACACTCTCACACCACAACAACCACCACCACTCTCACACACACACTCACTCACACACTCTCTCTCACACACACCCTCACACTCTCTCTCTCTCTCTCTCTCACACCCACACTCTCTCTCTCTCTCTCTCACACACACACACACACTCACTCTTTCACACACACTCACTCTCTCACACACCACACACACACTCTCTCACACCACACAACTCACACACACACACACACACACAACTCTCTCTCTCACACACACACACCCAGCCACACACTCTCATCTCCGACACCACTCTCTCTCTCATCTCTCTACACCATATTACACACACACACACACTCTCTCTCTCTCACACACACACTCTCTTTCTCTCACACACACACACACACAACACTCTCTCACACACACTCTCACCACACACACACACTCTCTCTCCTCACACACACACACACACTCACACTCACACTCACCCCCACACCCACACACACACACACCTCTACACACACACTCTCACACACACACACCCTCTCTCTCTCGCACACACACACCAACTCACACTCGACACACACACACCACACACACACACTCTCTCTCTCTCACACACCCACACACCACACTCTCTCTCTCCTCACACACACACACACACCTCACACTCACACACACACACCACCCCACACACACACACTCTCTCTCTCTCACCCACACACACAAACACACACACACAAAGTAAAACAAGTAGATAGAATAGAAAAAAATAGAAAGCTAGTGTGTTTTTTTTTGTGTTGTTTTTTGTAAAATAAAGAACAAAAAAAATGAAAAGATTAAATATAAAGTAGAATTATAGTAGAATAGAAAGTTTTAGAGTTAGAGGGTCAAATAAAGGTGATTTTTAACCTTTATTAAACTTTTTCATATTGAACCTTTTATTTATATACACAATAAATGAAAAAATGAATTACTTTACAAAATAAATAATGCTAATTAAGTTCATATATATATATATAATACTTCACAAAACAAATATCAAAATATAAGCAATTAATTAAATCGTAAGGGGTTCATTAATATATATTGCACATAACTCGAAGAGTTTCAGGACGTTCCTTTGTTTCAGCTGCTTTAAGGATTGAAATAATGTCCGAAACATTTTAAATGCCGCAAAACTTGGAATAATACTTACTTATAACCCAACACAACATCATAATATTGCTGAAGAAGCGCAACCAATCAGAAGCGGCTTATGAGCGTCACTGCACGGACGGCGCGCGCACACGTCTGCTGTCGCTACGCTCTACGAAACGTAAAATTGATTGGCAGTTTCCATGACAACCCGCGAACGGCTCCTGCGTCACGAGGTCATCCGGGAACTTGGCCGTGTGACGGACAGTCGTCATGGAGACGCTCTCGCTCGGCTTCCATTTTGTTCCTAACTTTGTTTTTTTGTATTCCTTCAAATGACTGATGAGCGCTCTTCGTGCGCGACCGCGGCGCCTGATAGCGACTGAGAAATCGATCACCGATTCGCGCGTCGTATATCGACGACGAGCAGCGCCGCGGGGCGAGTTTAGCGCGCGAGCGCTGTGCGCGGGTCTGCAGCGCGCGCGCCATTTTGTCCAGGGTCCGCGGCGGCGCGCGCGCGGGTGAGTGAGTGACGGACGCGGGACTGCTGCGCTGCGGAGCGCCGACGCTCACCGAGAGGCGCTGTTCTGTTCTCCACGAAGCTGTGCGTCCGACATACTTTGGACAGCATTCCCGAGGAAGGCGGTTGGGAATTATTGCGGATTCTCCCGAGGAGCTGCAGTCCTCTCGTCAGAAAGAGGCTCGCGGCACGGTGAGTGTGACGGCTAGCGCCGCGGCTAACGCTTAGCTCCCTCAGCGATCCCGCCGCCGCGCACCGGAGCCCCGGATCCGCTCCGCTCGCTGCGTCCGAGTTGAGGCTCGATGCGACGCGTTTTATGCTTTTCCGAAAGCGCAACGCGACAGCGGGGCAGTTTTCGCGCTCGCTTCGCTCAGGCTTCGCTCCGCGCGCAGGCCCGGGCTGCTAGTGTCCAGCTAGCCTCGGTACGGACGGCTCGGCGCGAGCGGGTCTCAGCTGATCGGCGGGTTTAGCTGACGGACCGCCGCGTAACTGGCGCTCTCCGCGCGCTTCATGCTCGTGCGGCCGTTGTGCCGTTAGCTGGCTAGGCTAGCGGTGTTTTGACAGCTGATTTACAGCAAACTCGCATTCGCGCGGGAGTCGGCGCTCAGTAGCAGCCGAACAACCTTGACTGGCGCCCGAGCTCCTGCTGATGCTGATGAGGAAGAGGAAGAGCTCTTCATCGTGTTTCTGTTGTGAGCTAATGTGTGTGTGTGGTTGTGTGTGGATAGCTGCTCTAAACTGGACTGATTTCACCGCAGATCTTCACCAATGGTTGTGCTAGTTAAAGATCAACTCAACCATCTCAGAAAACGGCAAGACCCTGCTGAGACTCCAGGGCTGTTCTCACCTGAAAACCACTCGCGAGTCGCTTCAGGTAACCTCACACACACACACACTCACACCACTCTCCATTCACACCACACACACACACAAACCCACACCCCACACCACCACCCACACACACACACTCACTCACCACACACATCACACTCACACTCACACACACACTCTCAACACACACACACACACCCACACACATCACACACACACTCCACTCCTCTCCACACACTGCTCTCACACTACACACACCACCACCCACACCACACACAGGTACAGTATGTGTGCGCTCACACGTCTGTGCTGTTTCTTCTGCGTGGGCTGTGGTTTGCAGATGACTCTCCCCGGTCACAATGATAGAGAATTTTGTCCAGAAGACGATGGGCCCCCCCAAAAAAATTTTTAAAAAAAACAGGGTGAGCAGCGATCCCTAACCTGTTTTGCTCACGTTTGTGTTTGTGTGTGTGTGCGAGAGAGTGTGTGCGTGAGTGAGTGTGCGTGAGAGTGTGCGTGAGAGTGTGTGCGTGTGTGTGAGTGAGTGTGTGGTGTGTGAGAGAGAGTGTGTGTGTGTGAGAGAGAGTGGGTGTGTGTGTGAGAGAGTGTGTGTGTTGTGAGAGAGAGAGTGAGTGTGTGTCTGTGTCTGGGGGTGAGAGATTGTGTGTGTGGACAGAGTGTGGGTGTTAGAGAGGTGTTGGTGATAGAGTGTAGTGTGTGAGAGAGAGTGTGGTGTTGTGAGATGAGAGTGTGTGTTTGGAGAGAGTGTGTGTGTGTGAGTGAGTGTGTGGTGTGTGAGAGAGAGTGTGTGTGTGACAGAGTGTGTGTGTGTGAGAGAGTGTGTTTGTGAGAGTGTGTGGTGTGTGTGAAGTGTGTTTTTGTGTGTGTGTGTGTGAGAGTGTGTGGTGTGTGTGAGTGAGATGTGTTGTGAGAGTGTGTGTGTGTGAGAGGTGTGTGTGTGAGAGGTGTGTGTGTGAGAGTGTGTGTGTGCGAGGGTGTGTGGAGATTGTGTGTGAGGTGTGTGTGTGTGAGAGTGTGTGGGTGTGAGAGTGTGTTGTGTGAGCGAGAGTGGTGTGTGTGAGCGAGATTGCGTGTGGTGTTCGCAGAGTGCGTGTTTTTTAGCGAGAGTGTTGAGAGCGTGTGTGTGTGTGTTTGGTGGAGAGATTGTGTTTGTAGTGAGTGGTGTGTGTGGGTGTGTGTTTGTGTGTTGAGTGTGTGTGTGTGTGTATGAGTATTGAGTATTGAGTGTGTGTGTGTGTGTGGGGGATGTGTTTTTTGTGAGTGAGTGTTTTGTGTTTGTGGTGAGATTGTTAGAGTGGTGTTTGAGAGAGTTGTTTTGTTGTGAGTGTGCGTGTTAAGTGTGTGTGAGCGTGTTGTTGATGAGAGCGTGTGTGGTGTGAGAGCGTGGTGTGTGAGAGCGTGGTGTGTGAGAGCGGGTGTTGTGTAGGAGAGTGTGGTTGGAGAGAGTGTGTGTGTGGAGAGTGTGTGTGTGGAGAGAGTGTGTGTGAGAGAGTGTGTGAGAGAGAGATTGTGAGCGTGTGTGTGTGAGAGAGTGTGTGTGTTAGAGAGATGGTGTGTGAGAGAGAGTGTGTGTGTGTGTGGTGTGAGTGAGTGAGTGTGTAGATAGTGGTGTGTTGTGTGGGAGAGAGTGTGAGAGTGTGTGTGTTGTGTGAGAGAGTGTGTGTGTGTGTGCGAGATGTGGAGTGTGTGTGGTGATCATGAATGCTTATTGAGAGTTCATGTCCTTCACATGAGGATGGATTCTGTGCGGCCCTTTTCATGTTGTTGTTCATAGGCTCCTGTCAGGCCACGGCAGCATCTAGAGAGGAACTGAGCGCTCTATTTAGGGCAGAAGTGTGCCGGTCGACTATAAATGTTTAGAAATACAGGCTGGGGTCCCATCCGTCTCCGGGGCCGGGGCCCCTCTCTCACACAAACTGATTCCGGGTTCCTCACCGGAGAGCTTTTCTGTCAGCAAATACTGTGTTAAACTGTGCTGGGAAATGTGTCAAAGTGCAATTCAATTTCATGCCTCTTACCCGTTTTCCTATTGGACGGAGCCTCAGAGCTTTGCCCTAGCAACAAAAGTGGGTTATTTGCATACCCTTTCCTGATTGGCTGCCGCTTTAGCCGTCCGGCCAATGGCGCGGCATCTTCCTGGTGGTAGGCTATGGTAATGAGGCACTGTTGCTGGGCTTGAGAGCGCTGGTTACCAGTGTGAATGTGCTGCATTGTGTTTGCTGGTGAGAGACGCTGATAAATGACGACTTAATGATCTGCAGATTCCCGCTCGCTGCAGACCGTCACATTTCCAAACATCACATCCATCACAAACGCTCACATCTAGTCTTTATTTGTTCGACGGGTGCTGCTGAAATCCTCAGCTGTCGTCTAGACGTCTGTAGTGTGAAATCATTCGCTCACGCTACAGGTCTGTCATTGCGATCCTCTGAAAACTAGAGCCCGTGTTTGTGCACTTGCTGTTTCTGCGTTTACAATGTGACAGAGTTGTGTGTGTGTGTGTGTGTAGAGGAGAGATTGTGTGTGTGTGTGTATAGAGAGAGAGAGTGTGGTGGTGTGTGAGAGAGAGAGAGAGAGTGTGTGTGTTTGTGCGAGAGAGAGAGAGTGTGTGAGAGAGAGAGAGAGTGTGTGTGTTGTGTGTGTGTGTGTTTTGTGTGTGAGAGAGAGAGAGAGTGTGGAGGAGAGAAGAGAGAGTGTGTGGTGAAGAGATGTGGGTGGTGTGTGTGTGTGAGAGAGAGAGTGTGTGTGTGTGTGAGAAGAGGAGAGAGTGTGGTGGTGGGAGAGAGAGAGAGAGAGGTGTTGTGTGTTTGTTGAGAGAGAAGTGTGTGTGAGAGAGAGAGAGAGGTGTGGGTGGGTGAGAGAGAGAGTGTGTGTGAGTGGAGAGAGTGTGTGTGTGGGTGGGAGAGAGAGTGTGTGTGTGTGTGTTTGAGAGAGTGTGTGTGTGTGAGAGAGAGAGAGGAGTGTGTGAGAGAGAGAGAGAGATGTGGTTGGTGCGAGAGAGAGAGGTGTGAGAGAGAGAGTGTGTTTGTGAGAGAGAGAGAGAGTGTGTCTGAGTGAGTGAGTGAGTGTGTGTGTGAGGAGAGAGAGAGAGTGTGTTTGTGTGTGAGAGATAGAGTGTGTGTGTGTGTGTGATAGAGAGAGAGAGTGTGTGTGTCTGTGAGAGAGAAGGGTGGTGTGTGAGAGAGAGAGAGGAGGGGGGTGGGAAGAGAGATGGGGGTGTGGGGGGAGAAGGGGAGAGTGTGTGTGTGAGGGAGTGTGTGTGTGTGAGAGAGAAGAGAGTGGTGTGTGTGTGTGAGAGAGAGAGAGAGAGAGAGAGAGTGTGTGTGTGTTGAGAGAGAGAGAGATGTGTGTGTGTGTGTGAGAGAGAGAGAGTGTTTGTGTTTGTGTGTGTGTGTGTATGTGAGAGAGAGTGTGTGTGTGTGTGTGTGGTGTTTGTGTGTGTGTGTGTTTGTGTGTGTTTGTTTGTGTGTATGTGTGTGTGTGTGAGTGAGAGAGTGTGTGTGTGTGTGGTGGGTGTGTAGAGAGAGAGGTGTGTGGGGTGGGGGGGTGTTGGGGGGGTGTGTGAGAGAAGAGAGTGGTGGTGTGTGTGTGGTGGGGTGGTGTGAGAGAGAGTGTGTTGTGTGTGTGTGTATCTGATGAGAGAGATGTGTTTTGAGAGATGGAGTGTGTGTTGTGTGTGTGTGTGTGAGTGAGAGAGAGAATGTGTGTGAGTGAGAGAGGAGAGTGTGTGTATGTGTGTGTGGGGGGGTGTGGAGAGGGAGTGTTGTGTGTGTGTGAGAAGAGTGTGTTTGTTTGTGTGTGAGTGAGAGAGAGAGAGTGTGTGTGGGGGTGAGAGAGAGAGAGTGTGTGTGAGAAAAAGAGAGTGTGTGTGTGTGTGTATGAGAGAGAATGTGTGTGTGTGTGTGAGAGAGAGAGTGTTGGTTTGTGTGCTGTGAGTGATAGAGATAATGTGTTTGGTGTGAAGAGAGCATGTGTGTGTGTGAGGCTGATGTCTGAGTCATAAACACACACACCACACTCTCTCGATCAGCTTCGGATGAGACCTGCGTGGTGTGTGTGTGTGTGTTTGTGTGTGTGTTTGTACACTTTCATCATCGTTCTGATGACTGTAACACGTGTCCTCTGGTGTTGGCTTGTGACAAAAGCATGATCTGCCATTTCGGTCCGAGCTTTTTCGGATCTTCTGTAACCCGATCAGGGCTTCTGGCTTGTGTTTCACTGGAGCGCTGCTGATGCACATTAAAACAATGATGGAAAAAAAGAGACTGTCATTCATATCCAAGTAGAAGCATTAGACTGTGTGCTGTATTTTATGCATCCGCTTTGAACTGTTTGAATTCATTTAATAGTTCATTTTTTAATCATTTTAAAATGTCTGTTCTCAGCTTTTATTGTTGTGATTATTTTAATCCCTTTTCATATAAAGCACTTTAAATTACCATTGTATATGAAATGTGCTACATAAATAAACTTGCCTTTTCTCCTTTTGAGAGGTGTCCACCTGCGTGTGTGTGTGTGTGTGTTACAGGAGGAGAGACCTCAGCATGCAAACCCTCCTCTGTTCGGCTGGCCCCCTCGTTTTCTTTCCATTCGGCTGGTGTGCAGATGGATGCGCAGACGCCCCATTCTCACCCGCCGTTCAGTGATGGTCACCCGCAGAGCGTCGCTGACCAATCAGCTGCTGCGCTGCAGGCCCCGCAGGTACACACTCACGTGCGGTTACAGTAATTGTCTGCACGAGCTCACACTCGCGCTTCCATAACCTGTGCGTGTGTGTGTGGTGTGTGTGTGTGTGTGTGTGTGTGTTACAGGTAACTGCTGATATGGTGATGGTTCAGAGGCGGATGCCTCAGTGTTTCCGGGATCCAGTGACTGCGCCCTTAAGAAAACTCTCCATCGAACTGATCAAAACATACAAACACATCAATGAGGTGCGTCACTCACGTGACTGTGTGCATTTTGCATATTTTATTTGGAATGTGTCAATGGTTAAATTAAATTTTTAGGTTTAATCAAAACTCATGTCTAATCAAATGAATTTATAAAAACAGCTTAATTTATAAAGTTGTTTATAATAATAGGGCCCTAGGAAAGTTTTTATTTTATTTCTCCAGAAATTCTGTGTTGTGTATTTTAACTTTTCTGGCAACCAGATGAAGGCATGAAACATTAATATTAGGGATGCACGATATATCGGCCACCATATCGGTATCGGCCGATAAAAGCTAATTTTTTCTGTTATCGGTATCGGCCTGATAAGAAAATTTGGCCGATATCTTAAAGCCGATAAATAATGCATTATTTCCTTCAGAGACACTTAGATGCCCGCGCTGTTCGTTTTTGCAGCCTTTTTTGTGCATTGTATGTTGTAATATTGTGTTTATTTGATGTATATCTGATTTATCTCATATAGCAGCGGTGGCGAACTCCGGTCCTGGAGAGCCGCAGCCCTGCAGAGTTCAGCTCTAACCCTAATTAAAACTCACCTGCCTGTAGCTTCCTAATAACCCTTCAGACCTTGATTAGCTTGTTCAGGTGTGTTTGATTAGGGTTGAAGCAAAACTCTGCAGGGCTGCCGCTCTCCAGGACCGACGTTTGCCACCCCTGTCATATAGAATGCGTTTGGTTAAGTTAAAAGAGCGCTTCAGTTTACCGGTGATCGTCTTTAGCTCAGCGCACGCAGCTCAAACAGCAGTGCACAACATTAATAACTATGATTGGGAGTGTCGTGTATATAACATTCTAATGAGAACATTATTATAATAAAACGTTGTGAATTCTTTGGGTTTAGTTGCTGTGTTTCAGCGCGTTATGGGAAGAGCGCATCCACAACAGGATCACTCATTCTGACTATAGCACGCAATAACTGCGTTATTTTGTACATATATAAGTTGTAATATTATGTTTATGTTGTATTAATATTAATCTCAGGATGCATTTCCTTGAGTTAAATAAGCTGCCAGCAAAACGCTTAAGTTTACCGTATTCATTCAGCTCTTCAGTTTCAGCACGCGCAGCTCAAACGGCTGTTATTTAAAACAGTGGTATTAATTTGTTTTTTTTTCAAAATCATTGATACATTATTATTAATAACAACAACCACTTGTATTTTCTCTTATTATTTTCATCAACAAAATGGTTTAGTAATTAAAATCATTTAATTATTGTCCGTGCAGAGGCTATTCTGTTTTATTGATCTGTGGCGCATTCATTTTGATTCGTTACACGTGTAATGATGTCCAGTGACTTTTATTTATTTGTAAGACTTTTTTATGACTAAATTTGGTAATGGGAGAGTAAAAATATTTAACCGTTCAAACTAGGCTGCTTATGTTAAAGTATTTGGGATGTGGCTTTTAATGATGAGACCTTTTTTGTAATCAGGCTCTCAAAAAGTATATAACAATTTGGATATAGATTTATCGGCCAACATATCGGTTATCGGCTTTCAAATATAAAGAATAATCAGTTATCGGTATCAGCCAAAATGTTCATATCGGTGCATCCCTAATTAATATTTAATCATTTAAAAAAACAAGCAAAAAAAAATGGCCCTCTAAAACTAGCGTTCTCTATTATTTTTCTATTTCATCTACTTTTAATTATGATAAAAGATAACAATAACTTGACCCTCTATTCTATTTCTTTTCTATCTACCTTCTATTCTCTTTATTTATTATAAAAAAGCATATATTATTGCTCTTTTGTTAGTTTGATCGCTTCTATTGTCCTCATTAGCGAGTCACTTTGGATAAAAGCATCTGTTAAATGATTAAATGTAATGTAAAAAGTTATAATAAAATAATTCCTTTCACTGTTTTGGCAAAAACTGGAGGTTTACTGTTAAAATTAATAAAAATGTGATTGTTCTTTAAAGGTTTAGTAATTGCTTATTATATATTATTTGTAGTAGTAGTATTATTACATTGAGAAGTACATTCTGTACAATAGTAATATATTTCCGTCTCGTTTTCTTCAATTTGAAGCAGACTTTTATTTTGACAGGTCACCATGGAGTCCTTTAATTCCTGTGTGTGTCTGATATGATGGTGATGTGTGTGGTGGAATCACAGCTCGTTCGGGTCGCTCCTCTCACACTCTGCTCTTTGTTTGCAGGTTTACTATGCAAAAAAGAAGCGGCGTCACCAACAGGGTCAGGGCGAGGACTCCAGCAACAAGAAGGAGAGGAAGATCTACAACGACGGTTACGATGACGACAACTTTGACTACATCGTTAAAAATGGCGAGAAATGGATGGACCGATACGAGATCGATTCTTTAATAGGCAAAGGCTCGTTCGGTCAGGTCAGTGTCTCTCAGCTCCGCTAGTAAAGAATCGTCCGGTGTTTTCGTTTGGTCTGACGCTCGTGTTCGTCTCTGCTGGCAGGTGGTGAAGGCGTATGACCGCGTGGAGCAGGAGTGGGTCGCCATCAAGATCATCAAGAATAAAAAGGCCTTTCTGAATCAGGCTCAGATTGAAGTCCGACTGCTGGAGCTCATGAACAAACACGACACCGAGATGAAGTACTACATCGGTAATGTGTGACTCTATCACAGCTCCTGTGGTCGTAGAAAAGATCAGGACGTTTCAGAAGCAACGATAATGAGATTAATTCTTAGAACGCTCCTATAGGGAATGTTTTTTCTAGATTTCTTCTGCTCTCTAATATTTCGTATTATTTTGCCTGAGTGTTGGTTTAGTATATATATATATATATAGTTTATATAGTAAACATATACTGTCGGCCGTGTGCCTGTGTTTTTATTATAATACTTGCCAGAACTTTCTTCTTTCTGTTTGACCAATATGATCAGATAAAAGATGGGTTAGGTTATTCAAGACATTATCATAGCCACATAATGGTCATTTTTACTACATCATGATGAATTGTTTTGGGGCTGTGTCACTGTTTGTGTTTTGTAGGGAAGAAACCTTTGTACTGTTATTCGTTGCCTGAGTTATTGATTTAGAATTCATGAGGAAACAGAGACTGGTGTTGTGTCTGGTATCAATCCAGCTGTACTGTACAAGAGCACGTTTTATACGTTTGTGTGAGTACTGGTGGCTGATATGTTCATTAAATGTACATTGAATAATTTGGCAGATGCTTCCATCCAAAGGGACTTAAAAATGAGGAGAGAAACAGTAATTTATTAGGGATGCACCGAAATGAAAATTCTTGGCCGAAGCCGAACAAAATGAAACGCTGGGCCGAATGCCGAACACTGTTTTTCACATTTTTCCCCCATGTAGGCCTATTTTGCCATTTTTTTTCACCATTGCATTAATTAAATAGCCAAAATGTGCCTTTTACTGTTTTGTCCTGCTTTTCAAATAAAAAAATCAATTACAAAACAACAATTTAAAAATATTTACTTAACACTGAACTTTTTTTTTTTACATTCTAGCAGACATTATACCAACAAAACACATTTTCAATTAAAAATTAATAAGTTAGTAAAATAATATTTTTTGGCCATTTTTCAGACACCCTTCTTGAATCAGGTCTGAGAGAGATTCTCTTAAAACATTAGAATATATTACAGATCCCAATTTGAACACTGTGTGAATGTTATAATAAATGTATTAATAGAGCTATTGTAGGGTAATTATTATTATTGTCTTTATTTTATTTTACAGAATGACTAAAATTGCAATACTATCATTTATGAATGTTGATGGAGTTGTTGCTTTTTCTTTGGCAGAACCCCGTAGGAAGATCTCAGTGCTTCTTTTCGTTGACACCAGCAGCAGATTTATAAATTATTCTCATTACCAATTTGGGAAGATGTTTGTCGCACGTATCACATCGTCACATGCCTTTAAAAAATTCACAAAAATGTTATTGAGCAACTGACGAGTAACAAGTTCAGTGCAGATCTTCCTCGCTTTGGACCCTGAACCCTGGCGCCGCGAGCTCGTGCAGCGCTTGAGAATACATGCAATTTGTGCGTGCATTAGAAAATATAACATTCTGCAGTTTATTTACTAATCGTTTGAGGTAATTTCACGATTTCAATCATCATACAGTAACCTAACCACCAGCATTAGCCACCTCCTCATCTCATCTGAGACGTGCGAGTCTCTGGCTGTCGGTGCTTCGTGCTTGTAATGATTTCTGCGTCTTTCTCTGATAGTTTTAAATACTTTCACACTGTCGACATGTTTGCTGCATTAGTGCGCGGCTCTATTTGATCACGTCACGTCATTGTTCAATTTATTTATTTGAACACCAAAAGAGCTTTTTTTTTCTATTTTCGGCCGAATAATTTCGGTTGCCGAACATTCGGTGCATCCCTATAATTAACCATACAGAAGCAACCTTATTAGCAGGAATATTGGGTTTCGGGAGTAAATCAGAAGCGTAGCCATGGAAAGGCAGACAGAAGTGTTTGGGAATTGGCCAAAAGTGGATTTTTTTGTTGTCTTTTATATATGGCTGTAGATGAATTCCTTGTCGATAGATGAGTTCATTGAGTTTGGAAACTTCCCATAGGGAATTCATGGGACGGTGTGTTCTGTGTCTCATCTATAGCCTTCAAGACTTCAATTTCTGTGTCATCAGTCAAGTGTTTCACTCAATATCACACGTTAATGCCATTGTGTTTTTCTTTCTCCTCTAGTTCATCTGAAACGTCACTTCATGTTCCGGAACCACTTGTGTCTGGTCTTCGAGATGTTGTCCTATAACCTGTACGACCTGCTGAGGAACACCAATTTCCGCGGCGTGTCTCTGAACCTGACGCGCAAGTTTGCTCAGCAGCTGTGCACCGCGCTGCTCTTCCTGGCCACGCCTGAGCTGAGCATCATCCACTGTGACCTCAAACCCGAGAACATCTTGCTCTGCAACCCCAAGAGATCCGCCATCAAGATCGTGGACTTCGGGAGCTCCTGTCAGCTGGGACAGCGGGTGAGACTGCTGCAGTCCGGTCGATGTGCTCAGAGTTTGTCGTTTCCCGTGTTGATTTGAGTCTGTTTGTGTTTGACTGCTCCTCAAACCTCATTCAGTAACACGGCCGTATGTGTCCTCAGATATACCAGTACATCCAGAGCCGGTTCTACCGCTCGCCCGAGGTGCTGCTGGGAATGCCGTACGATCTGGCCATCGACATGTGGTCTCTGGGCTGCATCCTGGTGGAGATGCACAGCGGAGAGCCTATGTTCAGCGGCGCTAACGAGGTGAGTCCTGACCTGAACCCATGCTCCTCTAGTCCGAGGTGCTCGACAGGCGGCACACATCCGGCAGTTACAGGTCTATATTTGTTTAAATTGTTGTCAGATGAAATCAGTTCAGTGGAAGCAAAACTTCATGCCAGTGATACTGAAGGATGTTGCTGGCTTAGAAATTATGTTTTGTGCTGGTACCTTGGCTGGTTTAGGCCTGTCATGGATAAATATGACCATAAAAGCAAAACATGCATTCAGTCTTCAAGTGACAGCAGCCTATATCTGTCCATTTAATGTTCAAGGCAAACAACAAAAGACAAAAGAAAAATCACTCACGCGCTTGACTGAATAACTTTAGTAAAGATGCATCTAGATTTAACTTCCATCGTGAAGATATGCAGTGTTTTTACATTTGATTACTTTAATTTCTGCAGTATTTCTTACCTGAATACTACCATTAGACCTACCTGAAAAACACAAAGCACAATTTCATTTGAGTCTTTGTTCTGTCATATTTGTGATGTTGCTTGTAATTTGTATGTTTTTTTTCTTATTTTATTATAAGACCGCTTACTTGTCTTCAATAATGTTTGAACTTTATATCAGTAGAGCTAGTAGTTTTTGCTGTGGTCCTGAAAATGAGAATTTTACTAGCATCTCAAATGTTGGTGCTGTAACAGCCTTATTAGAATACAAGGCTCAAAAACAATGAAAACAAGACATTTTTGCATCACTGAATATTTTGTCAGAGCAAGTGCAAATCTGCAGCACTGGTCTGAGCCGGCCGGTATAAACGCATGATTAGCGCTGTGATGTAGTCGTCGATGTACCGTGTGTGATGGGTGTTTTGTTGGCAGGTCGACCAGATGAATAAAATCGTGGAGGTGTTGGGTGTCCCTCCCAATCATATTCTGGAGCAGGCGCCTAAAGCCAGGAAGTTCTTTGAGAAGATGTCTGACAGCACGTGGTGTGTGAAGAAGACCAAAGATGGCAAAAGGGTGCGGTTCTTTCTTTACATTGATCTGCCGGCTGTCTCTGTTTGATGCAGTGACACTGACTCTTCTCGTCTCTCCCGTGCGCAGTATAAACCCGCAGGCTCCCGGAAGCTGCACAGTATTTTGGGCGTGGAGGCGGGTGGCCCCGGCGGGCGGAGAGCCGGTGAGTCGGGTCACGCCGTCGCAGACTACCTGAAGTTCAAAGACCTGATCCTGCGGATGCTGGACTACGACCCCAAGACCCGCATCCAGCCGTATTACGCTCTGCAGCACAGCTTCTTCAAGAAGACCGCTGATGAAGGCACCAACACCAGCAGCAGCGTGTCCACGAGTCCGGCGCTGGAGCAGTCGCAGTCGTCCGGAACCACGTCCAGCACCTCCTCAAGCTCAGGTCAGAGAGGACGGCCGTGGTCACGCACTGATCTGAGACCATGAGTTCTGCTGTCACTGACTCGAAGTGCTGTGTGTTTGCAGGAGGATCGTCTGGAACGAGCACCAGCGGCCGCGCCCGCTCCGACCCGACCCATCAGCACCGGCACAGCGGAGGACACTTCAGTGCAGCGGTGAGCATGGACTGTCACAACCTCTGCCCGCAGGTGCCCACCACACACACACACAATCATGACCCTGCCACAGCTGAGCCCTATTACACCAGACACCTGAAGTAGTGCTGTCACTAACCATCGTTTTGGTAATCGGTCGATTATTCTTTATAATTAAAATTTTTTTGGGGGGGGGGTAATAAAAATAGACCAAAGCGAACAATAGCCTTTAAAATTACTTAAATTACAGCAATGAGGCAATAATAATTAGTTCAAACAAAAGCAAGTAATCATAGTTTTATTGAACAAAACTGGTAAAATACATAATATATTATAAACAATAGAGCTAATGTACATTATGCATTATAACAAAGGCCTGCAGGGGCCAACGGCCTTGTTTTTACACTTTAAAGCGCGATCTAATCCTTGTTTAATATTGACTAAACAACATTTAATTTAAATGACCACTTAATCTTTAATATCTGGCCACTTCTTTACGACAGAAATGCTACAGCCACGGTCATTTCTGGACTCAGAGCGAGGTTTGGAGCTTTTATTTTGAAATTGCGATGAACAGTAGCATATTGAGAAAGATATTGATGTATTCTCAAATGATTTCGCTTATAAATCTGATGAAATGATGCACGTTGTGTTCCCAGATGAGCGTTATAATAAACCCAAACTCGCAGCATATGCAGAGATGGAGTTTGAGACGCTCCACACACACATGTAAATGATAACGGTTTGTGCGGAGCAGCATTTACTGTGAATCGAGCCGCTCTGAGACGCTGAAAAACACTGGAATCTGATCACGATCTGTTGGCTTAAACACAGTGTCACACTTCTCTCTGAATCACAGCAGCAGATGATATACTTTTGCAGTTTGATAAGCACACTAAGCCATATCACGCTTTTATTATGAGACTGTTGGGCCATCAGTCTAGATAATTCATGGGAAACTCTGGGTAAAGAACTAGCCACTGGATTTGATCGTTCATGAGATTCATCACCTCAGATTTTTGACAGACATTCAGAGTTTGGATTGAGACACTCCGCAACGTCAACTGGAGATCATGACATTTTGTTTGTTTTAGATGACAGTCTCTTCCTGTCTTGGCCACATTAAATAAAATGAGTGCTGCGGTTCTACATCAGACCTCATAAAGCCGCTCGAGTGAACACTAGACCTGCATGATCAGTGCATGTATAGCCATTTGGTTTTACTAACAGAGAGTTTGACTGTGAGAATGTGCCAGTTTGTTGGCTGCATGATTTAACGAGCTGGGATGTTGATCTGTGTCTGTGCTCTTCCTCAGGCGAGACAGGGCTTCGCTCCGGCGCTGGGTTGGGTGGGAGGAGACGGACTCCAGCAGGCGGCCGGAGAGACGCACCCTGTCCAGGAGACCACCTTCCACGTGCCGCCACACCAGCCCAAGGCTCTGCACCCCCATCATCATCATCACCACCACCACCCACCGCAGCAGCACGCCCCGGGACCCGCCAGGCCCCGGCCCCGCCTCTACTCGCCCTCTCACAGCGCCTCCACGCAGGACTCCATGGAGGTGACCCACGGCCACCTCTCCATGACCTCGCTGTCTTCCTCCGCCTCGTCCTCGTCCACGTCCTCGTCCTCCACCGGGAACCATCACTACGCCTACCAGAGCCGCCTGGGCTTCGGCCACAACGGCAGCATGACTTTGGGACTGGGTGCCTTCTCCAACCCGCGACAGGAGACGGGCGTGCCGGGTCACCCCTCGAACTCTGGGCCGGGCCACTACATAGCTGAGACTCACATGGGCCTGCGGCCGGGCCTGGAGCGCGAGGAGTCGCCCATGGCGGGCGTGTGTGTGCAGCAGAGCTCGGTGGCCAGCTCCTGACTATCCTAGCCTGAGAGCGTGCGTTTGTTGGGATTAAAGCTGCTGGAACGGGACGAGAGCCACCCGCGGACGCTTGACATGAGGCTTTCCTCGTCTGACCTTTGCTTCTGTTCTCCGATTCTCAGATGGTTTCAGATGCTCGTGCGCACGGGAGCGAGAGCGTCACGGCCGACCCACCCCAATCCCCCCACCGCGCTCGCGTCTTTTCTTCTTCACGTCGTGTGCTTCGAGCAGAGCTTTCCCAGAGTGCAATGAGACCCCTGTGATGGGCGCGTGCGGCCGCGGGCAGCGCTTCTTTAAAATGGCCTTATCGTTACGGACTGAATGAAGACGAGCCAGACGTTTCTTCTTCAAGTGACAAAAGCTTTCATGTATTTTTGACGTGCGAACACCCTTCATTCACGACACGCCAGAACAGAACGGTGGTCCGAGGCCTTTCTTCACTAGAGATCCGCAGGACTGACGGTATCAGCGACGGCTGTGTCCCTTCCCGCTCTTCTGTTGTGCTCGGCATGTGTGTTTTACTTTGGCCCTTTCGCTTCTTTGATTTGGCTTCACGATTATGCTGTGAATTTTACACCACTTTTGTTTCTCCCTTTTGATAATTTATTGTACCAAAGGCGTTTTTTTTATAGAACATAGATGTCTGCAACCAATAATGTAGCAGTTCTGCACTTTGAAGCAAAGGTGTGTGTCATGTCAGTAAACGACTGTCAGAACTGGAAGTGATGATGTTTGATGTGGCGGAGAGCCCAATCCTGGACGCCATCGCTTGCGAAATTCTGTCGCTCTGTTTTTCTTTCTCTTCATTTCCTCTTACCAGACGGCGGCGGCACGAGCTGCAAGCGTTTCCCGTCGGGGGTTTTGTGTTGATTCGGCTCTCACGGGACGGTGGATGCGGATGCTGCGAGCTGCTCGGCTGGTCCCAGAGCAGCTGGACAGTCGGAGATCCTCTCGAATCTCACGCAACGAAAGCAATCCGGCAGAGACCGGGAGGGAGACGGGCTGCTCTCGATCGCTCGCTCTCTCCGTCCGTCTGCGTGCGCGGTGGTGACGGGTGCGAGCGGGCGCACGGTTCTTTAGGGTTCCTGTGGTCACGGCATACAGAGGGAGTCCATGAAACAGGCTTCAGGTGTTTACTTTGTGACCCCATTTTAATAGCTGAAATAGAATTTATGTACATATTTATATTTTTTTAATAAAGGAAGTTTAGAACTCACTACTTTTTTCCTAATGGTATTTTGAGTACATTTACGTCAACTTGGTAACATGCCGTGGAAGTTCTCTGTGGTAGTCAATGGGTATCAGTGCTTCCAGGCCAAAGTAGTTGACGACGATGACGACGCTAGTACAAATGCAAAACTCTAGGGTTGAAGCGGGACGGAGAGTAGATCTTCATACTTTAATCTCCTAGACAGGGTATCGTGTGTGGATGTGTGTCCCACTCAGAACGGCATCGGGCGGCGCTTCACATGTTCGTATACTCCAGCGCTGATGTAGTATACATAGTACAGAAAGTAATTTTCTGTTTAGTTGTTCTTACGGCACACGCTTCAATAAATGGGTCCATTTGAAAGCAGAAATCGGCTGTGGCAGACGGGGAGTGTGTGTGTGTGTGTGTGTTCACACATATGCGTGTGTGTGTGTGTGTGTGTATCAGGACGGGTGTGTGTGTTGCGTGTTCAGTGACTGAGTAGTGTGTGTTTTGTGTGTGTGTGTGTTCGGTTTTCCGTACTGTGTGTGTGTGTGTGTGGGTGGGTTCAGTGACTGAGTGAGTGTTTGGTGTGTGTGTGTGTGTTCATGACTGTGTGTGGGTTTGTGTTAGTGACTGTGTGTGGATTCAGTGTGTGTGTGTGTGTTGTTTGTTTGTGTGTGTGTGTGTGTGGTGTGTGTGTGTTGTGTGTGGGTGTGTGTGTTGTGTGTGTGTGGTCAGTGACTGTTGTGTGTGGTTCGGTGGTGTGTGTGTTGGTTCGGTGTGTGTGTGTGTGGTTCAGTGACTGTGTGTGTGTGTGGGTTCAGTGTGTGTGTGTGTGTGTGTGTGTGTGTGGGGGTGTGTGTGTGTGGTGGTGTGTGTGTGTGTGTGTGTTTTTGTGTGTGTGTGTGTGTTTTTTTTGTTGTGTGTGTGTGTGTGTGTGGTTGGGTTCAGTGTGGGTGTGTGTGTGTGTGTGTGTGGGGGTTCAGTGTTGTTGTGTGGGGTGTGTGTGTGTGTGTGGGAGAGAGAGAGAGTGTGTGTGTGTGGTTTGTGTGTGTGTGGGTGTGTGTGTTTTGTGTGTGTGTGTGTGGTGTGTGTGTTTGGTGGGTTCAGTGCTGTGTGGTTGTGGTGTGTGTTTTGTGGGTGGGTTGGGTTCAGTGACTGTTGGTGTGTGTGTGTGTGTGTGTGTGGTGTGGGTTCGTGTGTGTGTGTGTGTGTGTGTGTGGGTTCGGGTGTGTGTGTGTGGTGTGTGTGTGGGTTCGTGGACTGTGTGTGTTGTGTGTGTGTGTGTGTGTGGTGCAGGGTGGCTGTGGTGTGTGTGGGTGGGTTCAGTTGTGTTGTGTGTGTGTTTGTGTTTGTGTGTGGGTGTGTGTGTGGTGTGTGTGTGGGTTCTGTGTGTGTGGGTTCTGTGTGTGTGTGTGTTTGGTTCAGTGGTGTGTGTGTGTGTGTGTGTGGGTTCCAGTTACTGGTGTGGGTGCATGACTGTGTGTGTGTGTGTGTGTGTGGGTCAGTGTGTGTGTGTGTGTGTGGGTTCAGTGACTGTGTGTGTGTGTGGAGTGACAAACATCAGCAGTGCTCACTAACTCCTAGCGTTTCAGGTCACACGTTATGATTTGAAATCTCTCTCCCTGGTCCGACTTTCCCCTCGGCTTCCCGTCCGGTTCGCATTCTCACTCCTCGTTTGGTTCCAGGACATGTGATGATGATGATGATGTAAACAGAACGACAGACGGATATCTCGGATCTTTATCCACAGTTTGTAAGATCAGGACTTTCTGTGTAAATTAAAGTGTCACTGAGGGGCAGTAATGGACAAACCCTTTGTACTATATTCAAGCGGTCTTATGTATGATTATAAAAAACAAAGTTGCTTAACTTGTACCTGGTCTCATTTCTTCATGTGAAGTTCTTCGGTGTCTGAATCACGAGCCATGAAAATCCCCTCATCGTGCTCTCGAGTGCTCTTCAGCTGTCAGAAGCTCAGGTCTCCAGGTTTGTGGCCTCCATTAATGCACAGGTCGTGAGTGTGAAGGATCATGGGAAATGAATGTGGTGTCTCAGATGAGGTTAGTCCTGCTTCACGAGTGTAACCACACCAGAACACTGCTAACAGAGCCTCAATAGTGAATAACCCATCAGAACAACCAAACATTCAGGACTGTAACCACCAGAGACCGACAGGGATGAGTTCCTCCCAGTGATTAGAAATGGCCAGTCTTTGTGTTTGTGTTTGGACGAGTACGTTTGTAGGTTGCTCTCAATGTCAAAATGACTGAGATGCTCGATCTAATCAAAGACCGGCTTTTCCACTAGTTGTTCTTTTAATGGCCTTTCCTTTCCTTTAATAGCATTAATTCAGGTCCTCTTCAGTGAAATGCATCCCTGCCCAGAGCTCCACAGGTTAGGGTTCTGCTCATCTGGTGAACCTGAAGCTAGTTTAGCAGCTCTTCTCAAACTTCAGTGACTGTTTGCCACTACACTAATAAACCTGCGTGACTCTGGCCTTTATAAAGGAGTGCAATTACTGAGAGCTTGTATGCAAAATGCAAAATAACATAAATTCGTGACGTCTGAGGAAATACTGAGCCGTATGAATCATGTAAGTGACATATTTAATTCAGAAAATGAGTCAAGAATTAATAGTCTAGGCTTGTTTCACGCTCACTCTGTCCATCTTTTCCTTCACATAACCTTGCTGTCTTGATTTGCGTTGAAGGAATCGTTCACAGTGTGCACAAAGTCAGTGTGGTGCAATGAAACATTCTCCTAAAGAGCTTCTTTATGCCTGTAAGTGAACTCTGACCTGTAAGTAATGTTAAAATAGAAAAAAATGCATTGTTTACGTTTCTTTAGGATATTAATCATATTCAAAAGGACGCTTTCTACCCGTTTGTGTTAGCTAATCTAAGGAACTTGTTTTCTGTAAGCCAATCACAAACTACACTCAGGGAAGTGGGTGACGTCACTGTAGCGGAAGTTACAAAGAAAAGCCGTGACCACCTCGGTGACGTCACTTCTGTCGCGCCCCACTGTGCACCCTAAATAGTGAGAGTAGAAGAAGCGCGTCCCGAAGCATAGTATGTTGAAAAGAGTATGCCAAAAGTCCCCGGATGGTCTACTATTTCGGGTTGATTTTTGAGGCGTGTATCCGTGCACACGCTGATGACTAATATTGCCCACAATCCATTGCGCTTTGGCGAAGCTTTCGCTTCAGAACTACAAATACGAATAAAAAGCGTTAAAAACTACAATCATGGCGGATGTGTGCGACCGACGGTTTAGTAGAGGTTTAGATAAAGCGGTACGAGTTACTAATAATCAACCTTTAATTTAACCTGGTAAAAAATATTCCTTTAATGTTATCTGTGTCGTGTTTCATCAGCAACAATTATGAGAACTTTTATAAGCATCCGTTTGGACATTAACTTTATTATTCCGGCAGATCAACATGCTACTTTTCTCTCCGGAAGTTAAATAAAATAAAATATGGAGGATATAAACTGACAAGATGACTGAGAGGCCAGTTTGCAGCGACAGGGTGCGTGTAACCAGTCCGTCCTGATAGTTTGTCCTAAAGCTTGCCTGCTGTTCTACTACACACTCAAAAGTGTGCTGCTGCTTCACCAGAGAGCACATGCTTCACGGGCGAGTGTGGGTGCGTCCGAAATCGCATACTGCTTAGTAGGTACTACATTTAAATTTGAACGTACTACCCGACCGTTAAAACAGTACGTTCTATATAGTATGAATGGAATTCGGACGTACTACATCCATGTTGATGTTGTCACGTGACATGCTTCTTCACAACAGCGCCAGAATTTAAAGAGCCCTCACTACTGCGCGAACATTAGCAATGTTTTACGCAATTCTTACCGTTTTCATCAGCGTTTTAACGTTGATTGAATCAACAGCTCAGAGGCGTCGGTCAGCTGCTCGCAGATCACGCCTTCGTCGACAGCTTGTAAATCATTTATCAAATAAGGTACAATCACCGATTTAGCTAGCAAATTTTACCTCAGAATAAAGTCATGTCTGTGAACACCATGACGGGCTCATTTGGACCAACGAAATAAAGTAATTTATTGTTATAAATAAATACATAAAAATACACAGGACAAACAATAAATAATAGAGAGAGAGGGAGAGAGAATTAATACATACAATATATACATAGCTTAAATAAATATTATAGATAGATACAATATATACATTAATAATATAAACATAAATAAATATACATATTCTAAATATATATAATAACACACATTTACAGACTGTGGCCCTACCATACCTACTGCCGCCTGAATGCGGCTGTGCCATTCTTCGACTGTAGTTCGAAGATTGAAAGATGTATTTGGACGTATGGCGAAGATGGATCTACCTCCGTCCAAACCTCGCTTTCACGACCGTCCCATCACGTCCCCTCAATCGCGCTTATGAAGTCCATTCTGACCGGCGTCGCCGCTTCCGCCATTCTCGAATATGGCTCCTCCTCTCGCGTGGCCTCATGTTCGTAAATTGTCCATCCTTGCATGCTACGGAATCGGGCGGAATTAGTAGGTTCAGCCGGGTACTTCTCGCCTACTGTTTTCGAATACGAGAATTCGAATACTACTCGCCTCGCATACTGTGTTTTCGCCTGCTTAGTAGGAAGTATGCTATTTCGACGCAGCGTAAGTGTCAGCGGCTCAATCCGAAGCGCCTGTGATTGGTCCGTTCTGGCCCGCGCTGAGAAAAGTAACCGGTGTCACGTGACAGCTCTGTGCGGCATTATTTATTATTATTATAATGACAAGCTTCCTCAGATATCCGACCGACACGAGACGGAGAGTATGAATAGCTAGGAGAGGATTTATTTTTTCTAGATCATTTATTTTCGATATATATATATATATTGACGTCGGTGACGAACGGGAAGAGGCGGAGTCTGCAGCGCGAACACGGAAGAGAAGAAGACGGCGGGTCGTGACCGAGCTCCGGGGACTCATGGGCTCCACAGCAGTCGCTCCGTGCGCTGAAAGATGCTCATCACGCTGTGCTACATCTACCTGTGGCTGCGCTTCCAGAGACACTACACGGCCGTGATCCGCAGCGCGTTACACCGCCTCAGCGGCGGCCGGAGCAGCTTCACGTTCTGCGCGCTGAAGCCCGAGAGAGCCGATCTGCCCGAGGACACGCTGTTCCTGAGGCTCGGAGACAGAGTCATTTACATCCACCGAGCCTGCATGTGAAGCGCCAGCTGTGTGTGTGTGTTGAGAGAGAGACAGAGAGTGTGTGTGTTTGTGTTGTTTTTGTGTGTGTGTGTGTTTGTGTGTGTGTGTGTGTTGTGTGTGGAGAGAGAGAGAGAGAGTGTGTGTGTGTGTGTAGATAGAGAGAGAGAGAAGAGAGAGAGAGTGGGTGTGTGAGAGAGAGAGAGAGAGAGAGAGTGTGTGTTTGTGAAGAAGAGAGGAGAGAGAAGTGTGTGTGTGTGTTAAGAGGGAGAGAGAAGAGAGAGAGTGTTGGGTGTGTTAGAGAGAGAGAGAGAGAGATAGTGTGTGTGTTTGTGAGAGAGAGAGAGAGAGAGAGAGTGGTGTGTGTGTGCGTGCGCTAGAGAGAGAGAGCGGTGTGTGTGTGCGAGAGACAGAGAGAGAGAGAGAGAGAGAGAGGGAGGGTGGGGGGGGGGAGAGAGAGAGGAGAGGTGTGTGAGAGAGGGGTGTGAGAGAAGAGAGAGAGTGTGTGTGTTGTGTGGAGAGAGAGGAGAGAGAAGTGTGTGTGTGTATAAGTGTAGAGAGAGAGAGTGTGTGAGAGAGAAGAGAGAGTGTGTGAGAGAGCTCGAGATCGAGAAGTGTGTGTGATAGAGAGAGAGAGAGAGAGTGTGTGTGTGTGAGAGAGTGTGTGTGTGTTTGTGTGTGTGTTTGAGAGAGAGAGAGTGTGTGTGTGTGGAGAGAGAGAGAGAGTTTGTGTGGGAGAGAGAGAGAGAGAGTGTGTGTGTGTGAGAGAGAGAGAGAGAGAGATGTGTGTGTGTGGGAGAGAGAGAGAGGGAGGTGTGTGGGTGTGAGAGAGAGAGAGAGAGATTGTGTGTGTGTGAGAGAGAGAGAGAAGAGAGTGTGTGGGAGAGAGAGAGAGAGAGAGAGGGTGAGAGAGAGAGAGAGGAGAGTGAGAGTGTGTGTGTGTGTGAGAGAGAGATAGAGAGTGTGGTGTGGTGTGAGAGAGAGAGAGAGAGAGTGTGTGATTGTGTGAGAGAGAGAGAGTGTGTGTGAGAGAGAGAGTGGAGCGTGTGTGTGTGTGTGTGTGAGCGGGAGAGAGTGTGTGTGAGAGAGGTGTGTGTGTGTGAGTGTGTGTGTTGTGAGAGAGAGAGAGTGTGTGTTTGTTGTTAGAGAGAGAGAGAGAGAGTGTGTGTGTGTGTTGTGAGAGTGTGTATGTGAGAGTGTGAGAGTGTGAGAGATAGAGAGTGAGTGTGGTGTGTGTGTAGTGTGAAAAGAGAGGAGTTGAGTTTTTTTGGTGTGTTTTTGATAGAAGAGATGATTGTGTGTGTGTTTGTTTGAAAGAGAGAGAGATAGAGTGTTTTATTTTTTGAGAGATAATTGCTTTTTTGTGTTGTCTAGATAGTTGTTTGTGTGTGTGTGTGTCCCTCTGTAGCCTCTTAATGTGGAATGAATCAGTGAAGGCTCTGAGTCATTCCCACAATGACCGCACTGTGTGTGTGTGTGGGTGTGTGTGTGTGGGTTGTTGTGTGTGTGTGTGTGTGTGCATTCTGCAGGCTGTGTTGACCGTAGTAAGTGGACACTGTTGGGCTCTTCGCTAATTTGTGGTCGGCGGCTAGAAAGCATCGCCTTCATCATAGAGGCCACATCAAGACAGAAAGTTCCAGCATCTCCATACAGAACCAACGAGAAAGTAAGTCCAGATCTTCCTACACACACACACACTCATTAACACACTCATTTCATTTAAGTAGATTTTTCTGAGCTCACTGACAGATATTTGTTCTTGCTTCATCGTTTGCCGTTGTCATTCTGTCAGGTGTATTTAGAGCATGTTCTCTGCTCTGCTGATAAGTGCCCTCACTGAAGAGAAGTCTGTGTGTGTCTGTCGTCCAGGTGCTGAACTGGTCTGATTACTGTCTGCCGTTGGCGCACAGTCCAGGACAGCCGTACCGGGCCGTCGCTGAAGCCAGCCTGGAGAATTTCAGCCGCCTCGGTGTGGCTTTTATGGAAGATCGTCTGCACATGGGCAATGGGCTCATACCTGAAAAGATAGTTTGTTAGTTTGACCAGTGAGTGACGTCTTCGGGCAGGTGTGTGGATTCCTAGAGTCGCGCTAATGCAGTGTCTGTGTTTCTCTCTCCTAGCCGTGTTACTCAGAGAGACGGTGCTCAGAGAGCTGTTCGAACAGCAGCAGGACGCCAGGAGGATCGAGACTGAGCGTCACAGCGAGCCGACGGAGCCACGAGACTCTCCACAGCCTCCCAGAAAGAGCAGCCTTCATCTGGAGCAGCAGCACATGGACGGACACCACCTGCACCTCTCCAGCTGCCACGAGTGTCTGGAGATGGAGAACAGCACCATCCTGTCTGTGAAGTGCGCCTCCGCGGAGAACATCCCAGATCTGCCCGACGACGAGGAGGAGAGCGGGAGGAGGAACGCCAGCGGGAAGCCACCCAACCTGCTGGTGTTCACAGGCGGCTGTGAAGAGCAGTTCCAGAAGATCCGCTCGCTCCTGGAGGAGTGTGTGGACACGGAGCGCTACGCCATCTACCACCTGCGGCCGCAGCAGGCCCTGAGCGAGCCCTGGCTGGAGAACACGCTGCTGCTGGTGCTGGCCACTGATGAGACGCTCACGCCACAGCTGCAGCTGCGCTTCCTGTCCTACCTGAGCCACGGCGGGAAGCTCCTGGGCCTGTCGTCCTCGCTGTGTCCCGCCGGACTCACGCTGCGGCCCAGAGACGAGCAGAACGACCGCATCTGCAGCCTGACCTTCAGCAGGTCGGACAGCACGGAGCTGCAGCTGAGCGTGTTGTCCAGCGGGAGTGTGTACGAGCGAGACGGAGCCGGCGGAGGAGAGGTGGAGCTCTGGGGCCAGATCAGCGCGCAGGACGAGAGGGAGATGGCCATCGTGCGCGTGACTCATGGAGAGGACAGCGGAGAGGCCGTCCTGTGTCAGGTAATGAGCTCTACTTAAACTACACCCTTAAAGTATGCGCATACGTTGGAGTGTGTAGTAGAAAGGTTGGCAAGCTTTAGGACACGCTGCTTCATCATAACTGTGTCTTGCATAGTTACGTGCATCCTGTCACCATTTAAACCGCCCTGTCTATCACGGGTGCTTTCAAAACACTAAATGATGCACTACACACTATGTACTAGACTAGAGTATGAATTATATAAGGTTATTTTATCCCGCTTTGAGTGCATGAAGTGTCCAACATTCCACACTCCGTTTCTTTCGGTTATTTAAGTGCATCATCCATGTTTTTAAAGTGCACTTTTTCTTTTTGGAGTTTTCCGTGCACAAGGATGCGATTTGGGATGCACCTTTGGTGAAACACTTTGCTTCTAAATTATTTTTCAGACCCAGTGGTTCATAGCACATATTAATCTTCCAAAGTCACATGATTTCAGTAAGCGAGGCTTCGTTATGGTTCGTGATGATCTCTGTGAACCATCGTCTATGGTGTTTTTACTTGAGTTTCTGCTGCGTTTACACAGTTTTGACCAGCAGGTGTGACCGGCGTGTGGCGTTTCGAGCGCCGCCTCATTTTGCGAAGCAGTTGATTGAAAGATTGGAGAGGTTTGTTTCTCATCACTACAGAACGGTTCTCTTGTGTCTGCGCTCCGCAGGTGCGTTTGGAGACGGCTCCGGATGCTCATGATGCTCAAGGCTCCGCCGGCTTCTCAGAGCTGAAGATGAGCAACGGCCGGCGCTACGAGGTTCTGACGGAGATCCTGACGTCTCTGGGTCTGAGCTGTGAGCTGAGTCAGGTGCCTCCACACAGCCCCATCTACCTGCTCAGCACAGACACGGTGAGAGACTCGTCTGCTTCTGCAGCGCTTCATACAGTGCAGCTCGATTCACAGATAAACAGGAAGATAACCGTGTCAACGTGTTCGTCACAGTGTTGATTACCAACACTAACCCATTACTGTGTTGCCATCAGATCCGTCCATGATATTCCTAACCTACACATACAGATGTGATCGTCAGTTTAGTCTTTTCTATGTGTGTATATATACATGCATACAGAAATTATTTTTATTTTTACATCCTGCCCAATCTTGTCTAATATAACAATGTTTATATTAAAAGCAATGAAAGCTATATATTATGTGCAAAAAAAGTTACATTCTAACATTGTAACATTACAATCTAAAAACAAAGATAATGCTTTTAAAGCAGAAGTTAAATTCACTAAACTAAAATTAAAATGAATAAAAATAAAAGCGCAGACTAATTCACTTGTAGGTTTAGAATTCTACATATGGCACAGTCATTGTCCGAAATGTAGCTAGGATTTAAAAGGATTATAAAAAGATTTAAAGTTGTTTGTGTCTTTGGAGTCTTGACTGCAAGCTCTAATGATTAGTGCTATAAGAACAGAACAGCCCACCTCTAGTTAAGTGATTACGCTCAGTCAGTGTAATGCAGAGTTCTGTCCACAAGGTGTCAGTCTTTGTCTGTGACAACCTGATTTTACTGAAAATGATCAAAAGTGAGATAAACAAAGGCATCTCTAATATTTGTGCATTTGAGGTTAGATGTTATGCATGAAGTATAATTTAAATGCATGCATATATACAAATCAGATATATATATATATATATATACATGGGTACGGAAAGTTTCAGACCCCCTTAGAATATTTTTCACTCGTTGTTATATTGTCAGCCATTTGCTAAATATCAATTTAAGGTTAATTTTTTTTTTTTTTCCTCCTTAATTACCACAGCACCCAGATATTGACAGAAAAACACCGAATGTTGACATTTTGCAGATATTGTATTAAAAAAAGAAAAAGTGCTGAAATATCAATGGTCCTAAGTATTCAGACCCTTTTGCTGTGACACTCATATATTTAACTCAGTTGCTGTCCATTTCTTCTGATCATCCTTGAGATGGTTCTACACCCTCATTTGAGTCCAGCTGTGTTTGATTTATACTGATTGTACTTGATTAGGGAAGCCACACACCTGTCCCCCCCCCCCCCCCCCCCCCCCCCTTTATATAAGAACCGACAGCTCACCAGTGCGTCAGAGCAAATGAGAATCATGAGGTCAAGGAACTGCCTGAAGAGCTCAGAGAGAGAATTGTGGCAAGGCACAGATCTGGTTAAGGTTACAAAAAAATTTCTGCTGCAACTTAAGGTTCCTAAGAGCACAGTGGCCTCCATATCCTTAAATGGAAGACGTTTGGGACGACCAGAACCTAGAGCTGGCCATCCGGCCAAACTCAGCTATCGGGGGAGAAGAGCCTTGGTAAGAGAGGTAAACAAGAACCCAAAGATCACTGTGCTGAGCTCCAGAGATGCAGTCTGGACTGCTTCATGAGCTGCAAGTGGGTGATAAGAAGTTACTTGTGAAGGTGGATGCAAAGACCAAAGCACAGCTAGATACCTGGAAGGCCAGTCAGAGGAGACGAAATGGGGTAAACCAAAAAAATTTAGGACACATTAAAGGGGTGGTTCATTGCGATTTCACTTTTTTAACGTTAGTTAGTGTGTAATGCTGCTGTTTCAGCATAAACAATATCTGCAAAGTTACGAATCTGAAAGTTCAATGCAAACAGATATATAGTCTTTTAAAATTCTGGCAGTTTAATGCCAACAAAAACGCTGGTAGGGACTACAACGAGTTACTTTCTGGGTTTGTGACATCACAAACCCAGATAAACCCAGCTCTTGGGAAAAGGCAGCAAAGGGGGTGAGGCCTGCGCTGCTTTAGAGAAGAGGAAGAGAAAACTAGAGGTGCATGTAAAAATCTATTCATATATGAATCGCGATTCTCTCTTCTAACGATTCTAATGGATTCACAAGATTCAAAATAAATGTTCTAAAGCAGCGGTTCTTAATACTGTTCCTCCCATCCCCTGCTCTGCACACACTCTGCATCTCTCTCTTTCGCTCT
>JADLZN010004076.1:0-52500 GCA_018155175.1 Sinocyclocheilus anophthalmus
GAGCCCTGGTGCACACAAATTAAAGCGACAAAATATTTAGTCCGTTAGATTGATGGGGCACAGTAACAGCGATGAACAAACACATGAACCGATTATAAAAGATTAAAAAATATAAAAATCTTTGCATATACCAGAAAATTGACACTGCTTTTGTCCATGGGTTGGAAATCAACGAGAGCTTAGGGCAAAAATGCTACCAAATTGGACAAATGCCCCTGGGCAAATAAACTAGCCTAAATCCATTTCAGCTGTTGTGAATAAAGTGTCATTGAAAATGAAAGTGTTAATTGTAGCATCAAATTTATTTTTGCTCATATTGCATTATATTTTAATTTTCACATTTGCACATTATAACCTATCACAGCCATGATTCTGTTGAGCTTATGAATGCAATAGCCAATCAGAGGGGTTCAGATTAGCAAGCACTTATATTATGTTCAAATAATTAGATTTGGGAAAAAATAAAATCAAGTTAAAGCATTTTATATAAAAAAAATTTAAACTAAAAATAAAAGGTTTAGCCTACTGTTAAACATTAGGAAATACTACGCTAATGTGCTCATTTACAACAAACAATCAACCTGGTTAAAATCAAATCAAATAGGCTATACAACGCCAACTGTCCCTTTTATTTACAAGTGAAATTCAAGGTCAAGGTGGTTTTTATTGTCTCCCTGGGGAGAAATTGGCTTTGGATTTAAAGCATTGTTAGGCTAAGGTAGGGGTCTATGCGATGACAATTTTTGATCACGGATGATAAAACGGCATCAAACAGTGCCTGATTACAGGACTAGGCTATCTTTGTGCTAATACGGTCAAAACAAGGTTCACATATAGACCCAGTTGGTTATGGGCAATTCCACTGTTACGGACGTGACATTTGCAGTCAAAACCTGAAATATAAATTCTCAAATTATATTACCAATATAGTGACCTCATATTTTTTCTACACCTCTTCAAATACGAGGTCCAGACATCAGAAAATTATCAGCGTACAAAAGGGCTATGCCGGTATCAAATTTTCATGTTGCGATTACTTGCTAATGCTTTTATCACAGTATGCGGTATTATCACGATATTGAAATTTACTTTAAAAAAAAAAAGTTGCATTCATACAGTATAACAGGTTTAATTACTTCTTAGACAAAATAACTGAACATTTAAATGCCATAAGCAATAACAAACCTTAGTTAAAAAAAAAAAAAAAAAAAAAAGATTAGTGCAAAACATATAAGACAAATAGCTATCACTTTACAATGAGACCTCATTAGTTAAGCTCAGTTATTGCATTAACATTCACAATCAGCAATAGCTACAGAAGTTATTAATCTTTGTTAAATCTTTGTTAAAAAAATAATACAACTCTTAGTTCATGTTAGCTCATTAAATAGCAGCTGCAACTTTCAATTTTAACAACCTGTTATTAAATACTGGATTACCTAAGATTAATGAATGTTCAGAATAATTTTTCATTGGCAGTTTATATTGACTAATGAATTAAACTAATGAAGCCCTAATGTAAAGTGTGACCGAACAATAAAGAATCAAAACTTTTTCAAACAATATCTAGGGCATGTTGTAAGTCCAGATTAAAATGTTAAGAAAAGTTTGAAAATAAATAGCGCCAAATACTTAATTTAGACTTAATAGGCTGTGATGAACATCACGGCAAATACACAAATCTGAATGGCTGCTTAAATAATTTAAACACAATTCAGAAACAGAAAGTATTGCGCTGCGTGTTCCGTGTGTAGTACAGGTACATGCACTAAAATTTAATTAATTTTTATAAACGTTTTTTTTATAAAATTTAATTTGCCAATCGCCTTTTTTTGTATTAATTACTCGAGGAATCGGTTTCGCCTATTACCACTCTAGAATTTGTCATTAATAAATTAATTTGTACTACAGCGGTGGCACATAACACAGAAGTGGCTTGTCGGTCATTTTCAGACGTTTAATGATGCTCAGAGGTGTCACGTTGCAATTACATTCATGTGGTAGATTAATGTTTTAAATGTACATTTTGAATACGGAATATTAACGACTTAACTGAACTTGCATTCTAAAAATCCAAACTAAACTAATCCGCCAGCAGTCAACTGATTTATTATCACCGAATATTCAATTGGTTCGTTTGAACTGCTTGTTCATTCAGGAATGAAGCACGTGACTGTCTTTCCCGTCGTAGCGACTGAACACATTAATCCCGGTTTACACAGAAAACAAATAAAATTAAAATAAAACTGTCAATGACAACAAGGATAAAGCAGAAGTATAAACATCTGGAAACCTGATATCTTGTATTATCTGTCAGTGCTGGGCAACTAAATGAACAGCACCCTGCAAGCGCGCTCTCTGTAGTGATGGGAAGCTCGGATCATTTTACCGACTCAGACCTTTGAGTCTCGTTCAGCAAAACGAACAAATCTTTTTTGAGTCATTTCATTCATTTTAGCAAAATATAATTAAAATGTTACGTGTTACTTCCCTAATATGTCTACTACTTATGCAAACGTTGATCACATACAAACAATACAAAACTGCAAGAAACAGAAAAGATTCATTGTTTAGCTGGGTCTTCAGTCTATGATTAGCTCAGCTCTAATCTGACAGGTCTTCAGGTTTGGGCTTACGTCACGTGATGATCAACTCAAACCCCAAGACTCGAGAGATGAACTCTTCAATTCTCTTTCCGGCTCAGACTGCATAGGTTAAGCTTATGAGGCCATCACGTGATGAGCAAACGACTCGAGACAGGTGAACTACTGGACTAATTCCAGTACCGAGACCTGTATTATGCGCGCAAAATGCTCGACATGAACGAATCACTCCCGAGACGACTCGTTCTCCCGAGTCACATTAAAGATTCGTTCAAGAACGACCCAACACTAGTTCTCTGGCGTTGCTAAAACACATGCTAGGAATCACATCTCAAACCGACTGACAACCTTTCACAACCAAAAACAGACGGCGTCGACATCTGCTTGCGATATAGCGACACGTTTACTCAACTCGCTTTAAAGCAGCATCCAGAGCTTTTAATTACTTCTGTTTGCGATTTATTACGGATCTTGGTCATTTAACAAGGCTGAAATACATTTGTTACACTCGCTTAGCATCTCGTTAACACCCTTTATCGTGACGAAAACAGCCCAAAGCGCATGTAAACCACACACTAATCATACTGCCGGTGATCATCACGCATGTGCGGCTTAATGTGTGTGTGCTGCGCGGAGCAGGAGGAGGAGCAGGAGGAGCAGGAGCAGGAGCAGGAGCAGCAGCAGGAGCAGGAGCAGCAGGAGCAGAAGGAGCAGTAGCAGGAGCAGCAGGAGACACAGAGGGCCCCAGTCTGAGCCCAGGAGGAGCCAGCAGGAAGGAGTGCGCAGGAGCAGTATCAGGAGGCAGGAGGAGCAGGAGGAGGCAGGAGAGGAGCAGGATAGCGGTCCGCGGGACAGGAGGAGCAAGAGGAGGAGCTAATAGAACACCTGGTGGATTATGAAAGTATATTACGAGATGTGCAGCAATCAGCTTCATTACTGCTGCCTTTCACGTGCTGTCCGGAACTTAATCGCTCTTCCCACTTATGAATGTTGGATTACTGAGCTTGTCGAATAAAGATTATCATCCCAATGATCGTTCATATCTGGCCTATAAATACACTACTTTAGCGACAGGGCAAAGTGATGTAGTTGTTGTGAGAATAGCACTGACAGCAGCAATGCTGGTCCCCTCCACAATGTTTAAAGTTTATGGCCCGCCCAACTCAATTATTTCCCAATTTCCCAGTAGCAAATACGTTCCCATCCAATTTCCGTTTAGGAAGCTCCTAATTAAGATCACTTCTAGAGCACGTGGAGGCAGCATTCTCTAACTGAGAACCAGCTCACAGCAACACAAACACTTCACTAAACACTGTAAACCATCGGGCGAGGACAACTCATTCTAACACAACTAAAAAGGAAAATGTTAAACAGGCATATGTATTACCATCTTTTAACTAAAAACCAACACATAACTCTAGAAACCGTTCAGAAGCGCAGCACTTACGCACATCAGCTGCAGGCCACTGATCCATTCAGGAACCGCACGCCAGCGGAATGAGCCTTTATACCTGCGGGAGAAACCAAGTGTGGGGAGGAAGGGGTTTTTTAATTAAACTGCTGTGTGTGTGTGTGTGAGTGAGTGTGTGTGTGGTGTGTGTGTGTGTGTGTGTGTGTGTGTGTGTGTGTGTGGATGAGGGTGTGTGGTGTGTGTGTGTGTTGGTTTGTGTGTGTGTGTGTGTGTGGTTGTGTGTGTGTGAGTGTGTGTGAGTGTTAAATTATAAGATATGGAATTAATGTCACACATTGAAGAGTATATTTCAAAATCACAGAAAAAAAAAGTTTGGCTGTGTGATACTGTTAAAATATTGAGATCAGATTTATTAGGAGGATTTATTATTTATGGTTTGTCTTTCCTTCCTCCATCTGGGCTTCACACTCCAGCCCGTAGAAGAAGAATGTAAGATTCATAATATATTTCATAATGTATTAAATTTGTTTTGGCATGGTGCAAACCTTCCTCCCCCACACTGGTTTCTCCCATTTCCCACTAGGCACCGCAGCAACAGTAATGCTATAAACGCTCATTCTGCAGTCACTCGTGTCTCTTAACCAGATACAGAAAGATGGTCACCAGCTGATGTGAGTAACAGAGTTTCTAGATTTATACGTTGTTTGTCCGATCATTATGAACGATGAACACTATTACCAGCAATTATTATATGATGCAATCAAGCTTATAGCAAAATGTGGTAGTTGTGTCTGATGTTTCAGGGTTGGCATCATCTGAGGTCCTCTGAGGGGTTGGCATATCTCTTCTCAGGTGTTCTGGATCCAGACTGTAGCTTGTGTAAATCCTAGTTACCACGGGATTGAAACAGAGAAACAAATAGAGACATAATTAGAGACATAATTAGCCCGTTAAAAACTGCTGGTCCAACCAAGCAAATGATTTGTTTAAAAAACCCAGCCGAAAGAATAATAATGTGCATTTTATTAGATATAACTGCAGTAAAAGATTTTGAGATGCATTATTTGAATGCTTGGCCCAAGAGATGTGTCTTTAATCTAGATTTAAAAACAGAGCGAGTGTGTTTGAGCCCTGGACATTATCAGGAAGACTATTCCAGAGTTTAGGAGCCAAATGCAAAAAAGCTCTACCTCCTTTAGTGGACTAGGCGATCCTAGGTACTGCCAAAAGTCCAGAGTTTTGCGACCTTGATGGGTGATGGATTGTAGCTTGGTAGAAGACTAGTTAGGTATGCAGGTGCTAACCCATTAAGGGCCTTATAGGCCAGTAATAATATTTTGTAACTGATACGAAAATTAATAGGTAGCCAGTGCAGAGAATGTAAAATTTGGGTAATATGATCATATTTTCTTGACCCGGTAAGAACTCTAGCCGCTGCATTTTAGACTACCTGTAGCTTGTTTATTGAAGAAGCAGGACAACCAGCTAGCAGTGCATTACAATAGTCCAGTCTAGAGGTCATGAATGCTTGAACTAGCTTTTCTGCATCAGAAACAGATAACATGTTTCGTAGCTTGGCGATTTTTCTAAGATGGAAGAATGCTGTTTTTTGTAACATGGGAAATATGATTTTCAAAGACAAGTTGCTATCTAATATAACAACCAGACTTTTGACTGTAGAGGAAGTAACAGTAAATCCGTCTAGTTGCAAATTGTAATCCAAGAGATTCGGCGTACTGTCTTTTGGTCAAATAAGTAATATCTCTGTCTTTTATTCTAAATTTAATATGAGAAAATCTTTTAAATTTTTAATACACTCTGTTAGCTTAGATAATTTAGAAGTTTCATCTGGTCTTGTTGACATATATAGTTGAGTATCATCAGCATAACAGTGGAAACTAATCCTGTATTTTCTAATAATATTACCAAGGGTCAACATGTATATTGAAAATAGCAGAGGACCTAGGACAGATCCTTGTGGCACTCCATATTTTACTGGTGATAATTGAGATGACTCCCCATTTAAATGAACAATGTGGTAGCGATCGGACAGGTAGGATCTAAACCATCTTAAAGCCTGCCCTTGAATACCTGTATAGTTTTGTAATCGATCTATGAGTATGTCATGATCTATAGTAACGAACGCAGCACTAAGATCAAGTAAAACTAGAATTGATACACAGCCTTGGTCTGACTCAAGAAGCAAGTCATTTGTAATTTTAACAAGTGCAGTTTCTGTGCTATGGTGGGGCCTGAAACCTGACTGAAATTCTTCATAGAGATCATTTTTTGCAGGAAGGAAGCAACATGGTCTCACCCCTATTCGTCACATACTGCCGTTTGGTCATTTCCCCCTCACGTCCATAAGCAGACGTTGAGGGTACCCCCTATTCGTCGCTTGACAACGTAGAGGGTCGTCCGATAGATTTGAGTGCAAATCCCTCATCTTTGGATTGACGAAATGGGGTTATCCATCCAGCGGTTTGCCTGCGCTGGAAAGTATGGTTTCAGGCGATTAATTTTATGCTGCAAATGTGTATTTTTTCAGTAGCGTGCGGCGCATATAGCCTACTGTTACAATCATTGGTGCGGTGACCATACATTTTCGTGGGGCAGAAACCCTTGTCTAAATCGGTATCACGACTTTTTTCTCTTTTTTTAATATAATTTTGGGCTACATTAAAACTACATAATTGCAGGACTGCATATTTTCTGTAGGCTTAAAACATGCCTTAATTTAGGTGGGATATTTTACAATTGTCGATGGTATTTCAATTTGCAATGGCTTATAGTGAGCCTACAACTTGGCTTTTTTTGTGACCAAAAAAAAAAAGAATAGCCTACTTTTATAGAACTTTCATCTCAATACTGATTATGAAGTTGTGATAAATTAAATAGCCTACTGCAGAAATGTTTATATTGCTTAATATGGACATATCCTTTGGCAAAGAGATAGATGCATTCTGGGAAGTTATGTGTTTAAATGTAATGGCTACATATACCCGTGTTTCCTTAAGTTAGACATTTATGCTGACCCCTTTAAAATTGAGCAAGGATATAAAATATTAAGACTGTACTTTTTCATTATGATTGATATTTCGGTGCAATTTTGTGCAACACGTCACAGAAACCATTGCCCAGCACGATTCCACCACGGCAAGCCTAATAAGCAAGAGAAATTAAGAAGCGTTTACACGTCCAAAATTAATAAAATTACGAGTTTATTAAAAAAAAAAAGAAACATGTTGTAGGCCTATATATATATATATATAACAGTTTAAGTCTGGCAAGGCAAAGTTTATACAAGTACCCTGATCATGTTATTCCTGTGTTTATCCATTTGAATTAAGGCAGAACCAGGATGTATTCCACATATCATGATAGAACCCTTGCTCACACAATGACTTTTTTTAAAATCATTCATTTTTTTGATATTGTGATTGCATGAATGAGCAAGAGCAGCATTTACTTAACTTCTTAGCCTAGTAGTTATTCATATTGTAATATGTAGTTTGGCGATCTATTCTTTTTTGATTTGTTCTTCTCTTTCTCTGCAGGTTCCTTAATCCCTGTCCTTTTAAAAAAACAGCACCTCATTACATCGAAAAAAAGGCCCTTTTAAAGAGCCCATTTGTCTTGTATCCTTGTTACTCTCTCTACTGTTGTATGGTGTCTCTCTCTCTCTGTGCTGTCTTAACTGCCCCCCTCCCCTCTGATTGGGTTTTTGGTTTGTTTGTTTTTTGGTCTTTTTTTTTTTTTTTTTTTGTCCGTTGTGTTTATATTGTTTATATTTTGTGCCATGTCTGATCCTGAGATGGACCATCTCCTGAATGAGATGAGTGACCTTGTCGATCAGGCTGAACATCAAGCTCACCTCCAACAGCTCATTAGCATGCCCAGGAAGCAGAACCATCCACCAGTCAGCCTTCCACCGGTAATCCATCCACCAGCCGGCCATCAAACAGCAAGCAAGATGTTAGGTGGATTAAGAGGGACAGTGATGGAAACATTATTTACGGCAGGCTCAGATCATCCCGGAAACAAGCAGATACGATTTTTTTTACATTAATGTTAATTCAAATGTAGACTCCAGATCTAGTTTTGCATCTTGGAATGGTATACAACATGATCACAAGTCATGGGTCTGAATTAGAACATATCTGAGGTTATTGCCTAGCATCAGGTTAAGTTTGTGTCATTGAGTGTAAAAAGCAACAGCTTTTTTGCTACAGCAGGTCCCAGTCACAACCAGAGTCGAAAGACTGGTGTCTCATATCAGTGCTCCGGAAACCAGTGCGGAAATGACCAGTGACTTTCCTTCCATTACTGCAGGTGTGTTTATTTATTTTGACTTCACTGGTTCAAAACAGTATGTTCATTTATTATAAAATGGCCATTGTTCAATGCTATTCTCTTTTGTTATAATAAACTACTGTTTTAAAATATTTTGCATTGTTTTAACAGTCCTTCAAGAGCTTAAAGGCTCACTGGGTGAGGACATACATGAGGATGAAACGGCACTTCAAGCCTCAACAGACTGGTCGACCCGAAAGAGCCTCATATCAGGGTGGTGGGAGAAAGAGACCCCGACTGGTCAACACCATGGTGGCTCGACAACATCCGGCAACTCGGATCTGCCAACATTGTGGAAATGGTCCAGCCGGTTATCCGTTGTTGTGACTGCCGACCACACCCATTCCTCTGTGGCCAGTGTGATGTCAGGGTCCACCGAGGTCAAGTGTTCCACAACAGGGATTCGATGACACATGCATTTTTTCATCCATTGCCTCCCACAACTTGTGTTGTGGAGAGGGTTCTAACCCAGTGTGGTAAGTTGTAGTTTTTAAAAGTCACATTCTTAGACTTGACTGAAAAACTGATAGGTCGATGAAGCCGTCAAGTACATCTTGTTTAAATAGTTGCCAGTAAATAAATGTTATTCTTTAATTCTTATCCATGTGTTTTTTTTTTTTTCTTTTTCAAGAGCGTCTTGTACCTTTGGAGATGCCAGAGACAATATGCGGTTGTCTACGAGTATCGTCCAGTGTCATCGCAGGACAGTCCATAGTTGTGGTTACAATGAATGGTAAGAACTTTATGGGTTTGGGTGGGGTTCACTTCTGTAGAAGTGTCTGCAGAATTTCACCCACAGCTATTTGCTGATCACACCTTGTATATACTCCCTCTCACTTTGTCACAATTATGCACATATACGAATCATGAATGTTACATTCATACATGTTACATTGTGCAAGAAATTCTTTATCATGGCTGGAAATCCAGAGGTGTCAAAAGGTTGTGTGTTGATTAGATTGGCTGGGCCCACCTATGTGGAGGAAAACGATTAACCTTTGTTTGAATGGGGATAGTTAATTTGCCTGACAAAAGTGACTTCCAATAGAGTGCCTTACAAAATGTTTGTAGAAATGTCCTCCTGATCCATCCTTAGTCAAAGGTTCCCATATCAGTTGTCAGAATGACACAGTTTGGTCTGTCAGACTTAACTTTGTATATATTTCCTTCTTTTTCCAGGGTGATATGATCTCAGATTGCCTCAGATTAGATGCAAAGCATGTGAAGCCACTTGGAGTCCTGGAGTGGATGACCTGATCCTTAGTGACTACTGGCCTGCCACTTCTCAATACTCAACTGTGTACGCAACAGATGTCTTTTTTTCTTTTGAAGAGCTGAAGATGGCAGCACCAGGGATGTCTAGCCAAGCTTTTCTTAGAATGCTGGATCAACGCACTGTTCGCTTTGGCCGTGTAAGTATTTGTGGTAATTGCGTAACTCCATAAATACTATGAGGGCATGATGATGATGATAGTACACATGAACATTTGCACTGTTTAGGAAAGAAGTTGTGTTAAATTTAGACCCTTTATAAACAACCAAAAATTCATGTTCTCTCATCAGCAGTTTGCACTGAGACATTTCTGAAAAAACAGGTCATTCTGAAGATCTCAACTTCAACTCCATTGGCTACAGACTTTGACATCTTCTCCCCAATATCATTTCCTGATCCCAGAAGTGTGCCCTTGGATTAATGGGCCATACATTGCACAGGCTTACTTCTAAACAATATGGAAGCTGTTGTAGCCCTCTTTGCGTATAGATTTAGACTGAATGTCAAACAATATCCTGTATTTTTAATGGCCAGGTCCCCCAAATACACCAGTGTATAGTGTATGAGTGAAGTCTACACATTGTTTATTTCCTTTGATATGTATTCTAAGGAGTGGTTACGAAGTTAGTACAAACATCCCAAAATGTATCCATTTAGAACATTTTACTTCAGTGTAGTATATTGTTTAATTTTGATCCGTTTTACTGTTCTCTTTTGTTCTCTTTTACTGAACTCTTCTTTGAAAGAGCGGAAACATCACAGCAGACAGCTTCCGGAAAAGCTTCTTGGAGTGGGAAACTGTCCGATTCGAAAGGACCACTTTGACTGCCCAGCGTGCAGCCCAGACATGCTTGATGGAAACCATAAGCACTACAGATTCAAGAGTGCAGCAAGGTACTGTGTGCATTGACTGTCCATTACTTTGAAAGTAACTGCTGTGAATTGAAAATCATATGAATATTTAAAGTTAATATGTATCTCTTTTATTTAGATCGGAGGAAAAAGCCATCTTTGATGGCGTGTTCATCGCGAATGATGATGACGTCGCAAGATTCGTGGACTGTCCATACCTCAACCAATCATGTAAACTTGCACAACTTCACTATATTTACCTATAAAACACCACGTCCTACAGAGGACTTTGTTTGAACAAGTTTGGACTGTTAACCATCTTCCATGTTTTAGGTCTCTGGAAGAGGTGTCTGTGGAGGGCAATGGTCAGCGGCGCGTGAAATGTCTCAGAAGTCCTCAGGAAAAACAGACGAGGAGGGCCTGGAACTCGCTGTATGTCGTCATGGGGTTCTCCTTCGTGCCCTCAATATGTTCAGGGGGGAGATTTTTGCCTACCCCCTGTACCTCCAAAAGCAAATGGCCTGTAAGCCAGTTAAATTTTTTGCAATGGATGTGGCATGCAAGAACTGGCCTTACCTCCAGAGTGACACAGAAATGCCCTGAGCTTCAGGATCTCCTGACCATGAGGCCATTTCTTTGTGTTTTTCATGCCAAAGCTCATATTTCAAATGTGAGGTAAGAAAAAATGATTGTCCATGACATTTTCTTTCCCTGAAATCCTGCATAAGATTGTTGCCACTTAGGTTTAGTTTTTTTTGTTTTCTTATTTAAAGGTAAAATGGAGTGGAGCATATCAGGAGGGGGCTGGTTCGACTCTTGGGGAAGAGGTGGAGCAGTGCAACGCCTTCCCCTTGAGGATTGCTGTTACGACAGCACGTCAAAAGCAGGTAAGGTAACCAGTAAATTGATCCTGATGACATGGGTGAGACACTTGCTCATGCATATATGCTGACTCTGAAAATATAAAGCTCAGAATATTCAACACAAACGGATGGATCGATTACAATACCATCATCCTATTTTATTTGACGTGAGGATAATAAGGACCCTTCCTTCCAGTGCGATATAAAAAAATACACATCAGAGTACCATTCGCCTACTGTCCTGCCATAGTGCTCTATGCCATTTAAATACTGTCCTGCGCCACTGTTTCATGCTATTTCTTCACTATCCTGTGCTATTTACCTAACCCTTTCATGGGACAGTAATCAAATGGCACAAGACAGCAGATTGGTACCATAGTACTGTACTGTAAGTTATTATCTCTGAAAAGTTTGTAATTCAAGTCTGCACAGTTTCTTCTGCTACTGGAAAGAAGGGTGATAATCTCATATTTTTTATTTTTGCAGGACGCATAGACATGGTGACGATCATGGCCATGCGCTGGAACCAACAAAAGTTTGACAACTTGGCTTCTACCCTTGCCCGCCGATATCGGAACGTAAAGACACCAGTTTTCCCTTATGCAAAATGCATAGCGATATTGTAAAAAAGTGGCATATATCACAAAAATATAGAGAACACTTGCCCAGATATTCTTCAATATATATTAAATATACGGATGGTTGCATGTGTAGTGTCAATTGTATTTTTTTTTTAGTGTCTTCATATAAAATATGAAATGTTCACACCACATATATTGAGTCCACGTGTATATATAAGAATATACTGTATATTTAATTAGTGTTGTATGTGGTTTTCTAATAGTGAAGGTACTTCACAATCCTTATCAACAATAGTCAAATTGGGTAGGCGTTTCCCCTCAGTTGGCCATGAAAACGGAAATGGACATCTCGGACAATCAACAGGAGAGGTGGATCATTGATATCAATGAGTGGGCAGAAGGTAGGATATACTGTTTTATACTGTTTGATGTGGTGCTTGATGTATCACTTCTGACTTATCTTGGCTGCAATTCCAAAGAGGCTCATTGTAATCGTAATCAAAGAGCACATACTGTGATTGCTGATGACGTGTGGACAAGATTATCCCCATGGGGACAATAAAGAACCTAACTATTCTCAACCTTAGCTACAAGTGTAGCCTCTCAGTTACAGAGAAATATGAAAAGATTGAGGCTTTATTTTGCTCATACACCAGAAATAATATTTTTTCATGGAATCAAGAAGCATATTTCTTATCTCTTCATTTCTTCCTCTCAGCAACAACATCCCCAAATGATGGTGATGTTGCCGCTGTTGCCAGCCGAATTGAGGAGCTGGTGGCAAGTGTTAAGAGGAGGTCCCAGCGTCTTTATAAGGATAGTGACGGATGCAAAGGACGTGCCCGAATCCGCCGAAAGATCAGGGAGGAAAAAAAATCTTAAATTCTGTAGTGGAAAAGTATAACACCTTGGTTCCTAATGCAGAAAAACTGACATTGGACACCATTCTATCTTTGTTTGGCCATGGCAGCTTACACACGGTGGTATGTACACAATTCCGTTGACTATGTGAAATAGTCACATAGTGGGACAAAATCTGTCATGCCTCGATTGTAACCCCAGAAAATCTTTAAATACTAATCTTAAATACAACCGACTTATGTTTCATCTATGTATTCCAGACTCTGTAGATCTAAGGACAAAGAGGAAGGCGTTTGTGATGGCAGTAAGCAGACTTGAGGAGGAGAAGAGGATTCTTATTGCAGAGATAAACAAGCATTGGAAGTCTCTTTGCACCCGTGCAGACACCCTGAAGCAGATGTCATCCCAGCTTTCTAATGTGACATCAGGTATGTATTTGTTCTACTTGGCATACATTACAATATTTCTAATTAATAAAGGCTCAATGTGTTTTAACATGTAAGGTGAGACGTGGGGCCTGCTTCAAGATGGTATCCGAGGTCTACAGAGCTTGACGATGAAGAACAAGCAAGCAACAGCCTGACAAAGCATGCAAAGAAATGTTGTTCAAGTTCTGACTGAAACGGAAATTAACTTTGATAGTGATTCTGAGGAATACCATACCAGTAGTGACTCTGAGCAAGATTAAACATGGCCAGAGTCCTTTTTTTATGCTGTTGTGTGCTGGGGAGGCAGCATTAAGAAGAGGGCCGCTGGGACAGGTTGGTAAGGAAAGCTGGCTCTGTGTTTGGCATGGAGCTGGAATTAATCATTTAACAAACTGAGGATAATTTGCAGTAGTAGTCTTCTGTCATGCTCAACATTGAGGAGGTCCTTTGTCCCCAGGGCAAACCAGCAACTCAATGTCACAGAAAAGGTTAGGGGAGAAATGGACTTTTCAGCATGAGTCTCACCATGCGCCAACCATCACATCACTTTGTCTATTGTCTAGTATCCACTATCCATTTGACTGTCTTACAGGCTACATTAGCCCCTCTACACATTCTGGACTGTGGTTTCAACATTTACCCCTGTTGGCTTGTATAATCTTTTTTAAATATATATTTAAGTTTCTGTTGTTCTATTTATTTTATCTTCTTTGTATTGTTTTTGTTAAGCAATACTATTATGCTCATACTCTTTTTTTCCATAGTCATATTAAACATGCACAGCTTTGCACTGATTAAATCCCTGCACTATTTACTTTTGCACTACCACAACTGCAAATCACTCCATAGCTGCCCATCATATATCACAGGGTCAGTCCCTACCAGGCCTTTGTAATCACTTGACATGCGCTTCACTTTCTACATTTGTGATTTTTATGTGTCTGAGCTATGTTGTTTTTTGTGGTTGTATAAGCTAATAAATGCCTAAAATGTGGTGTTAAGTACAGTGTCCGTACTAGGGGGAAGAAGACATTTCATCATGACAGTTTCCTTTATCTCCTAGATACATCTTACATGGATACACAGATAACATTTATTCACGAGATCATATGGTTTATATGTATTTCTTTTAATGTTATTATTTCTGTCTTATTGCCAGAGAAGCTGGATTGCTTTTGTTTATTGATTATTTTTTTTTAAACTATAATGCTACATCTATCAACATTTATTTAGATGTTATCATGGTATTCATTACATTATTATAATATAGTTTCAGTCTTATTATTGGTGAAACATTACAGTATGCTGTAAGACAGAACACTACAATGTGGGCCGAGCGGGTCACATGCGAATCCCATATCCCGCAATGCAGGTCAGGGGGTCTTTAATGCCAGCATAGCTTTAATGTACATATTTAATCAGTGGTTTTGTCACCAGCAACAACACTGTTCAGTTTTGAACTTTTTGAGTGTAGTTGAAGCCCATTCACAGCAGACAGCAGAAAAACAGAGGAGCCGAACTCCACCCACCCAGCCCGGAAGAACTACAAGTAACACTAGCTTTGTAACTGTTCTGTGGTGTGTCTCTAGTGGAAGTTGTAGTTTTAAAATATAGTGCTATATTTCTCATAAGTAGAAGTTGGCAGTGTAGAATTTTGGATATACCCTGTTTTTTGGGGGGGGATGGGGAACGCACTGGTGTCGTCAGATTTTAAAAATTGAATCGTTAACTAGGTCAGAATAGCTTATTACCATATTTGACAGTGTTTACAGTGGTTAAACATTGGAGACCATATCTGCATGACAGCTAAGGTCCAGAGCTTTCTATAACAGCTGGTCCTATGTGTGTAGCACCTTCTGTTGCTCAATGACAAGCCTTCAAACATGTACTGGGTTCAAGGTTCAGAGCAGAGGTCAATTCAAATCAGGAGTAATGTATCCTCTTCAGACTGACATATGTTACTGTCGAGGTTGAGACCTTTCCAATGATGTGCTTGCTATAGTCCTACGACAACGTTTTAATTCTTACATATCATGAAGACCACTTTGCAGGCGATAGCCTCCTTTATTGTCCCCAGAGGGATATTTGCCTTGAGTTCAAATGCTTCACACATAAAACTTAACATTATTTTATCATACATCCGACATATACGTACAATAAAAAACAACATAAACAAAGTGATGTGTAGCCAGACTGAAGCACATCAAAGCCACAGTCTATTGCTCATCTTTCAACCTACTATATGCATTATATCATGAAGCTATTGCACAACCGCTGCAGCCTCAAGCAACACTATTTAAATTTTTAATTGAGGTAGGTTTAAATTAGGCCTATAGTTTAGAAATATTTAGTTTACATTGGGGTCCCCTATATCTTATGCTTGAGGATAAGAGCTCATACTTGGCATGGAGAATAAAGATAGTTAGAATAAGTGGGGACTGAGTGCATTTCATGAATAATGCAACATTTTCCTGACAATTAAGACCAGAGGCCTTTGATCATGAAGACATTGGCCAGATTAAACAGCACATCAGGCCACATGTGGCCCACCTTGCACAGCCAGGCCTTAGATTTCCTACCACTGTCATAGGCCTTAGTAAACCGCCCACAGTCAAGTCATTCCAGGGTGACCAGATTGATGTCCTCAGTGTCCTGGCACGTTCCCTATTGTCAGGGAAACATAGGAAACCTACCTCTCTCCCTGGTTTTATGACAAGAAAACATTAGACTTTTAAATTATATTGATGGCCAAGCTGGAATTGTTCCTGGCTTTAACGATTTCTCAGGCTCATGTCTCCGGTCTTTCTGATCTCTGAAGTCTGATCACCTTATGTCATGCACATACTGTATGTTGATTGTTGACACAGAGGATGAGGAAATTATTTGTGAAATTTGACACCAATCTGTCTTTGTATGAGGCAAAGGATATGAAAAAATGGCCTGAGTGGCGCTTCAGACGCTGTGTGATTTCAATTCACTTTCATATTTTTTGTCATAGATCTTTCCTGACCTGAAAAATCATTGCTGACCCATGTACCATTGATGAAAATTGATAAATGTGCCTCTTCTCTTCATTGGGAATGTTTGAAATGTCTTAAGAACTCTCATAATTGTTCTGAACAGACAACCATGATAACAAAAACAAACAGTGTTGTGTGCTAGCGATCAGAGGTAAAAAAGGATGCAGTCTTTCAGTAATACATCCTGATGCGGGAGGCATCTGTCACCAGGGATAGGGGCCCATTTACTTTGCTCCAAAATTACCATCAATACTGACTAAAATTTTCATGATCAGTTAGTATAATGCCAATTTGGTACTTGTTCTGGTTGCCTTGGCTTTTGGCTTGCTTAGTTTGGCTTGCTAATCTGCCTTAAGGTGGACGAGGATGTAATTTTCTTCTAGAAAGAAACTTTGTGTATTATTTTTCTGTTTATCACTGTGAAGCTGCTTTGACACAACCTGTATTGTTAAAAGCTCTTTATAAATAAAGGTGACTTGACTTGACTGTCACTACATGCAACTTTCCGCTATCTCACTTTTCCCATCAAATACAGCACAAAGTCATGACACATTAATTATTCAGTGCAGTCAATGATTGACAGACAAATCATAAAATGTAACAATAGTGAATTTAATTATTGACAAATATATACAAAACAAATAGTACAACAGTATTGGTCATCAGGCGAATTTGCTGGCACTGCCACTGTAAATAGTCCACAAGTCATCTTACACACAGCATATACAGTACAGCCTACAGCTCACAACTAGTCTTCTGGCTCAAGTTTGAAGATATGTCATCTGAAGCCGAAAAAATAAAGGTTTACCCTTTTTCTGTTGGATAATTTATTTTGGTTTATTTTATATGGCGTTTGTCAAGCAGCAGTCATTTTGTTCCAAGTGAAAACTACTGGACTCAGTCGCTTGGACACAGTCATCCCGTCGAAGTTCTGCATCGGGTTAACCGTGTCGCTATGCAAATACTCACCACAACGGGATGGGCACAGAAATGATGTGGTTAAAGGCCGCAGAGGGGGTCAGCAAAGACGCAATGGCACAACAAAGGCATCTGCGTCGCATCTACATGTAACTATGAATTGGGCTTAAGACCCCATAAGAGCTGAAGTGGACTAGAAAGTGATCTGCATCATCTTTAAGTGAACTCATAATGTGAACACAAAGAGACAAGAGTTGTTTTTGGTTCAGTCCACCTCACAGGCCATTTTAATTGGACTACATTTGGTTCATAATGGGAGGTTTCACTTTGTAAAAATAACTGCTGTTTGGCAAACACCGTATAAAATAACCCAAATAAACAAAATAGAATTAGCAAATGCACTTAGCAAACAGGTTAGAATGTATTTGCTTCAGATGTCAGATGACCAGACTTGAGCCAGATGACTACTTGAAGGCTGGTGTGCACATGTTCTCATGTGGTCTCAGTTCAGTTCACTTTAAAAGGGATCCGAGTATGCTTAGATAGTTCCTTGTGCTCAAAACAATTATCAGTCCCACTTTCACTTTCACTTCAAAGTTCACTTTGAAGGCTGAAAGGGACCAGGTTTTAAAACACTAAGACTGTGTGTAGCTATGGATTCAATTACATCAGCCATCACTTACCAGGAAGAGCAAGGTAGCCAGCGCACTTTGACCTCTGCTGCCTTCCCCTGCAGAAACGCACACACACTCACGCACGCACACACGCAAGCACACACACACACACACCGCGCACACACACACACACACACACTTATCAGTTTAGTGAAGTACTGTAATGATTTACCATTCAAATAATGATGTTTTTACTTAGCTCTCTATCCACCTTTTTCCTGGGGGCGCTGCTGTAAAAACGATTATGGGTATAACTTCCGCCGGAAGTAGTAGCAGCATTGACTGAGTTGCGCCGACGGTGAAATGTTTTGTTTATGTGCGGTTTGTTTTACAGGCGGGAATATATTAAAATGGCATTATAAAGCTCTGGAACAACCTGTGCTGTCCGTGGATGCACTAGACAAAGCTTAATTTGTGGCTTAAAGAACAGTGCTATATACACAAACCTAAAGTTAGAGCGGAATGCACTTGCGACAGAAGGTACAGTTTTCATCGCCTTCCTGTAGAAGACGAAGCTAAGCGAAACTGGCTCACAAATCTGAACTTAAAGAAGCCCCCCAAAACGCTTTACGTATGCTCTTTTCACTTTGTGGGAAAAAAACCGACAGAGGACAACCCATACCCTACTCTTTTCCTCGGTTATGAGAAGCCTCCGGAAAAGAGACGCCGACTCCTCAGGAGGGATGACAGTTCATTCTCAACAGGTAACTTTACTCACTAAGCGTTACACAAATTTCTGCGTTTGACTGGAAAACATGAATAATAGAAAATGGTCGTTTATGCTTGCTGGCTAGCTAGCTAGCTTATCACAAATGTGCATGATTTTATTGCTCATTTCTGCAGTACTCATTCTCTTCATACTGTATTGTAAAGTGACTACCAAATTAGTTTTATCTATCAGTTACAGGTATTCATTTAAATTACACGCATTATGCGTTTGTAGCATGCATTTTTTTTCTGTGTTTTATCTATATTAATTTGCAAATTTAATATAGTGTGCCATCCTAACACCACACACACAATACATTACTCAAATGTATCTTATGGTAAAATACATTACACATAAATGACTAATTCCTGTGATAATTTGCGTAGCTATTAGTAATTTATGTGTTATATATATTACAAAGACAAAGCCAGAAATTTATTTTAAGGTTATAAATAATTTTTCCTAAAATACATTTCTTTTTCTTATCTTATTAAACAACCACAGCAACAACTCTTATTGAGTTCTCAGTGTGCAATTGTTCTGTTGCCTGTAGGTGAGCTTGATACCATGGATGTGGAACAAAATCCTACTTCCCTCTGTGATGCCCAAATGCAGTGGTCCGATCCATGGATGGAGGACCACACTTATTCGAAAGGACCCACCATCCCATGTGGCTTAACACTCGCACCACCCCCTGAGTTACAGCCAGCTGCAAGTTGTACATTGACAAACAATGCAGACTGTTTGTTGTACACAGGTATTCCACTTCTTGAGTTCCACACTCTTGTATCCTGCCTGCAAGGTTTTGCCCCTACTTCATCTGCAATGCCTGTTGCAGACCAAATCCTGATGACACTTATGAAACTCAGACAGAACTTTGTCATTGCTGACTTGGCAAAACGCTTTGGCAAGTCACATGGTCAAGTCAGCAAAACTGTGAAACTTTGGATAGATGTTTTTTACAAGCATACCAAGGATCTTATTCCATGGCTGCCCCATGAAACCATCAAGGCCACTCTGCCAGAGGCTTTTAAAGATAATTTTCCAAACACTACTTGTATAATTGACTGCACAGAAACTGTTCTAAAGAAAGCTAAAAATCTAGATTCAAGAAGTGAATCGTACAGTCACTATTATGCCAGTAATACTCTGAAGTATCTGGTAGCAACTTCTCCATCTGGATTAGTCATGTTTATTTCAGAGGCTTATGGTGGCAAATGTAGCGACAGGTACATTGCACAGAACTCAGGGCTTCTGGACTGCTTGAGGCCCGGAGATGAGGTGATGGCGAACCGTGAATTCACTATCAGGGACTTATTGGAGGAACGCAAGGTGAATTTAGTTATGCCAGCATTTACACGCAAGCAGTGCCAGCTGACTAATGAGGAAGTCACCCGCACGCGACGCATTGCTCATGCCCGCATTCACGTTGAACGGGCAATAAGGCGGCTAAAAGTGTACAAAATTCTTTCACAGACTTTGCCTATTAATTTGGTCCCAGAGTTTGATAAAATACTGCGAATTTGTGCTGCTCTTGCAAATCTAAGAGGGGAGCTTATCTCAAGCACATAGATAAACATTTATCATCACTTAAACTGCATGTGCTTATAGTTTAATGTCATTAACAAGATACATGTTATTGATACGTTGTTTTTGTACACTATATAGACAGTAAAAATATTTACAGGATTCTTTCATGTATTTCACTCTCATGTTGCTTAAGAAATAAACTGATGAAACTTATTTGCATTGTATTGGTATGTTTGTATACTGTGGACCGCATTCCTCATCCTCTACTTGTTTAAAAGCTGCAGGTATTTCTTGCACAGATTTATCTTCTTATCAGCAAAATCAACTAATGCTGGCAGCATGTGTAAAAAGTGAAATTTCTGTAGCTGTTGCACATGAGCTTCTGCATAATTTTTGTCAAGTGGAATGTCCATTTCTAGGTGCTCAGTTGATGTCCAGATGACCAGCCGGCAGCTCAGTAGACCCACACACATCATGGTCAACTGGACCTGAAGGAAGATGTCACACTTCAAAGTTCAATAATTTGATCAAATTTAATTGAATTTGGATTGCAAAAATGTGCTTACAGTTTAATTTATTTTACTAATGGTAATACTAATAATATAGTACAATCATCATCATCAATCCCACTTCATATTAGGTGTCTTTAACGACTATGTACATATGGGGAGAATTTTTTTAAATTTTTTTACCCTTTTTTATCTTTTTTACATTTGATGCCACTGAGGTGTGATTTGGGTAAGGCTCCATGGTATGGGTAGGTTTAAGGGGTATGGTTAGCAGTGTAATTTTAGATGTTTTATCATTTTGATGATAATTTTAGTTTTTACAGAGAGCATTGTATCAAATGATACATTTAAATATTAGTACATTATCGTTAAACACAGGCTATTTGAGAGACCTCATCATGTATCAGCTCTTTACATGTATTTACTGACCTTCCACATTACTGCAGCTGCGTGACTACATGAGCACCCTGCCGTCTGTATGACACCTGACGTAGACACTAAAACCCAAGCTTTATGGTGTGACACATTCAGGCTTTGACTCGGCTCTACATCAGCTTTTAAGAACACAAAATCATTGCCCACATCTTTGAATAGCACACGACCTACTTTATTACTGTGGAGGTATTGGTAAGCCTCTGAGCTTTTCAAATTGCTCATTGCCTTACCGTCACAAGCAGTTGAATCAACAAAGTAGCTAAAAATGCTACTGTACGTTATGCGTGGCCACTTTTTTAAATCGTCCTCCCATTCCTCTATTAAGGAAGGTACGGGTATGTTGATGTTGTCCTTTATAAGTTCTGTCAGCGTGTGATTCCACATCTTACTATGAATGAGTAGCGACACTGACGGCAGCGAATGATTTTTTACGTCGTAACGGAAGTTCCACCCATAATTCACGCAAAGCATCATGGGGCGTAGGAAAAAGGTCTGGCGTTCTTACTTGGAACATCATTTAGTTGACAATATACTTATGTATTTTTTGTAAGCTCAATAAAAAATAAGAATCTGTTGTTGCATTCCATTTGCATTGTTGTTTTTGTTTAGGATTTACAGTATGTCCCTTACAAAAAAGAAGTTCATTCAAGTTTTCTATTAGTATACTTATTTTAAACAAACAATAAGTATACTTTTAGTCTAAATTTTATAATTCTCAAAAATATACTTTATGTACTTCGTAGAAATACAATTAATTACACTTAAGTGTACTTGACTTATACTGAGAGAAAAGTCCAATTATATTTGGCCTTTACTTGTACTCTCTTTTGATCGACATATACTTAAAAGTATAATTAAGTATTCAAAGTATACTTGGCTTTTAGTTTTGTTAACGGTTTTGATCGAGTAGCCTATTAAATAAACTTTTTTTTACATAGTTTTCATATACAGTCTTATGAAACTTGTGAAAATATTGTTTAGAATATTGATATAAAACAGATATGTTTCTAATTCTGCATATCTGAAATTTTGTGTAGGCTAGTCCACTGGCATCGGTACATCGGAATTTACTTTAATTCTACTTTACTCTTTCCCCACCATTGACTGAATGTTTTCACTGTTACTATGAAACATCTTCTAGTACAGAAACTCCGGATCAAAACACAGGAGAAGAAGAAGCTGAACCAAGTGATAGTAGATTACTCACGCAAATGTAAAATTACGTGATCATCAAATATGAAACAGCTTGTAAATCAAAACTGCTTAATATTACCAAATGAAATGAAGCGTAACACATGAAGAGAAAACGACTGTGAAGCTTTGGGGTCATCTACTCCATCTGTGTTTTGATCATCGTTCTGAATCTGATCAAGGCGCAGTCTTTGACAAAAATGTGATTTTCTCAACTTCTTTGTTTAAAATGTTGCCTTTATGAAACTTACCGACATTCAAGTGTTGATAAAAAAGAAAGCATTAAGCTAATAAAATGTTTTTAAAATTAAAGTACAGTTAAATGTATTTTTCAAGTATAAAAAATAATCTACATTTGAGCATAGTAGTATACTGCAAGTGCAAAATAATATATAAATAGTATAATGTTATGTTCACTTAAAGAAACTTATAAGTATACTTGCAGTATAAACTTCTAAACTAGTAGTTTACTGAGAGTACACTTCAGTGTGTACTTTCATAAACTAAAAAAATTACTACTTGTATTAAAATAGTAAACTACTAGTATACTTATAAGTTCACTTGTAGTAAAGATGTATTAAAAATGAGAAACCTAGTTGTGTACTTAAAGTTTACACTTTTAGTACACTTAAACGTATACTTTTATATACTAAGTGGGCCAATTTAGTCCCAAGCAGTATTGAAATAGTACACTTACAAGTCTACTACAAGTACACATTGATATTAGTATACTTACTACATAAAGTATACTTAAAAATATACTTGAACATTACTTAAGTATACTTCATAAAATTAACTTGAAGTATACTTTTTTTTCGTAAGGGGTAGCACTTGTGAGAGGGTTGATAGTTGAAAAAGTTTGATAACTACTGCTCAGTGTTACTGTTTTGTCACATGTGGATTGAAAGATGAGACAGACATGAGTCAAGAGATAATCAGACAGCCTAATGAAAAATATGGTTCTACATCTTACCCCATTCATCCGTCTTTCCAATATTTTATCGTATGGATAAATTGTCTGTCGACTGCATTTGCAACCTTAAATGACAAAGACAAAAAAGTTTGGTTCACTTCAAATGGGTCTGAGTTTGCTTGAGGTGTTCATATATGAGTCACTGTTCTTAGTTCACTTTGAGGGCTGAAAGAGACCAAGTGTGAATACACCCTGAGTTTGGTCCAATTAAAGGGGGCTACATGCAAAAACACCTTTACACCCAACACATGGCTGCTGATATACACATGGGGTGCAAAGAATGTCTACTTGCTTTTTGTTTTCTTCTTTTTGGCCAGGGTAGAGGGTGGGGCTTGTGTGGCTCCTGTACCTGTGGCTTAGGGTGCAAGGGGAAAAGATTAAGAATTATATATTTAGTATCTTGGGGAAGTGGCTTAATTAATAGAAGGGGGTGAAATTCACATTGGTTAACTTATTTTATATTAATACAATGATTACAAAACCATGGGACCAATTTACAGATGGGGTGCAAGGCAAGATTACTTACTTTGTCTTTTCTTTAGTTGAGGTTGGATGGATGGTGGGGCTCGTCTGCCTTGGTCTGGGGTGGATGGTGGGCCCGGGGTGGATAGTGGGGCTTAAGGTGCAAGGGAAAAAGGTTGAGAATTGTATATTCAGTATCTTGGAGGAGTGGCTTAATTAATTAAAAGAGGTGAAATTCACCACGTGTAACTTGTTTTATATTGTGCACTGATTGCAAAAAACATAGGACAAATTTACAGATGTGGTGCAATGCAAGATTACTTTGTCTTTTCCTGGGTGGTAGAGGCTCCACATGCTGCTGAGCCTGAGAGTCGATCGTAAATAGTTCAAGTGTAATAATTTGCTGGTCTGTTGGGGTAGGCTGGTCTTGTGGGATTAGCTGGTCTTGCTGAGGCTGGTCTAGGGGTAGGGGCTGGTCTTGCTGGGGCTGGGGCACATCTGTTGTGAACTTAGCAAACGCGTGTTGTTTTGCGTCGGTGGCAGATGCGTGACTACATCTGCCATCAACTTGCCTGTGCCCTTGTGCCTCTGGCTGATAAATAATATGGGCATATAGCCCAAGGCAGAAAGTTTTTGGACCTGAAATGAAACAAAGTAATTAACACATTTCCAATATATTATGTTGCTACATTACTACATATATGGCAGTCCATCTACTATTTAAATACCTAATCTGGCAAAAAATATTTGTTAACGCTTTCAATGTAACACTTTTTCAAGTGTTAAGTATGTGATGATTAAAGACATATTGTAAAATTAATACACAGAAATATGAATTCATGAGTATTTCTTAAACTGCAACTGTCAGTGCTCGATTTTGTGACAGTAATGAAGATGGCGTCTACTCCACACTGACTTTGAATCAGAAACAGAGGGCAGTTTACTTGGTGTATAAACTAGGTACTACTTGATTCATAGTTCATCCCTATCCCTAGTCCCTGCCATCAGTTACACAAGTATTTTAAGATAAGTGTAGTCTAGAATATTGCCTACTTATGTACATACACCAATGCATTTTCAAGATTTTTTTTCACAACAGAAGTACACCTGCATAAAATGAAAGTATCTTTACATATTGTGTATGGGGAGCTTTTTGGCAAACTGTTTATCAGAGCAACTTGCATGTAATGTACATTTATCACTTGAGCGTCATGTGTGCTGCAAAAGCAATTTAATAGGGACGTATGGTGTGGTTTTTAAAGCATTTGTCTGTCTAAAATTTCATACTGACAAGATGTGCCAACTTCCAACATCCAGGCACGCATGTGAAGCCTGGTACACAGCACACAGCATGGCTGCTATGTCTTCTGTCCATCAACAAACATGGTACCAAATACTGTATGTACTTTGGGCTTAATATTGATTACCACTCAATTAATGAAGCATGAGCATTTTTACTTACAGCTATTTGGGCAAAGGCCACCACCCGAGATGCATTTTTGTTTTTGATGACCCTCTGGCCCCAGTCATCATTAATTTTTGCAGTTTTTAATAACCGCTTGCTTGGCAGTGTGGCAAAACAAGCACTGCAGGTTTTGCAGTTGGCCTGCTGACGGACCTGGCAGCTTGGGCAAGGCCTGAATTTTGGCTTTGTCATTCTGAAATGTACACACATACAAAAAATATAAATATTAAATATCATACAGGGATCTGAACACACATAAGTACAGAGAAAGACAGAGCTAGTCAATCTATTAGCATGTGTCATACAGCAGTAGGCTATGCTTAACGTATCACTTTTCTAACATTATCAAAGGTAATACTAGATCTGGATGTTTGCAAGCTGGCAAATTATTTAAGTGCAGAAAAACTGTGAAACAAAGATAAACCATCTTTGAATACTGGCATTCCTCACAAAACTTAAGTTTGATATACTTAGACTTCATGCCAACAGCAATCTTATCTTATAGGTTGGCCCATATTGTGCAGACTCCTGCAAATTTCATTTGGTGCAATAACCAGGTATTATTTGCCAGTCTCTATCCATTAAATTGGTATATTGTGCGCTTAAAACAACACCAACAAATGAATCTATATTCTCTGATCCCGACCTTTACACTTTCAGTTGATTACAGTGAGTGAAGAAGAGGCAGCAACCCAGGTCCTCCGTCCCTCTAAAAAGCAACCACCACTCAGATGGTAGGGGAGAGAGAGAGGGAGAGAGGGATGGAGAGAGAGAAATAACAAGACAATAAACAATACAAATAAGACAAGATACAAGACAAATGTGGCTCTTAAAAGTGCCTTTTTTTCGATGTAATGAGGTGCTGTTTTTTTTTAAAAGGACAGGGATTAAGGAACCTGCAGAGAAAGAGAAGAACAAATCAAAAAAGAATAGATCGCCAAACTACATTACAATATGAATAACTACTAGGCTAAGAAGTTAAGTAAATGCTGCTCTTGCTCATTCATGCAATCACAATATCATAAAAAGTGAATGATTTAAAAAAAGTCATTGTGTGAGCAAGGGTTCTATCATGATATTTTGAACACATCCTGGTTCTGCCTTAATTCAAATGGATAAACACAGGAATAACATGATCAGGGTACTTGTATAAACTTTGCCTTGCCAGACTTAAACTGTTATATTATATATATATATATCCCCCCCAAATTTTTTACCCATTCCCACCAATAATCCCTCAATAAGTTTACACGTCAAATAAAATTAGAGTTGAAATTTCCACAAAAAACATTGTGTATATAATGTATATCCCCCATATCTATAGTATATATATATTATAGATATATAAGGCCTACCACATGTTTTTTTTTTTTTTTTTAAATAAACTTCGTAATTTTATTAATTTTGGACGTGTAAACGCTTCTTAATTTCTCTTGCTTATTAGGCTTGCCGTGGTGGAATCGTGCTGGGCAATGGTTTCTGTGACGTGTTGCACAAAATTGCACCGAAATATCAATCATAATGAAAAAGTACAGTCTTAATATTTTATATCCATGCTCAATTTTAAAGGGGTCAGCATAAATGTCTAACTTAAGGAAACACGGGTATATGTAGCCATTACATTTAAACACATCACTTCCCAGAATGCATCCATCTCTTTGCCAAAGGATATGTCCATATTAAGCAATAAACATTTCTGCAGTAGGCTATTTAATTTATCACAACTTCATAATCAGCATTGAGATGAAAGTTCTATAAAAGTAGAACTTTTTTTTGGTCACAAAAAAAGCCAAGTTGTAGGCTCACTATAAGCCATTGCAAATTGAAATACCATCGACAATTGTAAAATATCCCACCTAAATTAAGGCATGTTTTAAGCCTACAGCAAATATGCAGTCCTGCAATTATGTCGTTTTAATGTAGCCCAAAATTATATTAAAAAAGAGAAAAAAGTCGTGATACCGATTTAGACAAGGGTTTCTGCCCCACGAAAATGTATGGTCACCGCACCAATGATTGTAACCGTAGGCTATATGCGCCGCACGCTACTGCAAAATACACATTTGCAGCATAAAATTAATTGCCTGAAACCATACTTTCCAGCGCAGGCAAACCGCTGGATGGATAACCCCATTTCGTCAATCCAAAGATGAGGGATTTGCACTCAAATCTATCGGACGACCCTCTACGTTGTCAAGCGACGAACAGGGGGTACCCTCAACGTCTGCTTATGGACGTGAGGGGGAAATGACCAAACGGCAGTATGTGACGAATAGGGGTGAGACCGCAGGAGCACAATTGAGCAGACACAACTTTTTCTAAAATTTTAGACATAAAAGGAAGATTTGAGATGGGTCTGTAATTTGCCAGTTCACTAGGATCTAGTTGTGGTTTCTTAATAAGAGGCGTAATGACCGCCAGCTTGAATGGTTTTGGGACGTGACCTAAAGATAACAACGAGTTAATAAAATTGAGAATCGGTACTTTTGCTACAGGTAACTCTTTCAGTAATTTAGTGGGTACTGGATCTAACAGGCATGTTGTTGGTTTTGATGCAGTGATAAGTTTATTTAGCTCATCTTGTCTTATATTTGTAAAGCTCTGCAGTTTTTCTTTGGGTGTGATGAATGAAGCTGAAGTACTAGACGCTGTAGAATTTAAATTTGTTATTGTATTTCTGATGTTTTCTATTTTATCAGTGAAGAAATTCATAGAGTCATCACTACTAAACTGTGAGGGAATATTTGGTTCGGTTGACGTCTGATTATTTGTTAATCTAGTTACTGTGCTAAATAAAAACCTTGGATTTTTTTTGGTTATTTTCTATGAGTTTGTGGATCTGCTCGGCCCTGGCAGCTTTTAGAGCCTGTCTATAGCTGGACATACTGTTTTTTCACGCAATTCTAAAAATTCCAAGTTAGTTTTTCTCCATTTACGCTCAAGACTACGAGTTTCTTTCTTGAGAGAATGGGTATTACTGTTGTACCATGGCGCAGTAAGTTTTTCTCTAACCTTTTTCAATTTGATGGGGGCAACAGCTTCGAATGTATTAGAGAAGATAGTGCCCATGTTGCTTGTCATTTCGTCTAGTTCATGTGTACTTATTGGTACACAGTGCAGTTGAGATAAATCAGGCAGGTTAATTGTGAATCTATCTTTGGTGGCTGGAACAAAAGTTCTGCCCGGACGATAACGCGTTTTAGCGTTGTATTTTATCCACATTATGAGCTGAAATCACACTGATACCAGTCAAACTACGCCATCAGAGAAACTAATTAAACTTCAATGATTTGGCCCTCCGAACTATTTCATCTGAAACTGCTAACTGATGTTTTTGGCAGAACGTTTGTCAGTTACTGAAAGTTCATTGCATCATTAACACGCACTAGTTCTGCACGATACATCGTTTCAGCGCGATATCACGATTTGCGCATCCACGAGGTTCGTATGCTGATCGTTATATTTATACTGATCGTTTTTCTTTGCTCATACACAGACACGGTGTCTACACTGGACGTGACCATCACCGCTGCAAATCATTGAGCTTTGTGTCAGTACGTCATAAATAGAACGAGCATCAGTTTACTGTCATGGATTTGTCGTGTCGCGCCGCATCCAAGACAGCATCACTGATTATAATGGTTCTGTAGTATTTGTCGTCCGTGTAGACGTGCGGTGAGAGTCACGCATACGCACATGACACATACACGCGCCTATGTCAAAAACTCATGTCTCTCGCTTATCTTTGTAAAAACAGTTGCTTATGGCTTAGGTGAAGGTTAACAATTGAGAAAGAAAATGGATGTGTAACAGTATATTCAGAGCAGTTTAATGCTCCTGAGGCTTTCTGTGCCATGAATGTTAATCAAACAACAAAACACAGAGAAAAATCACTTTTGTAGCTTTAACACAGATTTTTAAGATTTAATTTATACAGTTTCTGTACCTGAATACTGTTAGACTTACCAAAAAAATATAAAGCACTGCTTCATTTGTATCTTTGTTCTATTATATTAATCTCTTCTTGTAATTTGTTTATTTTCTATGCTGATTTACTCACCTACAAAATCACCCTAATCATTGATTATTTTTTCTATTCAAGTCATCTGTTTTTTGTTTTTTTTCTTCTCCATATTGCAATATATATTGCAGAAAAACAAAATATCGGAATAAGAGTTTTTTTTCCAAAATCGTGCAGCCCTACTTAGAAAAGCAGAGCCCAAGCACTCCCGTACTCTAATTACTCCAACAGTGCTGCTAGTAATCTATAGCTTCAGGCTTCAGGTGTTGTAGTTTAAGCAGATGAGGCCGCACCTGACCGCTGCAGTGGGCGCTGCTCCCCGACTTGTTCCTGGAAGCCTCAGTGACCAAAACATGTGCAGAAGAACTGGAGAAACATACACCTCTGACAGATGTCTGGGGCTTATATAGACATTAAAGCATAGTTCCTGTGAAGCTGTTCACTACAGACCTGGAACATCTGAGCTGCACTATATACAAATAATCTTGACTTGATGGGCTGAAGTGTAAATTATTTTGCTGGGACCATTAATACTCACGTGCAACCTGCGCGATGGAGCTCTCATCCAACATCATATCAGCGATGCCTTCCTGATCCACCTCCAGCTCCATCAGCTCCAGCTCCAGCTCCAGCTCCAGCTTCAGCTTCAGCTTCAGCGCAGCAGAGGAGAGGAGGCTGGTGATCACAGCTGCGTCTCTGAGTGCGACCTCACACTCTTCAGATCATCCAGTGTGTTACAGTTAAAGGGAGAGCAGGAGTTTACTGAAGGAAAAGGTTGAGCAAAGCGAAAGCTAACAAAGGGAATACTGGACAAATAGTATGGGTATGTAATATAGGGAATACTGGGAACATAATTATTATATTATTATAATAAGGAGCAGTTGATGAGCTTCATGAAACTTTTACAAACAATTACCTCAAAAACATGACAAGTACCAGGCTCCATGATGATGAATATTCGGAAAAAGGGAAATGTTGATTTCTGAGAGACTCTTTTTGTGTTGCAGGCTTATTCTTCAGATCTCATTACTGTTCACCGTGAGTTCCAAGTAGAGTATGTTCTCACTAAAGTCTCCTTTATCTTGTTGTTCATTGAATGCAAGGCGTCTAAAGGACAAAGTAAAACGCAAGGGTATATTTTTGTTTTGTAAGGGGCAGAAGTCACATTTAGTTTTTCTACAAGAGACTCGCACAACTGAAGAAGATGCAGCTTTTTGGAAACTGCAGCGTGGAGACACACTGTTGTTCAGTTATGGCTCCAGTCGGTCAGCAGGTGGCTTAACAATGGCCCTGGGAAGGTTGTGACTCCTCATCTGATGCTCATGGACAGGCTTACTGCTGTGGTTAACTGTGAAGGTTTTGTTATTTTAGCTCATATTTATGGGTATAACAGTAGTGGGCAAAACAAGATTTGGTTGTCTAATATTACAGATGCTGTTACGCATTTTAAATCGAAATTTCATACAAATTTGGTACTAATTGGAGGTGATTTTAATGTGGCACCCGATGAGTGTCTGGACAGACCTCCTTCTAGTTATACAAGCCACCATTTCAATATCATTATTCAGGAGTTTTGCCAGGTAAATTCCTGGAGTATTTTAAATTTAAAACAAGGGAAATTTCAATTCGGGTGCTAAACAAAAAAGCAGAGATCTGAAGCAAAGGGAGTCGAGGTTAATTCAAGAATTTAATATCTGTTATAATATCTGTAATACACAAGAAATGATTAAGGATGTTGAGAAGTTACTCTCCCTTCGAGCTAAATTAGACAGCATGTATCTAATGAAAGCACAAGGTGCGTTTGTACGGTCTCGTGCAGAATGGATGGAAGAAGGAGAGAAGAATACGGCTTATTTTTGTCGATTAGAAAAGAGGAGACAGCAAAGTAATGCAGTTCATAGTTTAATTATTAATGATGAGCTAATCACAGATCCTAAATTAATATCTGAGGAAATATACTCACTTTATAGTAATATTTACTCTTCGTCATACTCTGAAAATAATGCTAAGGAATTTTTTGAAAAGGTAAAAGATTTTATTCCACAGATTAATATTGAATTTAAAGAATTAATTTTAATAACTATTTAAAAAATGCATTTGGGTAGATCTCCTGGTCAGGACGGTTTGATTTTTACTCATTCTTCTGGGAGGATAATAAAGATTTGTTATTGAAAGTTTTAAAGGAGTGTTTTGATTCTAATGCTTTGCTTCCAGCTATGAGACAGGGCTTAACTCTTCTCATTCCAAAGTCAAACAAAGATAAAAGAATTATTGAGACTCTGAGAACAATTACTCTACGTAATGTTGATGTCTACGCTCAGAAATACACATTCAGTTTGGCTGAGCTTTTCTTCTCAAATGTTTGATTCTCTCTGAAGTATTGATTTCCTTTTAAGCTGTGATTTGAGCCGTCAAAATTAAAGTGTAAATTATCATCTTTTCATAGTCAGGTATTATTATATTGGAAATTAATATTCAAACACAGCTTTCCGCCACATAGCTGTTCTTTGTGGAATAATAAGTGCATCTTTATTAAGAGGAAATCTGTGTTTTTCAGGGCTGGATGCACAAAGGTGTCTGGTCCATTGTACACTTTATGGCTGGGGATGGAAATAATCTTGGTTATGATGATTTTTGTGAAAAACACAATATTATTTGTACTCAGGAATGATATGTGTCTTTGTTGAAAGCTGTTCCTGCTGGTTTGGTTCAGCTGATTAAAGGTGCATCGTGTTATTCACCTATGATACGAAGATGAGCTCATCTAATCGTCTCTGGTATTAATTCTGCAGAGCAGCGCTGTAATAATGAGCGTTTAAGAACATCAGTAAACACACAGACCTTCCCTTCTGAAGTAAAGAAGAGACCTTGATTAACGATGTTTATCCCAGTAATGAGTTCCTCAGACACAGGTTTGATTTGGATGGTAACTTTTGTGAAGCAGATTTGTTTTGTTTATGCATATTCTCTAATAAATGATGGGATGGCCTCTGTGCTTGGTGAAGTTTGAAGTATGTAATACCTGACTTTGATTTTAAAACTGTAAAATATTTGTCCTTTTGTCGGAATTGTGATGTTGAATTTTTGGTTAATAATACTGTGATTTTGGCCAATTACTTCATGCATAAATGCAGATTCTTTAATAACCCCCCCTTTATTACTGTTCCAGAAAGATTTAATGGTCTTCAAATCTTTAAAGCTCATGCGTCATAAAAAAGCCCTTAAACTATCTAATCTTTTGAAGGTATTTTTTGATGTTTAAGCCCCTTGCATTGTAGTTTGTTTCTTCTGTATTTATTTGTGTTTCTTTCTTACTTTTCCTGTTATTTTTATTTTGTTTATCGATGTATTTTTTGTTATGCTGCTATTTGGACTTCTTTGAATTGTATTAAGTTTTTAAATGTTGTTGATGTTAATGTTAATGATAATATTGATAATGATGATATTCTATTCAGAATCTGGTGTTAGACACACAAAGGATCTGCAAAATGCAATATCAATCCTCAAAAGCAGCTTTTCAGAAACATCTTCAAAATATCTTCTTTTGTGGATATGGAATTCATATGACCTGTCATTCAACTCTAGTTCCAGGTATTTAGATGGGCACATAACCCAAAGCTGTTATTTTTCATGCTAAACCTGTTTAATATTTTGGATTTAGTTGTTGTTGTGTTTTTCCCATTAGGCTATACATCTTATCATTACCACGTGTTTACACTTATCTTAATTTCCATATTTACATGCTGCAAGGGTTGTGTGATTTTCAATGAAATCTTTGACTAATAAATTATTAAATTATAATTTTAAGTCCTTCTCGTTTATTTGCGCAGATCGGCTTTTTTAAAGGAAACCAACAGCGCAGCTCATAGACGCACTGTATAGCTTCCCTCTCACTCCAGTCCAGCGGGGGGCGCTAACACCCAAGCGCCTGCTTGACGAACACCATTAGACCTCAGAGGAAAAAGACTCGTGTTGTTGTGATGCTGGCTTAATGCAAACGGTGTGTAATGTTGTTTCTGTAAATAGTAAAATACAGTTTTTGAATCAGGTCAATAAATACCTGTATTCTCATCTTCAAAGTCGTGACAAAGTTTGGAAGCAAGCAGGAGTATCAGCTGTGAAGATGGTGTTTGTGAAAGAAGAGAGCGAGGAGAACACGATTAAACCAGAACCCTGCGGAATAAAACACGAGGAACAAAGAAGTTGGTCTTTACTCTTCATTCATCTTTAATGGCTGCTTGTGATACATTAACATGAAGCTAACAGAGATTTAACCTGGTGCCTGCGGATCCCTAACATGTGTTACATTCCTTAATGTGAAAATAAGGGCTTAATTATCATTAAAGTGTCTTAAATCTTCCTTTCAAATGTCTTAAATATGCGATGGAACTGAGAATGAGATGTATGTTATATTTTCGCTTCAGATTCAGTTTTAACACCAGGGCAATGCTTTACCTGTCTTTCTGCTGCTTTCCTCCTAATTAGTGTACCTTAATGACATTGTGTTATATTACACTGGCACAAAAAGGTAAATATGACATGTTTTATCTCTTCTGTCTACTTTTATTCCGTCACTGCGGGGCCACTTGGTAATGGAACATTTATAGTTCTTATTTGCTACGGTCTCCCATATAAATCTTTACATTTACCCTGCTGTAGTTTGCTGCCTTTTTCCAGCTTAGTTTTTGATGAAAAGGTTTTGAAAATGGTATATGCACACTAGAGGTGCCCGATAGTGGATTCTGCCGATACCGATAGCTAGGCTGGACCACACTGGCCAATGCCGATAGCTAGGCTGGACCACACTGGCCGATATCGATAGCTAGGCTGTGGCCGATACTGATAGCTAGGCTGGACCACACTGGCCGATACCGATAGCTAGGCTGTGGCCGATACCGATAGCTAGGCTGCACTACACTGGCCGATACCGATAGCTAGGCTGTGGCCGATACCGATAGCTAGGCTGCACCACACTGGCCGATACCGATAGCTAGGCTGTGGTCGATACCGATAGCTAGGCTGCACCACACTGGCCGATACCGATAGCTAGGCTGGACCACACTGGCCGATACCGATAGCTAGGCTGGACCACACTGGCCGATACCGATAGCTAGGCTGTGGCCGATACCGATAGCTAGGCTGCACTACACTGGCCGATACCGATAGCTAGGCTGTGGCCGATACCGATAGCTAGGCTGCACTACACTGGCCGATACCGATAGCTAGGCTGTGGCCGATACCGATAGCTAGGCTGCACTACACTGGCCGATACCGATAGCTAGGCTGTGGCCGATACCGATAGCTAGGCTGCACTACACTGGCCGATACCGATAGCTAGGCTGTGGCCGATACCGATAGCTAGGCTGCACTACACTGGCCGATACCGATAGCTAGGCTGTGGCCGATACCGATAGCTAGGCTGCACTACACTGGCCGATACCGATAGCTAGGCTGTGGCCGATACCGATAGCTAGGCTGCACTACACTGGCCGATACCGATAGCTAGGCTGTGGCCGATACCGATAGCTAGGCTGGACCACACTGGCCGATACCGATAGCTAGGCTGTGGCCGATACCGATAGCTAGGCTGCACCACACTGGCCGATACCGATAGCTAGGCTGGACCACACTGGCCGATAGCTAGGCTGGTCCACACTGGCCGATACGATAGCTAGGCTGGTCCACACTGGCCGATACGATAGCTAGGCTGGTCCACACTGGCCGATACGATAGCTAGGCTGGTCCACACTGGCCGATACGATAGCTAGGCTGGTCCACACTGGCCGATACGATAGCTAGGCTGGTCCACACTGGCCGATACGATAGCTAGGCTGGTCCACACTGGCCGATACGATAGCTAGGCTGGTCCACACTGGCCGATACGATAGCTAGGCTGGTCCACACTGGCCGATACGATAGCTAGGCTGGTCCACACTGGCCGATACGATAGCTAGGCTGGACCACACTGGCCGATACCGATAGCTAGGCTGGTCCACACTGGCCGATACCGATAGCTAGGCTGTGGCCGATACCGATAGCTAGGCTGCACCACACTGGCCGATACCGATAGCTAGGCTGCACCACACTGGCCGATACCGATAGCTAGGCTGCACCACACTGGCCGATACCGATAGCTAGGCTGCACCACACTGGCCGATACCGATAGCTAGGCTGCACTACACTGGCCGATACCGATAGCTAGGCTGCACTACACTGGCCGATACCGATAGCTAGGCTGCACTACACTGGCCGATACCGATAGCTAGGCTGTGGCCGATACCGATAGCTAGGCTGCACCACACTGGCCGATACCGATAGCTCGGCTGGCTCTGCTAACGATAGCTTAGGCTGGACCACCCTGGCCGATACCGATAGCTAGGCTGGTCCACACTGGCCGATACCGATAGCTAGGCTGCACTACACTGGCCGATACCGATAGCTAGGCTGTGGCCGATACCGATAGCTAGGCTGCACCACACTGGCCGATACCGATAGCTAGGCTGCACCACACTGGCCGATACCGATAGCTAGGCTGTGGCCGATCGATAGCTAGGCTGGCCCACACTGGCCGATACCGATAGCTAGGCTGTGGCCGATAACGATAGCTAGGCTGGACCACACTGGCCGATACCGATAGCTAGGCTGCACCACACTGGCCGATACCGATAGCTAGGCTGCACCACACTGGCCGATACCGATAGCTAGGCTGCACCACACTGGCCGATACCGATAGCTAGACTGGACCACACTGGCCGATACCGATAGCTAGGCTGCACCACACTGGCCGATATAAACGATATCCTAGACTGTACACACTGCTGGGGCCGATACCGAAATTAATTTCCCTTAGTTTTTAAAAATGGTAAACGAAAACTAAAACAGCGCTTACTATTTAACAAAAGCAGTAGCAGTACTGAACCATACTTTGTAAATGAATAAAAATATTAATATTAATTATTATATTGATCATTAGTTATTTCATAGTTTACTAATGTTAAAAAAAGAAACTTTAAATAGTAAAAATATCCCTATTAAATAATAGTTAAATTTGAAATGAACACACTATGAACAATCTTTTACAGCTTTCATTAATATTACCTAGCTATCGGTATCGGCCAGTGTGGTGCAGCCTAGCTATCGGTATCGGCCACAGCCTAGCTATCGGTATCGGCCAGTGTAGTGCAGCCTAGCTATCGGTATCGGCCAGTGTAGTGCAGCCTAGCTATCGGTATCGGCCACAGCCTAGCTATCGGTATCGGCCAGTGTAGTGCAGCCTAGCTATCGGTATCGGCCACAGCCTAGCTATCGGTATCGGCCAGTGTAGTGCAGCCTAGCTATCGGTATCGGCCACAGCCTAGCTATCGGTATCGGCCAGTGTAGTGCAGCCTAGCTATCGGTATCGGCCACAGCCTAGCTATCGGTATCGGCCAGTGTGGACCAGCCTAGCTATCGGTATCGGCCAGTGTGGTCCAGCCTAGCTATCGGTATCGGCCAGTGTGGTGCAGCCTAGCTATCGAAATAAGGTTAATTATTTAACAAAGTAATTTCTTTTCATTGTGAACTTATTTTGTTATTGGAGTTCACTTTCAGCGCAGATGTTAAACCTCACTATATAAAAATGCTGTCAATCTTGTACAGTAAAACAAATAGAAAACTGTTTTCTATGAATACTGCTGTAACTCATCTACATAAAACAATGATTTGAAAGGTGATCTTTAAAGAAAATTATAGTAACACACAACCATCAAAGACACCAATAAATAACAGGGATGTTAATGCAAAAGTACAAAAAAAAAAAAATAGAGAGAGAGAAGTGTCATCTTGTTATATTTTCTGTCAATTCTGGGCGTCTAAATGAAAAGCGTTCTGAAAGCGCGTTCTCTCCGTGTTGGTCCTGAATAGACCGTAGTCATAGAAATACGTGCGCACACTCGCCTATAGTGTATTTATGACAACCTTTTACGGTAATATTTTGCCTTTACGGGCTACATAAATTTCACCTCAATAAATGTTAGCCTGGAATGAATGCAAATTCCCATGATAAACTTCTGGGATTTTGGAGCACCAACTTGTAAAAGTGCTTAACAGTAGCTCAACATAACTACAATGTGTTCTTTAATGGATTCACTGTCTTATTCTGCCCTCTAGTGGCTTATATTGAAATTAATACAAACCTTAACATAATGGGCCCTTTTTTAACGGTCTAAGCGCATGGTCTAAAGCGCACGGCACAGGTGCACTCATGTCGTGTCCGAATCCACTTTTGCTAGTTTAACGGCGGGAAAACGGTCGGCGTGCCCGGGCGCATGGTCTAAATGGGTTGTCCCTATTCTCTTAATGAGTAATGGGTGTTTTTTTGGGCGTAACGTGCAATAAACCAATCAGAGTGCCATCTCCCATTACCTTTAAGAGGCAGTTGCGCTTGTGCCATGGTGGATTTGCTATTTACACGGCGGAATTTGCAAGCGCAAAGACTGAACGCGTCTCCAGAGATGAAACAGAGCTGCTCGTGCGTGAGCAAATAGGTATCCTAATTCTGACACATGCAATGGCTATCCATTATGACATGTAGGCATTTTTATATTCATGTAGCCTACACAAAAATAATCTTTTACATTTTAATCTTTTATTGTTTCATGTTTAAAAATGTTTGTGTGCTGCTGCGCGTCCCTGTGTGTAATAAGCAAAGTGAACGCGCACTGTGGACCCGCCCAGAGGCGCATTTTCTACTAACGCACTCTTTAAATAACAAAACAAATTTGATTGGGTCAAATTTCTCCCAACCCCTGTTGTTACGATCCCATCCCCAGTCTAGGGTTGGGGGTGGGAGTAACAGGTTAACTAAAACTTATATGGAAGAAATTAATAAAAACGTGGAGGAATCACTCCAGTCCTCTGCTCCAGAAAAATGCAAAACCCACCTAGTTTGGCAAACTTAATTTGTTTAATTTGTTTAATTTGTTAAGCCAGAATTATGGAAGCAATAAATGTCTTCAGGAGAGAGCCTGGCCAAAACAACAACCAAAATAGCAGCTGACTAACAGGAGGAGTACAAAATAACCTATGTGAGTAAAAGAAAAGAAATCAACAACATAAGCTTTCCTCAACTCCCTCACTAACCAAAAACAGGGATAAACATGAGTACAAAATAAAATGGCACCCTCTCCCTACAGCTTCCAAACTAAGCATAAATCAAATAAACCAAAATAAGTTACAGTACCTTTTAATACCTTAACAAGAAAAGTAAGATAAAAGTACATTTACATGCACTATGTGGTTATACTAATAATTCAGTCTAGCGTGAGTGTAAGCACTCTTAAAAAAAAAAGCTCCAGTTTTAATCAGTGATGTTGTCTGCAGTATATGATGATAATCGCTTATTTTTTGTTTTTTTATTTTTTTTTTTTTTCTTTTTTTTTACCGCATGTACATCTGCGCTTGTTTCCTTGATGAGAGAATTCGCCAAGTGCGAATTCACTGTTTGCGAGCGTGCTTCTTTGACCATAAGTCAGCAATGTTACATATTTAGTCAAATCCCATGTATAATAAAAATATAGAGATAATCATTGACTAAAATCACAAAGCACACATATATATTTGTTCTCATATAATTCTGTCTTCATTAAAAAATCCCCCACCGTTTTTCCTGGGGGGGTGGTGGGGGGGGGGGGGGGGGGGGGGGGGGGGCCCTGCCCGGCACATCAAGCCCCCCCCCCACCCCCAGATAAAAATTTCCCGCGGCTATAGCGTTTTTAGTTTTCATGAATTCTTGTGAACAGGGATTGTTTTGACAATGTTGTCATCTGTATGAAAACTAAAAAAAAAAAAAATGCAAAGAAAAAAATGTCAGCTTGCTGACGTGTTGAAATCCTTTTGTTCTCCAAATGTCCCAATTGATTTTCAGCATTTTAATGTTTTCATTTTAGGCCTGATGAACGTGAAAGAAGAACAAGATGTGAATGAAGTGGAGGAGAAATATCAGTGTCAGAAAGCTCATGATGTCATCGCTGGAGAAACATCAGTGAGTTGCTCCAAAACTGAAAAAAGGTGCTCGCAACGAAACATTCAAAGAAAAAAAGTCAAAAGGCCTTTCAGCTGCTCTCAGTGTGGAAACGCATTCACTCGTAAAAAATACCTTAATAATCACATGAGTATTCATAATAGAATAAAGACTTTCACCTGCTCTGAGTGTGGAAACACTTTCAAACAGAAAAGAAGACTTGACGAACACATGACGATTGTTCCTAATGAAAAAAGGGCTTTCACCTGCTCTGAATGTGGAAATACTTTCACATGCAAAGAAAGCCTTAAGAATCACATGAAAATTCATGCTTTGCTTGAGGGCCATTCCAAGAGGGAAAGCAAAAAACCAGGAAGGCCTTCAGTGGAGGGGGGGGAAATGCCACAGAGGCTCACTGAGCGCCACTGGCTCCGCGTTGCTGATGATCGGCCAGATTGCGTCGTTTGCTCTGATCGCGCACGCTCTAAGGGCCGCCGGCAGACAAAGTACCGGTGCAGTCAGTGTGGGGTAGGTCTGTGCGCTGTGCCATGCAATGAGAGGTACCATACGCTCAAGAACTATAAACTGTGTCACCTAGATACCTGATTGGGCAGATAGCTGGTCAACTGATCAAAAAATAGGCACATGCATTTTACTATGGCACAGTAATATAGTAATAATATACTATAATAATTTTCTCCTGTTTTATTGTTGGTTTCCTCTTTTCCTGATCATTTGGAATGAGGATAAAAAGACAAAAAAAAAAAAAACATGCAAATAAGTTCAAACATCCACTACATATATATTATTTCCTGAATATTACTGATCAAAAAATAGGCTACTGTTCACATGTGTTTTACTACTATATAGTAATAATTTAGTACTGTCTCCTATTTTATTGTTGGTTTCCTCTTTTCTGATCATTTGGAATGACAAAAAAACAAACAAACATGCAAATAAGTTCAAACATCAATTCAATATCTACTATTTCTTGAATATTATGAAATTCAAGATGGCCGCCCCTGATGATGTCATAATATGCAAATTAGACAAGTATATTTACACCCCACATAAACTTACGGTCATGCCCAACATTTTTCTAATATACATTAGATCTCTATCTTTAAGCCCTTTCAAGCCACAAGCTTTTGAAATCTCGATGTCAAAATCCTCTATTTTTTCCCAACAACAACTCCGGCGCCTAAGGGTTTAATTAGGGCCTTCATTGAACTCTTTGAAACACTTTGAAGACTTGAAGTTCAGTCATTCATCAGTGGACCAGTCCCAGCAAGAGGAATTAATGTTTTCACAGTTGCTTGGGCTGAATACATGGCTACAAAGAATCTGCAGCTTAAGAGGAGTCAATTTCATCGACAACTTCAATCTTTTTCTGGGGTCATAGACAACTGTTTAAACTGGATGGCCTCCACCCAAACAAACTTGGTGCAAGAGTGCTAAAGGACAATATCTATTTCTCCCTCTGTCATCCTTCAGTAGTGTGTGCCAAACCACTCAACCTGATTGGCACACACACACCTGGACAGAGTACTCTCCCACTCTTTTGCTGCAAGCCCCCAGATATCAACTAAAAAACGGCGGGCCCCCCAACCACCAAAGCCTGTGGGCCCAGCTCGTATTCCTCCTCCTGTGAGAGCTCTCCGGCTACTGACACAACGCCAGGGCCCAAACCCTCCTTCATCTGCTGTAGGTGAACCAAAAACAGCTGATAGCAGCTCTCAGTAATATGTGTTGGGTCCCTGCTATGATAGCAGCAACATTCACAAATGTTTACAGAAGAAGCGGGAACCCAGTGTGCCTAGCAGTTTTATCTGCGGCCTGTTATGCATCCAACTAATATTGCTGTTGAGACAAAATGCACTGCCATCAGTTTAGCATTTTAAACAGTCGCTCACAAAAATAAATACATTTTCTAATCAATGACTTAATAACCACAAACAACCTGTATTTTATGTTTCTAAATGAAACATGGCTAGAAGACAGTTGCAGTGCAACGGTCCTCAATGAAACGGCCCCTCCTAACTTCACTTTCATGAGTGTTTGCAGGACTGTTAGGAGAGGTGGAGGTGTATCTGCTCTATTTAAAGATGTCTATCAATGCAAGCAAGTATCATTTGGTCAGTACTTGTCTTTTGAATATCTAGGGAATGTGTTGAAAGGTGCACCACACATTCTGTTTATCATTATTCACAGGCCTCCAAAATACTCTCCAGCCATTGTTGAAGAGTTCACAGAAATTCTATCAATGATTTCCTCAGAGTTTGACAGTTTTGCTATTGCAGGGGATTTTAATAATCACATAGATAATGCAGAAAACAAAACTAACGAAATTACAACGTCTTTTCGAACAACTTTTGACCTGATTCTAGTGCCTGGAATGTGCATGGACCCGGACGCGTACTCTTAAGATTTACTCATCAGTAAGGGTCAAAAGTTTTCACCATGTGTAGTGACCCACTGTCACACAGGCCAACTGTTTTAACCGCTCAATATATGAATACATGAATATTTACTGTACTATGTGTGAGTCTTTCTGTAAAATGTACGAAAGGGGTTCATGGCTCATGTATGGTCTATTCCCTGACACATCTTCCTTTCTGGGCTGCGCCTAGTCATGGTGACTGTGTCAAACATGACCAGGAAATAACGACACAATGGGAAAGTACAGAGATCTCTAGTGCAGTCGCATGCCACAAAGCAAGTCGATTGTTATGCTTTACCCCTCACCATATGGTTGAATCCTCCTATATATCTGTCTAGTGGAGTGTCTCTTTGTGGACTCACCTGTTCCTGCACTTTTTGGTTATCCGCTGTTCTGTGGACCTTTTTGTGTATATACCCGGTTGACACTTTTACATTGATACCTCAACAAGCTGGCGAGTTGCTTAAGGTACTGTTTTAATGGGAGGGAACTTGAAGAGACTCAGCCTAGGATTATATTGTGTCATGATTGAAATACACTTTTATTTCATTCACATTTGTCATTTTACTCATCTTTTTCAACCTTATTTTACCTGACAAGTTTTTAACGACGCCCATTAACAATTGTAAACTCCCTGATACGGCAGATCATTACAATTTGTTATTAAGACGTAGCACTATCTGGATCACTTCTGTATTTCTTTGAGATTGATCTCTGCTACCACTGATCGAGATCAGTCGCAGTCGAAAGAGATGCTTAACGAAACACTAGTGGTGCTCTTTAATGGAGGTCTAATCTTTAACACAGCATTCTGCAGACTCTGTTGATCTCTCCTTATTCCTTATTAACTCAAAATTTAAGTGAAATGTTATTAATGACAGTGCTCCTGTGAAAGTCAGCAAGAAGACTTTCAGACAAAAATCAGCTTGGAGAAAATAAACTGCATTATAGAGTATGAAGAGACAATGCAGAAAAGCTGAGCGGATTTGGCGGAAGACGAAACTTGAAATACACTATAGCATATATAAAGACAGCCTTCGTACTTTCAATGTGGAACTAGGCAAAGCTAGACAGTCATTCTTCTCAAACCTTATAAACAGTAACTTAAACAACACTCGCACTCGTTTTGTTACTGTTGAGAGACTAACAAACCCCCAAAGTCAGATTGCTAGTGAAATGCTCTCTGACAGCAAATGTAATGAGTTTGCTTCTTTCTTTTCTGAAAAGATCAATAATATCAGGAAGGCGACTAGCATATCCTCAAGTTGTGCAGAGTTTAGACAGATTCGACCGCAATATCAAAAAGAAGATACTATGTCTGCTTTTGAAGAGATTTATAGCAACATTTTGGAAGAAACAGTGCAGAACCTTAAATCATCAACCTGCTATCTTGACACACTTCCCACATATTTTTTTAAAAGTGTGTTTAACTGTTTAGAAGCCGGGTCCCGTATTTATCAAGCCTCTGAGAATTACTCTCAAGAATGCTGCTAAGAATTGACTTAAGTGTAAAAAAAATCTTGGCTTAAAGCTAAGCTTAAAAGTTGGTTATCAAGCATCTCCGTCGTAATTTAAGCAAAGTGTAGGACTAAATCTTAAGTGTCAGTCTTAAGGTCTTTGCACACTGAGTCCGAAATTTTCATACGTTGAAAAATAAATACGACCTCACGTTGTCAATCATGTTTACATACTGCCTCCGAAACTTTAGTCCGTCATAAAACAATTCGGATCAGGTTTGATTTTCTGTGTTTTCGCATCCGTAGCATGCATTTTGATAGGAAAGGATGGTAAATATGAAAAAACGGAAAAACGCATGCGAAAATTTCTGACTCGGTGTGCAAAGACCTTTAGAGTTGATTCACGACACTTTGCTGTGCCACAAACGGGATTTTGGATGATGAAATATGCATGGACCAATCACTGAATAGATTTCCTTATTTAAGAATATTCTCAGATAAATTCACATTGAATTGTTAAATTCATAATAGGAGTTTACATTCAACACACATTTGACAGAATTTTCAAGAGAATACATTATGGTAAAGAAACGAATCGTCATCACAGCCTTCAATTTAGGGTCGTGCCGGTGTACCGACGAAACATGCTACCTATCAGATTGTGCTACCAAAAATATATTTGCATTGATTTAAGGGTAAGTTTAGGGTAAGGGTATGATATGTGCTAAGATATCATGTGTGGGGTAATATTGACCCCAGGATACATTTCAGAAGATGTCAAAGTTGCTTTGAAGTCAATTTGACCCCAAACACAACAGGAGAGTTAATATATTTCCAACAGGGCTTATTGTTCATCATGTAGCCAAGCAGCGGGTGATCTACAGTTGTTACTGTAAAAGGTTTGTGCTGAGCACAATTAGTGAATAACTATGTAACTGTGCTTCTAGTGTACGCTGTGACTTCAACTAAAGCAGAAGAGAAAGGTTATGCCTGTTATTATGACAAAGTGAGGAAGTCCTTTCTCTCTGATGAATTCTCAGCTGTTTGGATGCACTGCAAGGAAAAGGTTTGTCTTTGCATGATTTGAGTCAGCTATGGAATTATATTAAATCAGAAATAATACATACTTATTTTCAGGTTAACCTTGATAAAGCTACATTCCAGGATCAGTTTGATTATCTTCAGAAAAAGATGAAGCTATCTTGCTCCTGTGGTTTTGGGACATGGTAATAACAACACTTTTTTATATACAGTGTATTAATAAATGTATTCAATTCTCTTTTCTTGTAATTGTCACCAATACAAGATTGAACAGGAATGCGTTCAGATTTGGAATTCATCAGTATTGGGATCTGTTTTTGGTGTTTTTAATCTGACTTTCCTTTAGACAATTGGTAAAAATCCAATCAGTGAGTTTTTGAAAAACACCCCTCGGACAGTTCGGCAGACGACGAAAGCTCAGACGTTGGTGTTAACTGATTTAACCTTTAACCACAAAGCCACTTTCAAAATCTTGAAGCACCAAATTGAAACAGAAACTGATGCAGGCAAGAGACAAGTTCTGATCAGAAAATATGAAGCTCTTCATCAGGTTTGCAGTCATTTGCAGTTTGCATTTAATACAGTACATAATTTATGTAACTAATATCTCAAGCTCAATACTTCAGCTATGTTTTACTGGGTAAGAAAAAAGGTCTTCTATAATCTCATAACCATGAAAAACGTGAGCTTTAAAGCTTTGTGCTTCTGTATCCACCAATATTATGTCAAACTACAAATTAACTGAACGTTTTCAGTTATTCGTGTATTCAGTTATTGAAATTCACATTGTGTTGCTTGAAGATCCTTAATGTTATTCTAATGTTTTCTTAACAAGATTAATTATTTTGATGTGCATTCTGATTAAAATACATGAATTGTTATCTTACAGACTAGAGCTCAAATTGAAGGATCAGTTGAAGCTATCAAGCAGCGTTGCTTTCCTGGAGCTGTAGTTGAGGATGAACTGGTTGGATATTATAGGTCTGCGCAAGATTTATTTGCTTTCAAAACTGTTGCTGAGCATTTCAGGACAACCTGTTTTAACTGGCACGAGGAAGAGGTGAACAACATAAAGATGGCCCTCTCATTGGCTATATGCACATTCATATTGTCTGTTTGTCATTTTCTTGTTAGTCTCTCACAGTTTCTGATCACCTTGTCCTACATGCATGTATTTGCTCGTCTCTGTACATATGGGTTTGGAGCGGAGAGGTGTGTCTCTACAAGTACAAGATTCTAGAAAAAACTAAAGAAATATGTAAAATATATTTGAACAGTTAGTAATTCGACAGTTTCTACAATCATTTCTTAATTGTTGTAATTTAACAATCATCATAAACTTTCTGGTATTGATATAGAAGATATTGATCTTAAATGTTTTCTTAATTACCAAGTAAGGTTTTCTTTGTTGTAGGATCATAGAGGTCATAACAGCGGTCTCCAGTGAAAGCCTCAGTGAATAAACAACATGCTTATGAAAAATCAAATGGCACGTGGAGTAAATCTGCACAAATGAAGTCAGTCTGCCAAAAACCATGGCTTTACTACAAGCCGAGCGCTAAATTTCTGTGTATATTCATTGACTTTTTGACCTAAAATAGCCATGAAGCCGAGAAAATATTTATTAAACAATATACTGAACACATTTACAAGTAAACAACGTAGGTTTGATTTAGTTTATACACAGTTCTATGATTTCAAATGGATCCATATTTTGGAGGGGGCTCTGCCCCACCTACCCTTACGAGAAAGTATACTTCCACTTCATTTTATGAAAGTATACTTAAGTAAAGTTCAAGTGTATTTTTAAGTATACTTTATGTAGTACGTATACAAATATCAGTGTAGTAGTAGTATACTTGTAAGTGTACTATTTGAATTCCGCTTGGGATGGTGTCAGCATAGTTCGTCAGTACAGTCCGTAACGGAGCAGATTGAAAAGTTAGTATCTTTCTGCAGTCCAGTAGACGGCAGTGCGGTGGTGGCTTGAGTCTGCTGAATGGTGATTTAACACTACGTTGTCACCTAGTTGGAGAGACACAATGTCCCCGTCTTTTACTCTCACAATGAGCTTTTCATATTCGTTTGCTACATTAGTAGGGCCCTGTGATTTCCGTGATGCAGAAAACATGAACGGAATCACGGAATCCAGTAATAAAAATGGAATTTACGGTATAACGCAGAATTTCATGGAATTTGTCTTATTTTTGATGAATAAATAAAAAAACAGGTCAGTACATATATAATAGTATCTATATTATATATATATAGACTTTGTCTGTGAATATTAAACTGCAAAAAAGACGATTTAAATACGAATGTCCTGCATGTTCATTTGATTACCAGAAAACACACAACACATTATTATTATTTATTCATTTTAGATGATTACATTTGGAAAAGCTGTTCTTCCTGCATAAACCTGCCCCTGTTGGTCTGGCAGTAGCTTGCTTGCCCTACACAGTTACCTTGTTTAATTTATTTTTTATTTTATTAATTTATAATAAGTGAAGTGAACTTTACTGTTAAATGCACTGATGTCAGACTAATTTTGAATAAAGTTTATTGTTAAATACCCTGCCTCCACTACATAGGCCTATGTTTGTCACATCAATATAAGTGTTTGATCTCCACATTTGAGTTATTTCAAAAAATGTGTTTGTGTATATATTCTGTTTATGTATATACTGGATTCTTGTAGTACAGTACAGTCAAAAGTTTGGACACACGAAGGGAAGTGGGTCCACGTTTGACATCCGTACAAATATAGCCTACAACAAAGAATATGCGGCGATATATCGAGTATCTGTATTTTACTCCCTAATCTCGGTATCGGTCACAAAAAAAGATCGGTCAGGCTATACGGTTTTTACTACAACAATGCTGCGCGGTAATTTACAGCTTCAGCTTCAGCGCTAGGGGCCAAAGGTTACTGTGGGTAGCTTAAAATGAAGAAGCAGACGAGCTGGAGCCGCTGGAGTACAAGCTGTTTGAGAATAGATAAGATCCCTAAAGTTGCAATGACTAAAGTCTCAAACCCAGAAGAGATATTCTTTATAAAAGTTAAGACTCGTCCACGCCTACCTAAAACACCTTGTTTTAACACGCCCCCACATGTCTACATCATTGTGTGGGAAGATTTGCATAACACCGTCCAAATGTTGACGCAAAGAAAGAAGGCTTTACTTTATTGTTGCTGCCACCGCCGCCACCATGTCATGAAGACGCTGTTTCGTTGTGAAGCGAAAATACTTTGTTTGGCCTTCCTAAAGAGGACAGGACTAGAAATCAGTGGTCAAGTTGTATTTACAACACTGTTCCAGAACACTTCAACCCAAATATTCAGTGTGCAGCACATTTTATGGAGGACTAGAGCTCTGGATCAAGCTCCACGCCGCTGAAACCCATCAGACCACAGCAGCTTCTGCCATTATACCACAGCAGCGTCAGCTATTACACCACAGCAGCTTCAGCTATTACACCGCAGCAGCTTCTGCTATTACACCGCAGCAGCTTCAGCTATTACACCGCAGCAGCTTCTGCTATTACACCGCAGCAGCTTCAGCTATTACACCGCAGCAGCTTCTGCTATTACACCACAGCAGCTTCAGCTATTACACCACAGCAGCGTCAGCTATTACACCACAGCAGCTTCAGCTATTACACCACAGCAGCGTCAGCTATTACACCACAGCAGCTTCTGCTATTACACCACAGCAGCTTCAGCTATTACACCACAGCAGCGTCAGCTATTACACCACAGCAGCTTCAGCTATTACACCACAGCAGCTTCAGCTATTACACCACAGCAGCTTCAGCTATTACACCACAGCAGCTTCAGCTATTACACCACAGCAGCTTCAGCTATTACACCGCAGCAGCTTCAGCTATTACACCGCAGCAGCTTCAGCTATTACACCACAGCAGCTTCAGCTATTACACCACAGCAGCTTCAGCTATTACACCACAGCAGCTTCAGCTATTACACCGCAGCAGCTTCAGCTATTACACCGCAGCAGCTTCAGCTATTACACCGCAGCAGCTTCAGCTATTACACCACAGCAGCTTCAGCTATTACACCACAGCAGCGTCAGCTATTACACCACAGCAGCTTCAGCTATTACACCACAGCAGCTTCTGCTATTACACCACAGCAGCTTCAGCTATTACACCCCAGCAGCTTCAGCTATTACACCACAGCAGCTTCAGCTATTACACCCCAGCAGCTTCAGCTATTACACCACAGCAGCTTCAGCTATTACACCCCAGCAGCTTCAGCTATTACACCACAGCAGCTTCAGCTATTACACCCCAGCAGCTTCAGCTATTACACCACAGCAGCTTCAGCTATTACACCCCAGCAGCTTCAGCTATTACACCACAGCAGCTTCAGCTATTACACCCCAGCAGCTTCAGCTATTACACCACAGCAGCTTCAGCTATTACACCCCAGCAGCTTCAGCTATTACACCACAGCAGCTTCAGCTATTACACCCCAGCAGCTTCAGCTATTACACCACAGCAGCTTCAGCTATTACACCGCAGCAGCTTCAGCTATTACACCACAGCAGCTTCTGCTATTACACCACAGCAGCTTCAGCTATTACACCACAGCAGCTTCAGCTATTACACCACAGCAGCTTCAGCTATTACACCACAGCAGCTTCAGCTATTACACCACAGCAGCTTCAGCTATTACACCACAGCAGCTTCAGCTATTACACCACAGCAGCTTCAGCTATTACACCACAGCAGCTTCAGCTATTACACCACAGCAGCTTCAGCTATTACACCACAGCAGCTTCAGCTATTACACCACAGCAGCTTCTGCTATTACACCACAGCAGCTTCTGCTATTACACCACAGCAGCTTCTGCTATTACACCACAGCAGCTTCTGCTATTACACCACAGCAGCTTCTGCTATTACACCACAGCAGCTTCTGCTATTACACCACAGCAGCTTCTGCTATTACACCACAGCAGCTTCTGCTATTACACCACAGCAGCTTCTGCTATTACACCACAGCAGCTTCTGCTATTACACCACAGCAGCTTCTGCTATTACACCACAGCAGCTTCTGCTATTACACCACAGCAGCTTCTGCTATTACACCACAGCAGCTTCTGCTATTACACCACAGCAGCTTCTGCTATTACACCACAGCAGCTTCTGCTATTACACCACAGCAGCTTCTGCTATTACACCACAGCAGCTTCTGCTATTACACCACAGCAGCTTCTGCTATTACACCACAGCAGCTTCTGCTATTACACCACAGCAGCTTCTGCTATTACACCACAGCAGCTTCTGCTATTACACCACAGCTTCTGCTATTACACCACAGCAGCTTCTGCTATTACACCACAGCAGCTTCAGCTATTACACCACAGCTTCTGCTATTACACCACAGCAGCTTCTGCTATTACACCACAGCAGCTTCTGCTATTACACCACAGCAGCTTCTGCTATTACACCACAGCAGCTTCTGCTATTACACCACAGCAGCTTCTGCTATTACACCACAGCAGCTTCTGCTATTACACCACAGCAGCTTCTGCTATTACACCACAGCAGCTTCTGCTATTACACCACAGCAGCTTCTGCTATTACACCACAGCAGCTTCTGCTATTACACCGCAGCAGCTTCAGCTATTACACCACAGCAGCTTCTGCTATTACACCACAGCAGCTTCAGCTATTACACCACAGCAGCTTCAGCTATTACACCGCAGCAGCTTCAGCTATTACACCGCAGCAGCTTCAGCTATTACACCACAGCAGCTTCAGCTATTACACCGCAGCAGCTTCAGCTATTTTTTTTTTTTTACACAGCAGAAGCTTCTGCTATTACACCACAGCAGCTTCTGCTATTACACCGCAGCAGCTTCAGCTATTACACCGCAGCAGCTTCTGCTATTACACCACAGCAGCTTCAGCTATTACACCCCAGCAGCTTCAGCTATTACACCACAGCAGCTTCAGCTATTACACCACAGCAGCTTCAGCTATTACACCACAGCAGCTTCAGCTATTACACCACAGCAGCTTCAGCTATTACACCACAGCAGCTTCAGCTATTACACCACAGCAGCTTCAGCTATTACACCACAGCAGCTTCTGCTATTACACCACAGCAGCTTCAGCTATTACACCGCAGCAGCTTCAGCTATTACACCACAGCAGCTTCAGCTATTACACCACAGCAGCTTCAGCTATTACACCACAGCAGCTTCAGCTATTACACCACAGCAGCTTCAGCTATTACACCACAGCAGCTTCAGCTATTACACCACAGCAGCTTCTGCTATTACACCACAGCAGCTTCAGCTATTACACCACAGCTTCTGCTATTACACCACAGCAGCTTCAGCTATTACACCGCAGCAGCTTCAGCTATTACACCGCAGCAGCTTCAGCTATTACACCACAGCAGCTTCAGCTATTACACCACAGCAGCTTCAGCTATTACACCACAGCAGCTTCAGCTATTACACCACAGCAGCTTCAGCTATTACACCACAGCAGCTTCAGCTATTACACCTGCAGCAGCTTCTGCTATTACACCACAGCAGCTTCAGCTATTACACCACAGCAGCTTCTGCTATTACACCACAGCAGCTTCAGCTATTACACCACAGCAGCTTCAGCTATTACACCACAGCAGCTTCAGCTATTACACCACAGCAGCTTCAGCTATTACACCACAGCAGCTTCAGCTATTACACCACAGCAGCTTCAGCTATTACACCACAGCAGCTTCAGCTATTACACCACAGCAGCTTCAGCTATTACACCACAGCAGCTTCAGCTATTACACCACAGCAGCTTCAGCTATTACACCACAGCAGCTTCAGCTATTACACCACAGCAGCTTCAGCTATTACACCACAGCAGCTTCAGCTATTACACCACAGCAGCTTCAGCTATTACACCACAGCAGCTTCAGCTATTACACCACAGCAGCTTCAGCTATTACACCACAGCTTCTGCTATTACACCACAGCAGCTTCAGCTATTACACCACAGCAGCTTCAGCTATTACACCACAGCAGCTTCAGCTATTACACCACAGCAGCTTCAGCTATTACACCACAGCAGCTTCAGCTATTACACCACAGCAGCTTCAGCTATTACACCACAGCAGCTTCAGCTATTACACCACAGCAGCTTCAGCTATTACACCACAGCAGCTTCAGCTATTACACCACAGCAGCTTCAGCTATTACACCACAGCAGCTTCAGCTATTACACCACAGCAGCTTCAGCTATTACACCACAGCTTCAGCTATTACACCACAGCAGCTTCTGCTATTACACCACAGCAGCTTCAGCTATTACACCACAGCAGCTTCAGCTATTACACCACAGCAGCTTCAGCTATTACACCACAGCAGCTTCAGCTATTACACCACAGCAGCTTCAGCTATTACACCACAGCAGCTTCAGCTATTACACCACAGCAGCTTCAGCTATTACACCACAGCAGCTTCAGCTATTACACCACAGCAGCTTCAGCTATTACACCACAGCAGCTTCAGCTATTACACCACAGCAGCTTCAGCTATTACACCACAGCAGCTTCAGCTATTACACCACAGCAGCTTCAGCTATTACACCACAGCAGCGTCAGCTATTACACCACAGCAGCTTCAGCTATTACACCGCAGCAGCTTCAGCTATTACACCACAGCAGCTTCAGCTATTACACCACAGCAGCTTCAGCTATTACACCACAGCAGCTTCAGCTATTACACCGCAGCAGCTTCAGCTATTACACCACAGCAGCTTCAGCTATTACACCACAGCAGCTTCAGCTATTACACCACAGCAGCTTCAGCTATTACACCACAGCAGCTTCAGCTATTACACCACAGCAGCTTCAGCTATTACACCACAGCAGCTTCAGCTATTACACCACAGCAGCTTCAGCTATTACACCACAGCAGCTTCAGCTATTACACCACAGCAGCTTCAGCTATTACACCACAGCAGCGTCAGCTATTACACCACAGCAGCGTCAGCTATTACACCACAGCAGCTTCAGCTATTACACCACAGCAGCTTCAGCTATTACACCACAGCAGCTTCAGCTATTACACCGCAGCAGCTTCAGCTATTACACCACAGCAGCTTCAGCTATTACACCACAGCAGCTTCAGCTATTACACCACAGCAGCTTCAGCTATTACACCACAGCAGCTTCAGCTATTACACCACAGCAGCTTCAGCTATTACACCACAGCAGCTTCAGCTATTACACCACAGCAGCTTCAGCTATTACACCACAGCAGCGTCAGCTATTACACCACAGCAGCTTCAGCTATTACACCGCAGCAGCTTCAGCTATTACACCACAGCTTCAGCTATTACACCACAGCAGCTTCAGCATGTGCGGAACAAACACTAAAGCGCACGCATCCAAGGAAT
>JADLZN010004076.1:57500-107697 GCA_018155175.1 Sinocyclocheilus anophthalmus
GTGTGTGTTTGGTGTGTGTGTGTTTGTTGTGTTGTGTGTGTGTGTGTGTGAGTTGTGTGATGTGAGAGTGTGTGTGTGTGAGTGTGAGAGAGAGATTGTGTGTGTGTGTGTGTGTGTGTAGTGTGTGTGTGTGAGAGAGAGAGCGTGTGTGTGTGTGTGTGTGTTTGTGTATGTGTGTGTGTGTGAGTGTGAGAGAGGGAAAGTGTGTGTGTGTGTGTGAGAGTGTGAGAGAGAGAGGAGGGAGAGTGTGTGTGTTTGTGTGTGTGTGTGTGTGGGTGTGTGTGTGTCTGTGTGTGTGTGTGTGTGTGGTGAGTGTGAGAGAGAGAGAGAGAGAAAGAATGAGTGTGTGTGTGAGAGAGAGTGTGTGGGTGTGAGTGTGAGAGAGGGACAGTGTGTGTGTGTGTGTGTGATTCGGAGGTGAGTGAGAGGTGTGTGTGTGTGAGAGGTGAGAGCGAGAGGGAGAGTGTGTGTGTGAGTGTGAGAGAGAGGGAAAGTGTGTGTGTGTGTGTGTGTGTGTGTGTGTGAGTGCAAGTGTGTGCGAGTGTGTGTGAGTGTGTGTGTGTGAGAGAGAGAGGGAGAGTGTGTGTGTTTGTGAGAGTGTGAGTGTTTTGAGAGGGGAGGGAGGTGTGTGTGTTGTTAATTTTTGGTTTGTGTGTGGTTGTGTGTGGGAGAGAGAGAGAGAGAGAGAGAGTGTGTGTGTGTGTGTGTTTGTAAAGGTGTTTGTTTGCTGTGGCAGGTTGAGTGTTGTTTGGTGTGTTCAGCTGTTTGTTTGTTGTGTTTCAGGGCTACATGAAGAGGCAGGCTGTGTTTGCGTGTAACACGTGTGTTCAGGCTGGTATGGAGCCGGCTGGTGTGTGTCTGGCCTGTGCAAACACGTGTCATGATGGACACGACATCTGTGAACTTTACACCAAAAGGTCTGAAAGATTCATCCATTCATCTGATCAGCACTTCTGAAGCCTTGAGATTGACTGCAATAATTCACTTGTCAAGCAGTCCGAATATTTGAAGAAATAACTCACTGAGATGTCTGTGAGGGAAAACACTTAGTATTTTTTCTGTTCTGCAGATCAAATGTTTGTTCATGAGTGTGCTTGTTTGTTTTGTCACAGGAATTTTCGATGTGATTGTGGCAATGAGAAATTTCATGGCTTCAAATGCAAGCTTGATACTGTAAGTGTCTGAAATGATGAACGTTTGAGTTTGTCCTGATGTTTTACGTGATTGAATGTGTTGTGATGTAACGTGACGTTCAAAGGACAAAGAAGGACAGAATGTGAAGAACTGGTACAATCACAACTACTTGGGACGCTACTGCTTGTGTGACAGACCGTATCCTGATGAAGACGACCAGGTTTGTGACTCTTCGGACCCTCAGCGTTTACTGTATGAGGAAGGCTAGTGGTGAATTGCCTGGTTGTGACTCGTTTGAACTCTTTCAAGGTTAATGAAGAAATGATCCAGTGTATCGTGTGTGAAGACTTGTTCCACGAGAAGGTACACACACACACACACACACTGTTTTATTCTGCCTTTCCGCCGGCTCTTTGCTTCTTGATGTTTCAGCATCTGCAGGCTCCAGCGGTGGACTGTGAGGCGCTGATGGAGATGATCTGCGGTCGCTGTATGACTCGAGCACCGTTCCTCCAGGGGACGTATGCGGCTCATTTTGCAGGTGGGGCAGTTTGATTGTGTCTGTAGGAAGTGGTCTTGTGTTTGTACATTGCTAAAGATCAGTTTAGCTTTTTAAAATCTATGTATGAAGATATTTCTGTGCCGGTGAAGTAGCAAGGATCTCTGCTGATGACAGAAGGTTGAGTTTGTCACGCTGCGGTCACTGCATCATTGCGTTGCTAATAAAAATCTATTTTAAGTGGTATATATCTGTTCTTGTGTTCTCTTCTAGTTTCTCCTGTGAATAAAGAAAGCCTTTGTAAAGAGCAAACGAATGCTGATTTGATGACAGATGAAAAAGGAAAATGTGCGTACGGTCAGCAGGAAGAAACGGTGAGAAACGGCATGTTGTGTGATTAACCCAAGTCTTTGATCCAGATTGGTGTGTCCAGCCTACACACAGTGTGAATGAGTGTCGTGTGTTCATCAGACGGCTGGAGCCGCAGGCCGCACGTCCTGCCCGGATTCAGTGACGGCTCACTCCAGAGTCACCGAATGTGTTTTAAATGAGCTCAAGGCCAAAGATGCGGCGAGCACGAGGGCCGGCGCTGTGTTCTGGCCTTATTTCTGGAGAGCAAAACTCTGCACATGTACCGACTGCAAGGTGGGCTTCAGTTTTGAGTATGAAGTTTAAAAGCTTTTTATTCTAGAGGATCTTAAATGGTTGATTGACAAATGTAGCAATATTTTATCCATATGAGAGTCTTTTTTTCTGTAATGATCGAACTATTTTTATGTTAAATATTATGTATAGAGAATGTATGTAAAGACGGGTGTTCCTTTCCTGCTGGACGAGTCGGACACGCTGCTCGCTTATGAGGAGAAAGCCAAAGCTGAAGCACTGACGAGTGAAGAGCTGCTGATGTCCTGCATCACCTCACTGAACCACGTGCAGCAGCTCGAGATCATTCACCGTGAGAGAGTGTGTGTGTGTGTCTGTGTGTGGGTGTGAGTGTCTGTATCTGTGTGTGTGTCTGTGTGTGGGTGTAGAGTGTGTGTGTGTGAGACTGTGTGTGGGTGTAGAGTGGGTGTAGAGTGTGTGTGGGTGTAGAGTGTGTGTGTGGGGGTGGGTGTGAGAGGTGTGTGGTTGTGTGAGCTGTGTGTGGGGTAGAGTGGCGTGTGTGGTGTGGGTGTAGAGTGGGTGTGTGTGGTGGGTGGGGTATGTAGTGTGAGGTGTGTGAGTGAGTTGCTGTGAGGGTGGTGGGGTGGTGTGTGTGTGTGTGTGTGTGTGTGAGGTGGTGAGTGAGTGAGGGTTGTGGGTGGGTGAGAGTCTGTGTGTTTGTGACTGTGTGGTGTAGTAGAGTGTTGTGTGTCTGTGGGTGGGTGTATGTTGTAGAGTGTGTGTGTTGTGTGTCTGGTGTGGTGTAGAGTGTGGTGTGGGTTTGTAGAGTGTGGGGGTGGGGTAGAGATAGAGTGTGTGTGTGTGTGGGGTTGTGGGTTGTAGAGTGGTGTGTGTGTGTGTGTGTGTGGGTGTAGAGTGTGTGTGTCTGTGGGTGTAGAGTGTGTGTGTGTGACTGTGTGGGTGTAGAGTATGTGTGTCTGTGGGTGTAGAGTGTGTGTATGTGACTGTGTGGGTGTAGAGTGTGTCTGTGTGTGTGTGGGTGTAGAGTGTGTGTGTCTGTGTGTGGGTGTAGAGTGTGTCTGTGTGTGTGTGGGTGTAGAGTGTGTGTGTCTGTGTGTGGGTGTAGAGTGTGTCTGTGTGTGGGTGTAGAGTGTGTGTGTGTGTGTGTGGGTGTAGAGTGTGTGTGTGTGTGTGTGTGTGTATCTGTGTGTGGGTGTAGAGTGTGTCTGTGTGTGTGTGGGTGTAGAGTGTGTGTGTCTGTGTGTGGGTGTGTATGTGTGTGTGAGTGTGTGTGTCTGTGTGTGGGTGTAGAGTGTGTCTGTGTGTGTGTGGGTGTGAGTGTGTGTAGAGTGGTGTGTGTGGTCTCTGTGTGTGGGGGTGTGTGTGTGTGAGTACTGGTGTGTGGGTGTTAGAGTGTGTGTGGGTGTAGAGTGTGTGTGTGTCAAGTCAAGTCAAGTCACCTTTAATTATATAGCGCTTTTAACAATACAGATTGTAACAAAGCAACTGAACAGCATTAATTAAAAAAATAGTGTGTCAATAATGCAAAAATGACAACAGTAAACACTAATTTTTCAGTTAAAGAAAGTTCATCATTGAATTCAGTGATGTCAACCTCCAGCTCAGTTTAAATAATATCTTTGCAATCATTTCAACGATAACGCTGGAAATGAAGTGAAGCAAGCCAGAGGCGACAGCGGCAAAGAACCAAAACTCCATCGGTGACAGAATGCAGAAAAAACCTCGGAAGAAACCAGGCTCAGTCGGGGTCTCCTCTGACCAGACGAACCAGCAGAACGGAAAAATCAATTTAAGACGTAATTAAACAGACGATGAACACTATTAACAGCAATTTTATTATATGATGCAATCAAACTTATATTAAAATGTGGTAGTTCTGTAAGTTGTTTCAGGGTTGCATCATCTGAGGTCCTCTGAGGGGTTGTCATCATCTCTTTTCAGGTGTTCTGGATCCAGACTGAAGCTGTGTAAATCCTAGTTACCACGGGATATCAAACAGAGAAACAAATGGAGACATAATTAGCGTAGCTGCTGTTCCAACCAAGCAAAATGATTTGTTTAACCCAAACTAATGAATAATAATGTGCATTTGATTAGATATAACTGCAGTACAAGATTACGATATGCATTATTTGAATGCTTGGCCAAAAAAGAGATGTGTCTTTAATCTAGATTAAAACAGATAGAGTGTGTCTGAACCCCAAACGGTATCAGGAAGGCTATTCCAGAATTTAGGAGCCAAATGTGAAAAAGCTCCACCTCCTTTAGTGGACTTTGCTATCCTAGGTACTACCCAAAGTCCAGAATTTTGCAACCTTAGGGATCGTGATGGATTGTAGCATGGTAGAAGACAAGTTAGATACGCAGGAGCTAACCCATTAAGGGCATTATAGGCAAGTAATAATATTTTGTAACTGAAACGGAACTTAATAGGTAGCCAGTGCAGAGACTGTAAAGTTGGGGTAATATAATCATATTTTCTTACCTGGTAAGGACTCTAGCTGCTGCAATTTGGACTACCTGTAGCTTGTTTACTGAAAATGCAGGACAACCACCTAGCAGTACACTACAATAGTCCAGTCTAGAGGTCATGAAAGCATGAACTAGCCTTTCTGCATCAGAAACAGGTAACATGTTTCGTAACTTGGCAATGTTTCTAGATGGAAGAATGCTGTTTTTGTAACATGGGAAATATGATTTTCAAAAGACAAGTTGCTATCTAATATAACACCCAGATTTTTGACTGTAGAGGAAGTAACCGTACATCCGTCTAGTTGCAAATTGTAATCCACGAGATTCGGCGTACTGTCTTTGGTCCAATAAGTAATATCTCTGTCTTATCCGAATTTAATAGGAGAAAATTATTGGTCATCCATTCTTTTACATTTTTAACACACTCCGTTAGCTTAGATAATTTAGAAGTTTCATCTGGTCTTGTTGAGTATATAGTTGCGTATCATCGGCATAACAGTGGAAACTAAACCCGTATTTCCTAATAATATTACCAAATGGCAACATGTATATCGAAAATAGCAGAGGACCTAGGACAGATCCTTGTGGCACTCCATATTTTACTGGTGATAATTGAGATGACTCCCCATTTAAATGAACAATGTGGTAGCGATCGGACAGGTAGGATCTAAACCATCTTAAAGCCTGCCCTTGGATACCTGTATAGTTTTGTAATCGATCTATGAGTATGTCATGATCTATAGTGTCGAACACAGCACTAAGATCAAGTAAAACTAGCAATGAGACACAGCCTTGGTCTGACGCAAGAAGTATGTCATTTGTAATTTTAACAAGTGCAGTTTCTGTGCTATAATGGGGCCTGAAACCTGACTGAAATTCTACATAGAGATCATTTTTTTTGCAGGAAGGAACACAATTGAGCAGACACAACTTTTTCTAAAATTTAGACATAAAAGGAAGATTTGAGATGGGACTGTAATTAGCCAGTTCACTAGGATCTAGTTGTGGTTTTTAATAAGAGGCTTAATAACCGCCAACTTGAATGGCTTTGGGACGTGACCTAAAGACAACGAAGAGTTAATAATATTAAGAAGCGGTTCTTCTGCTACAGGTAACAACTCTTTCAGTAATTTAGTGGGTACAGGATCTAACAGGCATGTTGTTGGTTTAGATGCAGTGATAAGTTTATTTAGCTCTTACTGTCCTATAGCTGTAAAGCACTGCAATTTATCTTTTGGTGCAATGAATGAAGCTAAAGTATTATAAGCTGTAGAATCTACATTTGTTATTGTATTTCTGAGGTTATCTATTTTATCAGTGAAGAAATCCATAAAGTCATTACTATTAAAACTGTGAGGGAATATTTAGATCGGGTAGCGTCTGGTTATTTGTTAATCTAGCCACTGTGCTAAATAAAAACCTAGGATTGTTTGGTTATTTTCTATGAGTTTGCGGAAATGCTCGGCCCTGGCTGCTTTTAGAGCCTGTCTATAGCTGAACATACTGTTTTCCACGCAATTCTAAAAACTTCCAAGTTAGCTTTTCTCCATTAGCGCTCAAGACTACGAGTTTTTTCTTGAGAGAATGGGTATTACAGTTGTACCATGGCACAGTACGTTTTTCTCTAACATTTTTCAATTTGATGGGGGCAAAAGCTTCTAATGTATTAGAGAAGATAGTGCCTATGTTGCTAGTCATTTCGTCTAGTTCTTGTGTATTTATGGGTACACAGAGCAGGTGAGATAAATCAGGCAGGTTATTTGTAAATCATTTATGGTTTCCATCTTTGGTGGCTGGAACAATAGTTTTGCCCGGACGATAACGCGGAGCCATAGAGTTAATATTAGTAATACGCAGCATGAACGATACAAGGAAATGGTCAGTAACAACATCACTTTGAGGTACGATATCTATATCAGTAAGATCAATTCCATGCGATTATAATTAAATCTAGCGTATGATTAAAACGATGAGTGGGCCCGGTGACGTTTTGCTTGACTCCAAAAGAGTTTATTAGGTCAATAAACGCAAGTCCTAATGCATCATTTATATAATCAATGTGAATGTTAAAATCTCCGACAATTAACGCTTTATCAACAGTAACCAATAGGTCTGAGAGGAAATCTGCAAATCTTTTAGGAAATCTGTATACGGCCCAGGTGGTCTATACACAGTAGCCAGAGCAAAAGATACGATAGATTTCTTTTGCATATCTGACCGTGTAACATTAAGCATTAGTATTTCGAAAGAGTTAAACCTGTATCCTGTCTTCTGAATAACATTGAGAATATCACTATATATTATTGCAACACCGCCACCACGACCAGTCTGACGGGGCTCATGCTTATAACAGTAGCTTGGTGGAGTAGACTCATTTAGACCAATATAATCATTAGGTTTTAGCCAGGTTTCAGTCAAGCAGAGTACATCAAAACGATTATCTGTGATCATTTCATTTACAAAAACTGATTTGGGTGCGAGTGATCTAATGTTTAAAAATCGTTTTTGTTCATTTATTTAAAATTTTTCTAGTTTAATCACGATCAGATTTTTTCTAGATCCTGCATTAAATTTATATTTGGACCTCACTATTCGGGGAACAGACACAGTCTTTATAGATTGGACAGCACAAGTACTTCTATCATTTAAGCGGGTAGAACACAAGTCATCAGGGCAGTTATTTGAGATTTGACTTACTAGTCATATGGAGAGCAGCGTCCTGGAGATGTTGTCCGACATGAGCTCCGCCCCGACTCTGCTGGGATGCAGACCATCAGCGCGAAACAGCCTATGACGCTCCCAGAAAAGATTCCAATTAATAACAAAGAGCAGTTTCTGTTCTTTACAACATGACAATAACCATTAATTTAAAGCAAAAATCTACTGAACCTTTCGTGTCCTTGTCGATATGTGGGAAGCGGTCCTGACACGATGATCGTCATCGTGGGTGATGTGCTGCGCACCGTCTCGATCAGTTTCCTGAAGTCCCTCTTCAGTGTCTCTGTCTGCCGCAGCTTGGTGTTGTTAGCCCCCGCGTGAAGCACGACCGCTCCAGTGCTCTCGTCGCCCTTCAGGATCGCGGGTATCTGCGCAGAAACATCGAGAACACGAGCACCAGGGAAACAACGAGTGTGCACCTTACCTTCAGCTAACATAGCACGGACATGCCAGACGATGGAGTCTCTGATGATCACAGCATCGCGTTCCGTCTCGCGGAGGGGAGCAAAGCGGTTCCGGGTGGAGATCTCGAAGACCGGAGATGGCGGAGGGGGAGAGGTCGTCGCCCGGGACCTGGCTCGCGTCTTCCGCTGCGGCTGCACCCAGGGTCCGTGGTGTCCCGGCGCCGGAGTGAAGGACATCTGGGAAGATCGCGTCCTGGGTGCACCGGGCCTGTGCAGAAAAACACACGGAGTAGAGGTGGTGGGAGAATTAGCAACGCGCTGTATACTTACCTCGGACTTGTGAGCGTCAGCCTGTGATGCTTCCAGCGCAGCTCTCCGCTCTCTCAGCTGGGTCTGCCCTCCACCAGGTCACGGAATCTGCCTCTCCACGTCCTCCAGCTCGAGCTGCACCGAATGCAACTCAAACGTGTCCTCACCTGCACTCAAACGTAGACACACATCCACCATTAAAGCAAGTAAAACAATGGTAATGTGTGTGAAAAGAGTATTAGCAATGTAAGCAAGATTAGCGGCAACCACGCTGGCGATGCTAGCGGCTATATGCTAATAGCGGACTCGGAAAGTCAAAAATAGAACTAGTGCTAACAAAGCGCTCTGATTGTTTTTGTTGTAGAAAACGATAGGGGATATATTAACACATTATAGAAACGAAAATGATGGTGTATGAAATTGATTTTAAGATACCACATTCGACGCCAAAGCCTTACCTTGACGGAGTCAAACCTGTGTGTGACTGTGTGGTGTCGAGGTGTGGTGTGGGTGTGTGAGATCTGTGTGTGTGTGGGTGTCGAGGTGTGTGTGTGTGTGTGGTGGTGAGCCTGTGGTGGAGTCGATATTGTTGTGATTTGTAGAGTGGGTGTGTGTGGGTGGGGCAGACGGGGTGTGTGTGTGTGTGTTGTGTGGTGTGTGTTGTGTGTGTGTGTGTGAGACTGTGTGTGCGTGTGGGTGTAGAGTGTGTGTAGTTGGTGTGTGGAGACTGTGTGGTGTGGGTGTAGAGTGTGTTGTGTGGGTGAGAGTGTGTTGTGGTGAGGATGTGTGTGTGTGGGTGTAGAGTGTGTGTGTGTGTGTGGGTGTGAGGACTGTGTGTGTGTCTGTGACTGTGTATGGGGGTTAGAGTGTGTGTGTGTGGGGGTTGTAGGTTTGAGGTGTCTGGTGGGTTGAGAGTTGTGTTTTGTGTGAGACTTGTGTGTGGGGTAGAGTGTTGTGTGTGGGTGTAGAGTGGTGTGTTGGTGAGACGTGGGTGGGTTGTGAGTGTGTGTGTGTGTGTGGGTGTGTGAGACTGTGTGTGTGTGGGTGTAGAGTGGTGTGTGTGTGTGTGTGGGTGTGTGAGACTGTGTGTGTGTGGGTGTAGAGTGGGTGTGTGTGTGTGGGTGTAGAGTGTGTGTGTCTGTGTGTGGGTGTAGAGTGTGTGTGTGTGGGTGTGTGAGACTGTGTGTGTGTGGGTGTAGAGTGTGTGTGTGGGTGTAGAGTGTGTGTGTCTGTGTGTGGGTGTGTATGTGTGTGTGTGTCTGTGTGTGTGTGGGGGGAGACTGTGTGTGTGTGACTGTGTCGGGTGTGAAGTGTGTGTGTGTGTGGGTGTAGAGTGGTGTGGGGTGTAGAGGTGTGTGTGTGTGCGAATGTGGTGTGGGGGTAGTGTGTGTGTGGGTGTGTGTGTGTGGGTGTGAGACTGTGTGTGTGTGACTGTGTGTGTGTGTAGAGTGTGTGTGTGTGTGTGAGACTGTGTGTGTGTGGGTGTAGAGTGTGTGTGTGTGAGACTGTGTGTGGGTGTAGAGTGGTGTGTGTGTGGTGTGTGGGTGGTGAGAATGTGTTGTGGTGGGGTGTTAGAGTGTTGTGTTGTGAGACTGTGTGTGTGTGGTTATTAGAGTGTGTGTGTGTGTTTGTGTGTGTGACTGTGTGTGTGTGTGACTGTGTGGTGTGTGTGGCTGTTATTAAAACATTTGTACACACACACACATATGTACACTGGTGGCCAAAAGTTTGGAATAATTAAACTTTTTATGAAATGTTTTTCATACTCTCCAAGGCTGCATTTAATAGATCCATAAATACAGTAAATGGTAATATCGTGAAAAAATTGTACAATCTAAAACAGCTGTTTTCTGTGTGAATCTCTGTTAAACTGTAATGTATTTCTGTGATGTGCAGCTGTATTTTCAGCATCATTCCTCCAGTCTTCAGTGTCACATGATCTTCAGAAATCAGTATAATATGCTGATAAACATTTCTGATTATTATCAATGTTAAAAACAGTTGTGCTGCACAATATTTTTGTGGAAATGCATGATGCATTTTATTTTTCAGGATTCACAGATGAATAAAAATTTCAGCAATTATTTGAAATAGAAATTAAGTGGTAATTAATGTAACGCATCCTTGCTGAATAAAGTGTTAGTTTCTTTTTTTTCTATCTTGCTCTCTGAAGGATCATGTGACACTGAAGAATTAGACTTTAACATAAAAAAATTTTAATTATACCAAACTTTTGGCCACCAGTGTTTGTGTGTCTTTGTTTTAAAGAGGATTTGTTCTAGAAGCGCCTTTGCTTTTAAAATGAAATGTGGACTGGTTTTCTTGTGTCCAGAGTACAACGACTTGAAACACGGGCTGCGTGAGTTTCTTCAACAATCTGCAAACCAGAGAAAGGTGAAGATGAGCAGCTGCTATGTCAGTCACTGAGAAGAATAAGAAGTGGACTCTGTTCTAATGGATGTAGTTTGTTTATAGGACGTGACTCCTGAGGCTTTCCGTGAGTTTTTGGAGGAACTGCAAACAAGAAAGAAGAGGCGGTTGAACTGAACCCATCAACATCACGGAGAGTGTTATGAAACTTATCCTTAGGGTGGATCCTCTTTAATAAAGTCTCTGAGCAAAAACACCATTGCTAGTGTGTGAAACTTTTAATTATATTATTATTATTATTCTTATCTCTCTAGATTCCCTCTGTTAATTCTCAGCAAGGCACTGTCGGTCCACTTCGACTTGATGGGGTTAGCATGCTCCAGGACTGCTGATATAACAGCATAATGTGTTATTTTACAGTCGCACAGTATTTCTGCAGTTACACTGACACGCCAGAAGGTGGTGACAGAAGACTGTAATTATGAGGCAGTGGAACTGATACATTTCAAAACACTGCTACATTTGGTGAACTTCTCTTTGTGATCATTATATTCGGGTGTGCAGTATAGCCCTGCTCCAGCTGCCATGTTTGCATTATCATGAGACCTCCAGCATCAGCCACATCTCCCAGCCCTGCATGACTCAGCCGAATCTGTAATAGAAGTAATATTCAGGCTCCTACAGTGTGCCAATGACAACCGCTGTGATGACAGCTCATCTAGCTATACGGTCAGAGCAGAATGACAGTAATTGAACAGATATGTAGAGTCAAATTATAGTAAGATTTTGTTTTTCTTTTATTTAAATGCTCATTAAAAAAGAACAAAACATGATGACTGTGTGCTTAACTGAGTAATATCCTTTATATCATATGCAATGTGTCCAGAAAATACGAAGACCATATTGTAACATGCGAAGGAGCAGCCGATGCTGTGCACACAGGCTTGAGCTGCTCGGGCTGATTGTGAAGAGAAGTGCCGTGTCGTGGCGAGGGTTCAGACAGCTTCACGCTTGCTCTGTGCCTCCAGGACACTTTCTAACATGTCTACGAAGGCAGAGCAATGTAAGTATGCCGCTGCGGGGTCATGTATGGAGTAATATATGGGATATATCACATAATCTCGGAGGGAGCGGCGTTGTTTCGGCAGCAGTCATGTGTATATTTACAGAGATATAAATACTGTACAGTACGGAGGGTACAAATGTTAGAGCTTTACAATAACAGCTGACGGGAAGCTTTTAGACTTGGATGATGATAATGTGGTACAGAAGATGTGATCCCTGCAGTGAAACACAAGCTCGAGCTGTGCTTTAAACGCTGATGAACTGCATGTGTGTGTTCATCTAATCATGCTGTTATTTAGAGAAATCAGATGCTGTCTGCTGTCTGAGATGTCTGAGCTGCTTGATAGAGGGCGCCTCTTGCTGTCTGCTGTCTGTTTGATCGCCCAACACTCGGTCCTCCTCGAAAATAAGCATCCATGCAAACTATAGCGAATTATAAAATAATGCTAATCATTTGACTGATCATTCATACTGCTATTCAAACACATGCTGAGCTTATGTAACACCTGATCTTTATTGGACACATGCTTCGTGTATCTGTGGTCGATAGCATTAGTCTAAGCAGGTCTAGTCTCACAAACAAGACTTTATAACTGGCTGTATATCATGCTGAGATGTAGATGAGCATTAGTCTTTAACTCAGCAGTCACAGGGTTTATTCAGGTTTATGCAGATCTACAGGAGACAAGATCCTCACAATGTAAAACTGCACATCATATAAAAGGACAAATGTTAAAAAAAAAAAGTTCATAATGTAAATAAAATTGTGAGTACATAATGTAATGTTTTTGCATACTGTAATAGGATGTAATTATGTTATGGACTCATCATTATGGTAACTCATAATGTAATAATAAAGCGTAATTATAATCACATAATCTAATAAATTTCATACAATAAATATCCGTACAAAGGAAACAAAATACACAACACATTGTATTTCTTTACAATAGTCCATATTTTTATTTTAATCTAGTTCATTACTCACAGAGAGCACAATGCCATTTTTTTCTTTACACAGAATTTTGACCTTTTTTAAGCATTTTACACCACTAATAATCAGAAACATTCTGTTGTCTTTAACTCACACTCTAGTTGCTCCAAACCTGTCTTCAGTTAACTTACATTTGGGACAGAAAACAACATGATGAGAGTTAAAAATAGGAGCAAAACATCTGTAGCCAGTGTGAGAAATAAGAGCGTGTTCCTCGTGATACACATCTGTTTCTGTGACACATCTGAGCTCCAGCGGTTCGGTCACTGCGTTCATTTGTCCATCTGACCATCCAGACTGTCTGGTGTGGAAAACTCACTCGAAATGAGAGCAAGTTAGAAAACCTGTCTCGTTTCAGCTGTAACGCTGTGAATAGATGTCATTGTGCTGCTGTCAGGAGCAGTTTCAGAGAGATGATCATTTACTGATTTCTTCATCAAACAGCACAAAGCAGCAGCAGCAGTGGATTGTTGAATACTGTTAAATGTTAATTATGTGTCACTTTGCTCTTTATTTGTTTAGTTGGCTCTAAGATTCGATACTTGCAAGAGTATCACAACCGTGTGCTTCACAATATTTACCCAGTGCCATCGGGAACAGACATTGCAAACACTCTGAAATACTTTCCCCAGACGCTGCTCAGGTAAGTGCACTACACTGGAAATATAGGTGCAATACATACACTGCTAATGTTGCGTTCTAATGATAGACAGAGCTAGTTTCATGATTTCAAAGCAGATAAATAAAGCATCTTCTATCTAAATCTGATCATTTCTATAGCCACCGAGACATTAGAGCTCTATTTTATGATCAGATATATGCAGGAACCTCATGCATGCCAAAAGTACACATTTTGGATCAATTGTTTAAAGAGAGAGGAAGCTCTGAGTCGAGTATTGTTTTTGTTTGTCCTTAATATTTGTCTTTTAAATGTCAGTAGTTATAGTTAGAATTATAGCTAGACTCACAAGTTCACGTTATGTGTAAGAGCTCTTCCTCATGTTCTCATGTCAGTAGAAACGTATACAGGTGCATGCTCGATGAAGCAGAGAAACCAAGTTTAGCATCTGAGAACAGTATGTAGTCGTGTGTATTTGTGATTCCTGTTATGTTTTTGTTTATCAGTGTTTTTGTCATGAAGAGTTGATAATGAGAGTACTGTCAGTGATATGAAATACTGGATTTCCGTAGTTTTCAGTGGGTTTGAACGCTGTTCATGTAGCATTCTGCAGCTGAACCACCTCTCATTCCCAGCCAAACAGGGCTGACATGTGTAGCTTTGATAAGAGACAGTGTGAGAAATACTACACCATCCTGTTGTATGTAACGCACATCCAACTACGTTCTCCTCTCCCTCCAAGACCATCACAGACCAAATTACTGCTGAGGTAGAAGTTGACAGGGGACAGCAGACACATCCCTCCACGAACATGAGGCATTGCTTTCGAAACCAGTGTATTCCTTTTCCATTACAGTTTTCCCCAGCCGTAGACTAGTGACATTTCTGTTAGAACTGAAAACCATATGCCTGTCGAACCATTATTTCTCTTCCCCTAAATGATACTGAGGCAGTATCATAATGTATTTACATACAGACATTCTTTTTGACGATGCAATAAACATGTGTTGTGACCAGGGAGCTTTTAGTCTAACCTCACATACATGTTTATTACTGGCTGAAGCATGTTTCTGAAGTGTCATCTCTGTATCGTCCTCAAAACGAATTATTTCGAGATTGCTCTCATCTCTGACAGCCCCTCCATTGCTCAATATTTCCCATGTGGCTCTTTAGCCTCCTGATCGGCCCGTGCCGCCCGTCCTCCGGGGATTGGCCGCTCAGAGGGCGCGGCGCGTGCGCCTCAAAGCTCGGAAGTATGGGGCTGCCACTGAAAACATGCCATTTTTTATATTTTTGCTCCTTGTCACCAGATACGCATGAGATGCAGTGATCGTAACGTGCTTCGCAAGTGCAAGCCTGCTTGATTTCGATCCAAACCAAAAGCCAGCTTTTCAAATGCATAGATGATGATGGCATATCTAGAGCAAATTCCAAAGTCTGTGGAGACACTGCATCCTATGTGGGGAATATCTGGGTTTGGTTCTTTTCTACTTACGCTGTCTCTGTAGAGCCATTTCAATGTAATGTGCTGTTTCTTTGTGTCTTTGTTGTCTCTTTTTTTCCCCTGTTCCCCCCCCACCCCTCCCTCGGAGCAGCATCCTGTCCCGTACAGGCAGAAAGGAGAGCCAGGAAGCTTCCAATTTGGCCGTGCCCATGACCATGTGTCTTTTTCCTGTGCCATTCCCACTCACCCCATCTCTAAGACCACAAGTCAGTTCCATCAACCCTACAGTTACTCGATCCCTCCTTTACAGCGTTCTGCGGGACGCCCCGGCCGACCGGGGTGGTGCCACCCAGCAGAGTCGGGAGGTTCAGATCTCAGATTACCCCTCACTGGACTATCAGGGGCTCTATGCCACCCTCGTCACCTTGCTTGACCTGGTGCCCCTGCTGCAGCACGGTCAGCACGGTGAGTCCTGCGCCGCCTCACTCCCAGAGACACATTTCTGAGTGTATCAGAGGAGAGAGAAAATCACACTGATTGTAAAATGCGTTGCTCGAAATAAGGATTACTGCTAGATGGGTGTTGATTTCCAGTCAAACAAATTCACACAAATCCAGTCTTCTAAGAATCAGTTCCGGCACGGCGCACTTGCCTGTTGTTCACCCAGAAATCATCATTCTGTCATCATTCACTCACCCTCATGTTGTTTTTCTGCTGTGGAACATAAAAGAAGATATTCTGGGAAATGTCTCAGAAAAGTCAATGGTCAGTTGAAGTCAACTGGTTACTAATATTCTTCAAATATCTTCTTTTGTGTTCTGCAGAAGAAAGTCATTCAGGTTTGGAAGCACATGAGGGGAATAAATGCTGACAGAATTACCTTTTTTTTGGTTAACTCTGACCTCTTTGAGATCCTCTGTGTGTTTCTCAGGAAATGAAAAGAATCTTAAAAAAAATAGAATATTGCTGTAGCTTATTAATCAGACAATATTGGACGATTTTGAGATTATCGGCAGGAATTACTCATTCCATCTAGTGTCCATTTTCAATAAAAAGTGCTCTTTTTTCTGACAGCTGTCAGCCTCCTATCTGCTGGCAACTCACCATAAAGTCATCTGTCATTCACCATAAAGAGCTTTGACTGGATAACAACATTATCAACGTACAGTAACGTACAGTATACTAGTATTGCATTATGCAGCATTTGGATGCATTCTGAAGAAAACACAAGGCTTTAAATGTCATTGTACTGTTCAGAGATGAGTTGGTAAAGCTGCATGAATCTATAGAGGACATGGTTCTCATTCGTTCATCTGCTTGTCTTTCAGATCTGGGACAGGCCATATTTTACACCACAGCATGCCTTCTGCCTTTCCTTAGTGATGATATTCTCAGCACTTTACCCTACACCATGATCTCCACTTTAGCCACCTTCCCTCCTTTCCTGCACAAAGACATCATAGAGTACCTGAGCACGTCCTTCCTGCCCATGGCCATATGTGAGTAAACTAACTTTATGTGACTATGAGAGATGTTTCTTCAAAGAAAGACTCAGAGAATAACTTCAGTATTTGAGCGATCACATTGTGCTTCCAGTAGAGCACATTGCTGGTTTGATTAGCAGCAAGCACCAATAAATGCAGCACCATGTGACAATTGCGGACTGTGAAGTAAGAAATGTTTTTTTGTGTTGCAGTGGGTTCGACTCGAAGAGAGGGGGGCATTCCAGCATATGTCAATCTGTCTGCCTCGTCCATGCTGATGGTCACCATGCAGTACACTTCAAATCCAGGTACATATGCATTTATTAAGCTGCAAGAAAGTTACTTCTATAATCAATCACTGATGGTTATTTGCAGAAGACTCTATCATAGTGTAGCTTTTTCAGTACAGAGCGGGTTCTGGGCTCTAAATGTTTCTCCGGTTGTCTTCAGTATACCACTGTCAGCTTTTGGAGTGTCTCATGAAATACAAGCAGGAGGTGTGGAAGGTATGCTTCGGTTCTTCATGTCTTTTTGGAGATTTTTCCAAAAGCGCTTCTCACTGACTCAGAGATCACTGTGTTTTTAAAGGATCTTCTGTACGTCATATCCTACGGCCCGTCCCAAGTCAAACCTCCAGCTGTTCAAATGCTCTTCCATTACTGGCCCAACCTGAAGCCTCCTGGTGCCATCAGTGAGTACAGAGGCCTGCAGTACACAGGTGAGGTGTTTGATTAATTTCTCCAAACCACTGCTTTCAAATGGTTGGTTTCAATGAACCAGGTCAAAGCAATAATGTCAGCACGTATTTCTAACATCTCATCATTGTGGTTTACATGCTCAAACACATTTGGATAAAGTCAGGCACACGCCTGCATTGTGAATTATCCATTCAGTTATATTAATTTGGGGGGTTTATTGTCATCAATGTTTTAATCAGTGAATGTGACAGGCTTGACTGTAATGTTGTTCCCTGAAAAGCACCTTCAGGTTATACCCTTGTCTGAAGAGATGACTAGACATGCCCACAGTGCGGCAATTAGGTGCAGTATCTCGTTCCAGATTTTTCAGGGAACAGGGTTACAGTTAAATAACCTGAGACCTTCCCTATCAAAAGCTATACTCAATGCTGCATTTCATAACACTAATGGGAATGAGAATACCAACCACGGCATACTAGAAAGTGTCTGGACCCCTCAAGGCTGTGTAGTGTTTACGCATAAACGTTGGAGAGGTCTCAGACATGACCTTGGGATGCTGACTCAATACATGCTAGTCTGGAGTAGCATGAATATCCAAACTATAGAACCTGATGAACGTGTGCAGGGAGGACCAGACTGCAGCTCCCCTTAGTAGAATGGACCCTAACTCCTGGAGGTGAAGCTTGACCATGCCCTCATAGGCTAGGGCAATATAGCACCCTTAACTCAGTGTGACATTGTTTGCCAAGTGGCAGCAGCCCCCCAGTTGTGGCTCCTATAGCATATGAAAAGCTGCTCTGACTTGCGCCACTGACTGGTGCGGTGGACGTAAATCTGAAGGGCACAGACTGGACACAGTAAGAAGTCTTTCCTGATCAGACATAGTGAATGGCGGAGGACAGAAGGCTTCAAGAATGACTAGATGCATGGTCGAGAATGGAACTTTAGGAAGATAATGAGAGTGAGGGTGCAAAATAGTCCAGGGGCAAAATAGGAGAGCGAAAATCCCCAGTTCTCTTTAGAGAAGTTATTGCCATGAGAAAAACCATCTTTAGAGTCAGAAGCTTGAGAGGCGCTGACTCTAGTGGTCCTAACCAGACTCTCAAGTGCTACACCTAAGTTCCACGAGGGGACTGTCACTCTGGCAGGTGTCCTCCACCGCTTAGCCCCACAAATGAAGCAAGAGACTAGAGGGTGTTTTCCTATAGGGTCCCCATCAATCAGAGCATGGCAAGCTGAAATGGCAGCCACATAGACTCTGAGAGTAGCAGACAGTCTTTCTTGCAGGAACTCCAGCACTGAAATAACTTGGACTGGGTTTGCTCAGTGTCCAGCGCACCATCTTTCAAAAACACACCATTTGAAGGCATAACGTCTTCTAGTGAAGGGAGCCCTAGCACGTAGAATAGTTTCCACTGCACCAGATAAAAGAGCAGCATCTCTAAGTTGGTTTCAGAGCTTGGACCGGGGAGGAAATATCGTCCCCTGTGCCTGAGATAAGAGGTCTCTCCTTATCAGAATCGCTCACAGTCGTCGAGGAGGGATATTAGTCCTGAAAACCAAACTCTGGTCAGCCAACGAGGTACTATCAGCAAGAGGCAAGACCCTTGTTGGTGGACCTTGGTCAGGACTCCCAGGGGCAGGGCAATGGGCGGAAATGCATAAAAACCCAGTCTGGGCCACATATGGGCCATCGCGCCCAGACTCAGGGGAGCTAGAGGAGTCAGAGAGAAGTAGAGGGGAAGTACTGTCTCCTGCAAGGCAGAGAGGTCCACCTCTGCTTCTTAAAAATTTTTCCCAAATTTGTTTGACTACTTCGGGGTGGAGTTTCCATTCCCTGTGTGTCCTGTCTGGACAGCAAGTCTGCTCCCACATTCATATGCCCTGGAATGTAAGTCGCCCTGAGGGACAGGAACTTGTCCTGAGCCCAAAGCAGAATCTGGTGCGCTAGCTTGTTCAGGCAGCGCAAATGCAGTCCGTCTTGCAGATTTATGTAAGCGACTACTGCAGTATTGTGCACCTGCACTAGGACATGGTAGCCCTTATCTGCAGGAGGAAGATTTCATGGCCATAAATACAGCCAACATTTCGAGAAAAATGCTGCGCCGATCAAGAAGATGACCTCTCCAGATCCCTTTGGCTGGATGGCCATCAAAGACCGCACCCCAGCCCATGCAAGAAGGGTCTGTCATTAACTTCTTGCGACAAAAACACTCACCTAGAGTAGGACCCAAGGTAAGAAACCGGGGTCTGAACCACATAGAAAGGGGACAAATCTGCAGCGTGTAATCCTTATCTGCCCTGGGGGATTGGCCCTTGGATAAATCCCCTGGCTCTGAGCCACAACTTAAATGATCTCGTATGCAGGAGGCCCAAATTTATCATCGTGGGTGCAGCTGCCATGAGACCTAGAAAAGTAACGGAAAGTAATTTCCTGACCTAGCCTAGCCTGATGTATTTTGGGGTGTTTAGAATACATTCAGGAGACAGTTATGCCTGCAATGTGATCAAATTCCATATGATACTTAAAGGGTTAGTTCACCCCAAAATCAAAATGAAAAAATTCTGTCATTATTTACTCACCCTCTTGTTGTTCCAAATTCGTAAGACCTTCGTTCATCTTCTGAAGACAAATTAAGATATTTTTGATGAAATGTGAGAGCTCTAAGACCCTCATAGACAGCAGCACAACTGAAATATTCCCAGACAGAAACGTAGTAAGGACATCGGTAAAACAGTCCATGTGACATCAGTGGCTCAACTTCAATTTTGCGAAGCTATGAGAATACTTTTTTGTGCGCAAAGAAAACAATAATAACAAAATTTATTCAACAGTTCTTCTCCCCCGAGTTACGTCTTCTACCATTTTGGAGAGTATCTAAAAGCGTAATCTGTGTAATTGTTATGGGGCTGACAAGACGTGAGACATGCGGATCCATATGCAAGCTTTATCCCCACAGGCGTGGTCAGAAACAGGCATGGGTCAGACAATGGCAAACTGGTATGGAGAAGACAAGGCAAGGGCAATCCGGTAAACTAGCGAGGGTCAGTCGACAGCAAACGAAATCCAACAAGGCGAGACAAGAGGGATAAATCAAGGTACACAGGCAAAGATCAGAACATAGAAAAACAGACAAAGCAAGACTCCACTAAGGCTAGGAAAACTAAGCAGGCTCCGTAAGGTAGCTATCAGCTAAACAATGATATTCGCTAAACAATACTCGGCAGTGGAAAGGGATCAGAAATGAGTGTTATATAGTGTGTGTGTGATTGGTTACAGCTGTGTGCAATCAGTGCAGTGTGCAAATTGTGCAAATAATGATGGGAAATGTAGTCCGGGGTGTTGTGCAACAGTGTGTAGTGCGAGAGTCAATGAAATGGAAAGGGTGACCTCTGATGGCTAGCAGACGGAAGTTCATGGACCGGATACGTGACAGTAATCAGCGTTGTTTACGCTTAGGGGAAGGCATGCGTATGTGTTGTGATACTCTCCAAAATGGCAGAAGACGTAACTCAGGGGAAAATAATTGTTGAATAAAGTTATTTTTTTCTTTGCACTCAAGAAGTATTCTCATAGCTTCGCAAAACTGAAGTTGAGCCACTGATGTCACATGGACTGTTTTGCCGATGTCCTTACTACGTTTCTGTCTGGGAATATTTCAGTTGTGTTGCTGTCTATGCAGGGTCTGAGAGCTCTCACATTTCATCAACAATATCTCAATTTGTGTTCCGAAGATGAACGAAGGTCTTACGGGTTTGAAACGACATGAGGGTGAGTAATTAATGACAGAATTTTCTTTTTTGGGTGAACTAACCCTTTAAGTACATTGTCCTCTGGGCAGGAGAGAGAACGTTTTACTTGCTATTGAGCCTCAAACCCAGAGACTTGAGATGAGCAATGACAACATCGCTGTGTCGAAGTGCAAGCTCTTGAGACTGAGCCAAAATCAGCCAGTCGTCTATGTAATTTAAAATGCAGATGCCCTGGAGTCGTAAAGGAGCCAGTGCTGCGTTCATATATTTCATGTATATGTGAGGTGACAAGGCTAGGCTGAACAGAAGAACTCAATACTTGTAAGCTTTGCCCCCAAAAGTGTATCCCTGGATTGAATTTGAGATACAATCATTTTGATTGTTAGTATTTTGAACTTGTATGTTCTGAGAAAGAGGTTCAAACTGCGATCTAAAATTGGATGCAAACCCCCATCTTTCTTGGGAATCAAAAAGTACCAGCTGTAATAGCCCGACTCTGTCTGGGAGGGGAACACGTTCACATCTGCTCTGGTTTCACAGTAGTGGAGACCATGTTGTTGAAACGTGAAGCATGATACACAAACTGTATATTGTATCCTCTTTCTACATTCCTTACGACCCAAGGAGAGATATTTGGTTAGTTTCCATGCTGCCAGCTTCTCTGAAAGGGGCACTAGTTTTGACACTTCAGTTTGCTTGGGGATGTTAAATGTTTAGTGTCCTGAAACATTTGCAGAAAACTTGTAACATTTTGCTGGAAAGAGCTCTTACTCTCTGTGGGAATATTTCTACAAATGATTGTAGAAGCAGACAAACTGTCGGACGTGTTCAAGAGAGGTTCACTGATTGACTGATAGTTTTGATGCAACTGTCCGATCTGATTCAGTCTGATTTGGTGAACCGGTTGAAAGATTCACAGAAAAGAACTGTTCAAAATAACAATATGTTTACAGACTGGACATCACTGCTCCAGTGGCTTGAGACAGATTATTAAATAGATTATATAAAAATACACATTATTTGTCTGTTTTGTTCTTTACATCCCAGCCTGGAACCCCATTCACTGCCAACACCTCGAGTGTCACAACTCTATTAATAAGCCAGCGGTGAAGGTACTGTAACTCTTTACCTCTTAGATTCTTTAATGTAGGTTTTGTATTTTTATTTGCTTTGACATCTAGTCAAAATGTTGTAGATTTTGTGGGATTGTGGGATTTTTAGGGAGCACACATTTCAGTGCACTGAAAGGATTTTGCGATTGAGACAAGAACTTCAAAGCATATAAATGCCCAGAATCATTTCAAAAATACACCCCTGGTACTGATTCATTGTCTTTATCCCTGCAAATATTTGCTCTGTGTAATAGAACATAGAAACAGAGCAGGAAGAGGCATGCTGTAACTCAATTACCAGGAGCTCAACCCTGTTACCGCTCTGATCTAACACTGAGATACTGAGACCAGGGCATGCACTATATGGGGTTTATTTTAGAAGATATTAAAAACCAACAGTTTGTTGTCAGATCTAGTGAGGCTGTCAGAGAGGTAAAAAGATTTATTATAATTATTACGACATGTCAAGTCAAGTCAAAGCTGCTTTACAGAGTCAAACAGGAAAATAGTTTGTCAATAATGCAAGAAGACAATAACAGAGTAATTTTTCAGCTAAAGTCAGTTCATTGATGATTCAGTGATGTCATCATCCCAGTTCAGCTCTCTTCAATAGTGTCTGTGCAATCATCCAAAATGATGGTTTGTCCTGAGATACTTATAATACTGTGATGCTTACGATCACTTGACTCAAGCAATATCTCATTTACACAACACTAAAATTGAGAAAAGGATTTAAAAAAAGGAGAAAAGGAAAAAAGATAGACAAAATAAAATAGTTATGCAAAATACCCTAAACATAACTCTTGTACTTTTAGTAGTGTTTTTGTACTTTTTGAGCAATAAGACACACGTTTTGAGAGTGGTGAGTGTTTGAGGGTCCAGTGACTGTGTCTCCGTCCTGCTTTCAGATGTGCATTGATCCAACACTCTCGGTCACGCTGGGTGACAAACCTCCACCGTTATACATCTGTGAGGAGTGCAGCCAGAGGATCGCTGGGTAAGCTGCATTATTTCAGCATGCAGTTCATTGTGTGTCTGCTGCATTACTGCGGTGAATATCCAGAATCATCTGCTCAGCCTTCAACTGCCAATCTCATAAATGGGTAAAAAGGTCCACTTTAATAAGGTCTACTTTTAATCTTATTATTGCGTTTAGTGAGGAAAGAAGAATGAAGCCCATGATTTAATTGTGTTTCTGGGTTATTTTACCCATTTTGTTGTTTGTATCTCACTTTGATAAACTTTCCTATTTAAAAAAAAAGAAAGAAAGAAAAGAAAAGCCTATGGCTCCCACTGATACACTTTCTGTTGATGTTTAATGATGCTTGAAGTATAATAGTGAATGATAACAGTTGATTGGACAGGGTGACTTTATAATGGTCCAGCCACTCTTGTTTGACTGTGTGTTAACCCAAAGTTGTGCAAAGTCATGAAAGTACAGAACAAGATGATTTTTCGTATGATTCTGCATGTCAGGATCCCTTTAAATTTGCGCTGTAGACATTTTTATCGGTCTGTCAGCTCATATTAGATGATTAGCATCAGACCTTGAGCTAGAGAAGGAGATGTGAGAATGTTCTGTCATCTTTCACAGCGATCATGCTGAGTGGCTCGTTGATGTGCTTTTACCACAAGGTCAGTGACACATCCTCATTTTAAAACTATAACTGCACACACTCGTGTATTTACTTAAAGGAACAGTTCACTCAAAAATGATCATTCTGTCATCCTTTTAAAATAAGGTTCAATTTAATATAAATTAGTTAGTGCATTAGGTACCATGAACTATCAATGAAAAACTTTTACAGCATTTATTAATCTAGATTAATGTTAAAATATACATAAATGATTGTTAATTCATGTTTGTTCATAATAATGTAAATTTATACTTGAAATGCTAGAACGTTTTATCATATGTAGAAAATTACATCTCCCCAGATGAATAAATGCTATAAAAGGACAATTCGTTGTTAGTTCACAGTAAAGCTAACATGTCTTATCGTATTCTTATCTTGTATTATAACAATGCCCCTTATGATTTCATCCTTACAGCTGAAATTTCTGCTATATGTCAGAAGAAGGTAAGCCTGGTGTGTGTGTGTGTGTGTGTGTGTGTCCATGTCATCATCTTTAGGTCATCCATTATCAGCTCATCTGTGAACTAGCACATCTCATCTATAAATGCTGTACAAATGAAGAGCCGGTTTCTGTCGCCTGCTCCACATTTTCCTCTGCAGCCGATCAGATTGCCATTGTTACTGAGTTTCTGAAGTGAAGGGCTCTGTCCTGCGCATTACGTGTGTTTGTGTCATTCTCGTCCCTTCATCGACCATCTCTTCCTCTCATCCGTCTCTCCATCACAGAACTGCAGCTCTCACGTCAGGCGTGCTGTCGTCACCTGCTTCTCAGCGGGATGCTGCGGTCGCCACGGCAACCGGCCCGTGCGCTACTGCAAGCGTTGTCATGTCAACCACCACAGCAGCGAGGTGGGGGCGTCAGCGGAGACGCATCTGTACCAGACGTCTCCTCCGCCCATCAACACGCGCGAGTGCGGCGCGGAGGAGCTGGTGTGCACCGTGGAGGCGGTCATCAGGTGCGGACAAACACACTCAGTACCTGCTCCCTTCATAAAGAGGACTTTCAGTTCAGGATTTTCTTTCGTAATGTCAGACAGAAACAATGCTGTTAGGAAATTGAGCCTCACCAGGTCCAAAAACTGCAGTAAAAATACTCTTGACAAAACTAACTGTGAATAAGACACATTCAATATAAAAATACTAATTCACTGGCAGCCAAATGTTTGTAACAATTAAGATGTTTTTGAAAGAAGACTTCTGCTCACGAAAGCTGCATTTATGTAATGTATTTAGTTATTTATTCATTTATTATCAAAGCTGTATTTTCATCATCATTACTCCAGTCTTCAGTGTCACATGATCTTCAGAAATCATTCTGATATGCTGATTCACTCTTTGTCAGAGCATGTGTTAAATTGAATAACATATATGTTAATATGAAACCAGCATTAATCAGTGAGATGTATCACTGTCGCCCGCCGCAGTCTGCTGAAGGAGGCTGAGATCCACGCGGAGCTGCGGGAGTTTGAGCTGAACCGCCGCCGTCAGATGGGTCTGTCTTCATCCCATCATTCCCTGGACAACATGGAGTTTGACAACAAAGAGGACGACCAGCACGACCAGAGACTGCTCAGTCAGTTCGGCATCTGGTTCCTGGTGAGAAGCTATGCGTGACCCTTATGGTCAGATGACGTGTTACATGAGCAGCAATATTATACCTGCTAACATCATAACACCGTCTGCTGGCAGTCGTATCACAGCTAGAGGTGCGAGATAATAAGCAACAATACGCATCATGATTTTTAAGGGTGCTTCACACTTGGTTCGATTGCCGGGTCCGAACCGAGATCGATGGCTCCACCTGTTGCTAGGTAACGACTGTGCAGAAGAAGGCAAGTGAATGGATGCCTGCTCGCTTCATTTGTATACTTTGGAGTTTGAAAATGTAGGTTAGTTTCCAAAGCGGCAACGCAGAGCGGCACATGTGTCTATTTGTCATGACTGTAATGCAAAGGTTCAGAAGAACGCAGCAGTCAGTTTCTGCGAGCAGAAATTAAATTCTCAGTGCTTGCAGTGCGTCAGTCACGCTTATCAGGAAAGCGAGTGAGGAAACACATAAATACACAGTCTGACCAGTTCATACCGTATTACTTGCATTCACATCAGAAGTGAACTGTACCCCACACCACGCTTTCACACAGTTCAGAAAACAGCGTTCACATTATCCTAACAAACACGAGTTTGCACCATCTCATCACATTTTGTTCAGACTGAAAACTCACATTCACAAGGATCAGGATGAGTTTGTTTCTTCATCAGATTTGGAGAAATGTAGCACTGCATCAGTGTCTCAGCAATGGATGCTCTGCAAGTGAATGGGTGCCGTCAGAACGAGAGTCCAAACAGCTGATAAAAACATCACAATAATCCACAGCACTCCAGTCCATCAGTTAACATCTGGAGAAGACAAAAGCAGAGACTAATCCATCAAGACGTTTTTAACTTCAAACCATTGTTTCTGGCTCAGATAGGAGCCCTCTATTTTTTCTGCATTCACTGCAGAGCACCCATTGCTGAGACACTGATGCAGTGCTGCATTTCTCCAAACCTGATGAAGAAACAAACTCATCCTGATCTTAGCCTGAGGGTGAGCACATTTTCAGCAAAGTTCATTTTTGGGTGAACTATTGATTTAACTGGTGTATGGCCCGCCTGTAGTAGCAGCTTTCCCATGACTGATGCTGTCTCTGTAAACGAGTAAACTAACGAGCACACACTCGATCAGGTGAGTCTGTGCACGCCGAGCGAGAACACGCCGACAGAGAGTCTGGCGCGGCTGGTCAGCATGGTGTTCCAGTGGTTCCACTCCACCGCCTACATGATGGACGACGAGGTGGGCAGCCTGGTGGAGAAGCTCAAGCCTCAGTTCGTCACCAAGTGGCTGAAGACGGTGTGTGACGTGCGCTTCGATGTCATGGTCATGTGCCTTCTGCCCAAACCGGTGGAGTTCGCCAGAGTGAGTGAACCGAGCGGTGATGTTACTCATGCGTTGCAGTGATTGAAGCATTCTGTGATTTCAGCATCCGTAGTGTGTGTGTGTGTGTGTGTGTGTGTGTGATCTGTGTGTGTGTGTGTGAGTGTGTGTGTGTGACTCTGTGTGGTCTGTTGAGTGGGTGACTCTGTGTGGTGTGAGAGTGTGTGTGTGTGTGGTGTGTGTGAGTGTGTGTGTGTGTTTGTGTGTTTTTGTGTTTGTGTGTGTGTGGGTGTGTGAGAGTGGGTGTGTGTGTGTGTGGTGTGTGTGTGTGTGTGTGTGACGTCTGTGAGTGAGAGAGAGAGAGAGAGAGTGTGTGTGGGTGTGTGTGAGTGTGAGAGAGAGTGTGTGTGTGTGTTTTTGTGTGTGTTTTTGTGTGTGTGTGAGAGTGTGTGTGCGTGGACTCTGTGTGTGTGTGGTGTGTGTGTTGTGTGTGTGACTCTGTGTGTGGGTGTGTGAGTGTGTGTGAGAGTGTGTGTATGTGTGTGAGTGTGAGTGTGTGTGTGTTGTGTGTGTGTATGTTGTGTGTGTGTGTGTGTGTGTCTCTGTTGTGTGTGTGTGTGTGTGTGTGAGTGGGTGTGTGTGTGTGTGTGTGTCTGTGTGTGTGTGTGTGACTCTGTGGTGTGCTCTGTTTGTGTGTGTGAGAGTGGTCTCTGTTTGTGTGTATGTTGGGAGGTGGGTGTGTGAGTGTGTGGTGGGTGTGGTGGTGAGAGTGTGTGAGTGTGGTGTGAGGGGTGTGTGTGTGTTTGCGCAGGTGGGCGGTTACTGGGATAAGTCGTGCAGCACGGTGACGCAGCTGAAGGAAGGACTGAACCGCATCCTGTGTTTGATCCCCTATAACGTGATCAGTCAGCCGCTGTGGGAGTGTTTCATGCCCGAGTGGCTGGAGGCGATTCGCACTGAAGTTCCTGACCATCAGCTCAAGGAGTTTCGTGAGGTCCTCAGGTACATGACACACCAGACACGTGTCCTCTGTGTCCAATAACACGTGTTGCCATAGTGACACTTGTCAGTGTTTCCATGTCTCCATCTGCTCAGTGAAGAGCTTCATATCAGTGTGTTTGCTCACCTGTCACTCTTACACAAAATGTTTCTGTTCATTTTGTGTCTCACAAAGTCAAAGCTGTTTCACTGATCTTCTGTGAGATGAGAGGGTTGTGAGTTTTTTTTTTGAGGAGGCACACGATTTATTATTGTATCTCACTCTTTGTTGTGTTATCTCGGCGTAAGATGGTGGACATTGAGTTGTGTCCACTGCCGTCTCCATGGAGGAGATGTTTGGATTCATCAGCTGCAGATTCAGTGGATATCCAGCATCAGTGCAGGAGCAAGCGCTGCTGTGTTACGTGAGTGCCCACACACACACACTCACACGCACAGACACACACACACACTCACACTCACGGACACACACACACTCACACACACACACACACACACACACACACACACACACAACACACACTAACACATGTGCACACACACAATAGTACTGAAAATCATGACCCTAACCTTTATCTCCATACTCAAATCTCAGATGGCCAGACAGTGATTCATGTTTTATGAATTGTTGAAATATTGGTGTCCAATGTGCCGTGATCCTTGACACTGTAGTGTACACTGTGAGTTTAAAAACGTAGCTTTAATGTGTGATATGAATAAACAGTAAAACATTATTTAGTATGTTTATTAATCTGTTATTCTTGTGAGGACAGTTGACTGTAGCAGGTTTTATTGTCCTTGTGAGAACATATGAACTCCACACACCTATCTTTTCAGTGGCGTGTGTGAACAGCTGCGTCTGTGTTTTACAGGTTCTGTCAGAGCTGGACATCGTGGTTCCTCTGCAGCTGCTCATCAGCATGTTCTCTGATGGTGTGAACTCACTGAAGGAACTGGCCAATCAGAGAAGAGCTGGAGCCGCAGACCTGTCAGGAAACGCAGGAGTCCGCAGGGTAACACAGCACTCACCCGCATCAGCACAGAGAACATCCTTCACCTCATGACCAGCCTTTGTAAAATTGCTCAAAATCTCTCATTATGCTATAATATCACCAAATATTGGATTCAATCCCCAGAAGGGATTTTCTTTTAAGATTGAAGTGAAGTTCAATCTTTTTGTCAACTTGTTTTCTCTCCATCAGCATAGATTTTGTATTTCTTTTTGTTTTTGGCCTCGTTCTTTGGCAAAGTTTATGCTCCTCAATGTTTGTGTGGATACAGCATTATTTGTGTATACGTTTGTCATGTGCACTCTAAAACTGAGAAGAATAAGCTCAGATCAATGACGAATACGATCCATCAGTCCGAAAACAAATACATAACCAGTCCTAAATGAAAGAAAAGAATTTGACTAAAAGATTGAATCCAATATTTGATAATAATATAGCATAACAACAGATTTAGAATCAGTTTTGTGTAGGCCATTATTTTTTGATCAGAAACATCACAAGTGTAAAAAGGTAGGATAAAAAAAAATCACAAAAATGATTAGCATTTTTTGGGAAGTTGTTACCCTGTGTGAGCAAAGTCAGTAAGTTTTAGCATTGCAATAACATTGACTAGCATTTTTTGGGGAAAAGATAATCCTCTCCAGGTCAAACACTGAAACAACATGAGAGTTAAGAACGTGGTGTGCAGCTAAACACAGTTGGTACTTTTTTTTTTTTTAATATTTTTTTTTTTTTTTTTTTTATTTTTTTTTTTTTTTTTTTTAGACAGAAATCTGACAATTACATGTGATCTACTGCAGTCCCTCCATACTGGGATGTATGGGATGAGGGATGAGGAGACTTTTTAACCAGATGAGTAAAAAGGAAACTCTTTTCTCAGATGTGTCAAATTTAATTGTGATATTTTGTGCTTTTGGAGGGGTCCTGTAGAATGTGTTTCCGCCGCAGGTGAGTGTGGTGTCTGACCCCGGCAGGAGAGGGCAGCACAATAACCTGAGTCCGTTTCCCAGTCCGTTCCGCAGCCCCCTGCACTGCAGCCCCTTCAAGAACCTCGGCCACGCTGCCGGAAACTGTGCCCTGGACCTGGACTGCGATGATGACGACATGAACCTGGGCTGCTTCATCCTCATGTTTGACCTGGTGCTTAAACAGGTGAAGTCATTCGCACACTGTAACAAAGTTCGTAGTCACGGGAAGGAGGAGGCGGGAACCGGCGAACATTTAAGACTTTAATAATAAAACAAACACAATTTCAAACAAACAAAAAATAGCGCGACAGCGGACGACTGTCGCGCACAACAAACAAAATCCAGGCCTGGTCCTCTCTCGTCACTCCTCCGTGGGACTCGAGACCAGTGAGTGGCGCAGGTGTCGTGCATTAGCATTAACTCCACCGGCCTCGCTGCGTTCCCACGGCTCTCGGCCCCGCCCCTCTCGTCACACACACATACAGAGATGAGAATGAGAATGAGATCGTTTTCTGAAGATATCTGACGCGTGTTTACGTGTGTGTGTAGATGGAGCTGCAGGACGAGGCGCTGGGACTGGAGAGCAGGTTGGGCCGGGATGTGGTGGGCATCATCAACAGCGTGCTGCGGGCTCCGTGGGGCGGATCGCACACCTGTCAGAAGGACGAGAAGCCTCTGGAGTGCAGTCTGTGTCAGTCCAGTATCCTGTGCTACCAGCTGGCCTGCGATCTGCTGCAGAGACTGACGCCGCGCGAGGAGACACGACTGGTGGTGAGACTCATTTGTTCTATCGGTGGATCTTCATTGACCTCTGTTGTCTTTATACTAAGCTAATGGTACTTTAAAGCCCTTCCACCGACTCGTGTAGCCCGACCTTTGACTGGACGTCCTAACATCATCACTGCCAACGAGTTACCTGAGACATATTATATCATACTAATGTAGAAAAACATTTAAAATACAGTGACCAAACCTTTGAGTCACTAACTTTGACAAATCCAGTACTTATTTTATTCTCGTCATATTAGCCCCGCAGCCTTATTAAAAGAGTAGTTCACCCTAAAAATGAACATTAGCTGTAAATGTGCTCACTTTCAGGCCATCCCAGATTAGGATTGTCACAGAGGGAGCACCGTAGAAAAACAGGGTCAGGGTCCAAGTGCAGGAGAAACTGGATTTATTCAACAAAAACAGAAACAAAAACAAAAACAGACCAAACAAGATCTGAAAAACAACTCAAACAAGAACAGAACCGGGATAGAAATACGGCAACTGAAGGTGCTTGCATCCAACCTACAAACAAGAAATAACAATTACAATACAATTAATTCAGCCAGCCTGAGTGGTGGGAGTGTGGTGTATAAATAGTCCATGACAATGAGGAACAGCTGAGGGTGTAATAAGTGACAGATGGGTGGAGTTTGGGGAATGGAGTCCGGGAGGAAGAGAGATGGCGACCTCTGGTGGTGAGAGGGAGAAACACAGGGCCCAGACCCCTGACAAGGATGAGTTTGTTTCTTCATCAGGTTTGGAGAAAATGTAGCACTGCATCAGTGTCTCAGCAATGGATGCTCTGCAGTGAATGGGTGCCGTCAGAATGAGAGTCCAAACAGCTGATAAAAACATCACAATAATCCACAAGTAATCCACAGCACTCCAGTCCATCAGTTAACATCTGGAGAAGACAAAAGCTGAAACTAATCCAGCATTCAGACATTTTTAACTTCAAACCATTGCTAAAATACGACTCACGTTCCCTTATGTTCCCTTATTCCCTATGCCATTCATAGTGCCCTTCAAACTGAACAAGTTCGCTCCCTTACAGAGACAAATGACTAAAACACCCATGTGCTCTTTCTCCTGGACGTTGTGTAAAACCAGGCAGTCAGATTACATCTTACTATGCAGTGAAAATGATTCTGGTTCAGTGTGAAATAAGCATCAGACAGTTAGGACCAGACTGTGGCACTGAGCCTGCCAAACCTCACGCAAACCTTCTGCTTTTTTACACTTCATCACATCATATTCATGAATGTAATATAATTTTCCCACACACACAGATGTGAATGATAAAGATGAGGAGGTTTTTCACCGTGTCGTGTGTGTTTGACAGGAACCATCCGAGTGTCTGGAGGAGAGTTTGGTTTTCCCTCAAACTGAATTCAGTCTCAAATCAGAGAATGGAGCGGATGAAGCAGACGCTCCGTCAGAAAACCCCAGCAGTCACAATCCCTCTCCTGAGATCCCGCGTATGTGCTCCGTTTCCAATAGCAATCATTGCTTATGCATTGTTTTTCATCAAATATTCATACGTTCACAGATCTGTGTACTAGCCATGTATTAGTGCATTACATTTTCTGTTTCTGTGTTCTGTTCCCTAGCATTAAAGAATAGTGCAGACAGGAAGTTCTTGTACCTACAGCTTCCTGTTTCTCTCAAGCTTCTGTACACCGTTCTGCAGGTAAACATCTCACTCTGTTCAGTCAGGCTTGTGCGGCGTTCATGTTTCTCATGAGTCTGCTGCGATGTTTCTTGTAGGAGATGAGTAAGTTTGAGGAGCCAGACATCCTCTTCAACATGCTCAGCTGTCTGAAGATCCTGTGTTTGCACGGAGAATGCCTGTATCACGCCAGGAAAGATCAGCCTCAGTTCCTGGCCTACATACAGGAGAAGATGCTCATTCCCAGGTACCACTTCATAATAACAGCAAACCTACCGTAACGCTCCATGATGTAGTTAAAATCATATCATGGCAGATTATGTTCAGGTGTGTTTCTCTGAATGGCACGTTTCATATTCAGATGGCTGATTGTTGTTTGTGTCCAGCCTGTGGTCCATGCTGAGGTCAGAGTTCTGTCAGCTGGCGTCTCTGGCTGTGCCGCAGCTCCTGCATGCGCTTGCTCTGTCCCACGGTGCAGATATCTTCTGGAGGCTGGTCGACAGCAGCTTCAACAGTCAGGACTGGAAGATTCGCCTGCATTCACATCCGCACCTTTCTGTTCATTTCCTAAAACACTTTGCTGCCATGATTAGTGCTCGGGCTCCTGGAGCACTGTGGGATTAACTGGAGCCTCTTACAGTGATTGAGAGAGAGAAGCTGTGACCTTGAGCTACAGTCAGACAAACACAAACACAGACACGACCTGTGCAGATAAAGAGGATTGAAAGGCTGTTACTGACGCATTGTGTAAAGGGTTCATCATTTACTGCTCACAGTGTGACCATACGACGAGTTAGTGCTGTTTGCTGCATCATCTATGTGAATGTTGAAATCACCAACAATCAAAACGGTCAGCAGCAACTACTGGATCTGACAGACAATCTGCAAATTATTACTAGTGCTTATATTCAGTGATAGTGATTTGAGTAAAACATCTCATAGCTGCACACTGAAGAAGGACTTGAGCCTGGTCTACAGACCTGAAGATCACAGAGACGCGAGGATACGGGACTCTTGAACACCTGCCAGGAAGAAAACACTTACAACACAATAATAACCAGATATTAATGCACTAAAAACCACACTGCATCCACCCACAGCACACACACTAGTGTCACCGTCGATGAGAACAATAGCAGATCAAAGAAATATTCATTAACGAAAATAAACTTTACAACACATATCAATAAAGGAAACACTGATAAAGATTAAATAATGCAGTCAACTTTCAACATAATATACAGGCCTGCAAACAAAGTAAATCCCGAACTAAACTAATACATAAAGCCAACAAGTTTAACCAAAAGAACAACAAAGAAACAACCAAAAATAACAGCGAACCAAAAGGGATCACATAAGAGAACCCAGAAAGCTTTTATATTTCTCAGCAGGTGTTCAGCATTACACATCTCTCAAAGCCCCCCCGGCTAAAGAAGAACGATCCCAGCGGCACGTCACACTAGTGTCATGATGGCCAATTCATGATAGCATTAAATGAAAAACAACAAATTGCAAGACTTACAACCATGAATATGGTCATTTTTATATATTACAAATGAGTCTCTGTGGATAATTGATTTAGACCCGGAGGAAAGCTGTTTAAAACCAAAACACATTGGCCAACAACATTTTTAATAAATTAGCCCATATTTATTAGATACTTTTTATTTTCAACCACTTGAGTGCCATGCAGATTCTTGTTTTTCATTTATGAGTTACTTTTTATGTAGCACACTCTTTCTATAGTTTGATGATAACAACAGTTCAATCATGACAACTCTCTGGAGATTTTAGCATGGTGATGGATATGACAATGATAATGTGTTTGGTCTTGACGGAACAGGTCTGCTACGCTGCTGCTGAATTGCTGCTGCTGTTGGTTATTGCTGTAGTTGTAGATTATTGCAAGCAAGTACTGGAACTTGCTACTGCCAATACATACTTCGATACATTGCTGTGAGTATTTAAGACATACTGCCTCTGCAAAAATAGCATACAAAACCCGTAGCAGATCTATACAGGTGGAACTGGGGAAGGTCGAGGGTTTCAGAGAACTCTGAAAGCGCTGCAGGAATCTCAAGTGAATGCTAGCCAGCCTTATAAATGCAAGGCAGTAAGCTCATTGGCTGCATATGCAGCATGAACCAATCAGCTTGTGCCAAGTCGTTTAACTCTCTGAATATCATCAGTTACGTTAACAACCCGTCAGCCTGCGCTATCTTGAGTTTCATGACTGAACTATATATTTGTAGATGTCATCAGACACCATCAATGATTGTTCGTGTTTGATGATGTTATTTCTGGCTGTCTCTTTCAGTGGAGCGCGTGGCTGTCCTGTGCCGCTTTCTGGACATGGGCTCGGTCACTAAGAGCCACATGCTGAAGTATTCTCTGGCCCACGCTTTCTGCTGCTTCTTGGCCAGCATCGAGGACGTGAACCCCGCCGTGGCCACCAGAGCGCGCCTGCTGCTGGACTCCATCAAACGGCCCGCACTGCAGGTGACAGAGACCTGATCGCACCAGTGTCCCCGTCACGTCATGAAGGGACCGGGACAAACGTGTGTTTGTGTGTCCTCCACCAGGGCCTGTGTCTGTGCCTGGACTTCCAGTTTGACACGGTGGTCAGGGACCGGCCCGTCATCCTGAGCAAACTGCTGCTGCTGCACTCGCTCCGACAGGAGATCCCCGCTCTGAGCTGGGAGTTCTTCGTCAACCGCTTCGAGACGCTGTCGCTCGAGGCCCAGCTGCACCTCGACTGCAACAAAGAGTTTCCTTTTCCTACCAGTGAGTGTGTTTGAATTAACTGTTCATGTCAGCAGGTCTATAAAGTGTGTGTAGAGTATGAAGAGGCTTTCTGCAGGTCTCAATTCCTCGTCCAGAATTGAGACCTGCAGAAAGTCTTAAATTCATAAAGTGTAACTGAAAAAAAGAAATCTGATCTAAACATCCTTAAATCAATATACATTTACTTGAGAAGCAAAATTACAGAAGTCGTGCTTTCTGCGACGAACATAATTACATTATGCTTATACAATCTCTGTCACTCGGTTTTAGGTAGGACAACCTTTGAACTACCTTTGAGTTTAAGTAGATTTTTCTGACCCCACTGGCAGATATTTTTTTCTTGTTTTAAGCAAAAACTAATACAATTTTGATACATTTCTCATAAAACAAGATTTCTTGAGTCATTTTGCTTCTTAAATAAATATATCTTGAATTAAGATGACAGAAATACTGAGGAAGAACATCACATTTTTTGCTGTGTGATCAGAAGATACAGTAACAGTTATTTCTATATTCTAGTGGTTTGAAGCAGAGCTATTAAAGTAAAGTCATGGAGATCTGTTAGATGATGTATTTTCAAACTGTTCCCCCTGGACATTTACATTTAGAGGACATATTGACTTGTGTTCCCTTCAATTACATTTACAATTCTTACATTTTCTTTATTTGGTCTTGAAAAGGTGTTAAAGTCTTAAATGTACCTGCAGAAACCCTGATTATTCACCAAGTTGATCATGTCTTGATTTGCTCTGTAAGCGATCACAGCGGTGAGGACTAATGTGGCCAACCTGAGCGATGCGGCCATGTGGAAGATCAGACGTGCTCGCTTCGCCCGCAACCGTCAGAAGAGCGTCCGCTCGCTACGAGAAAGCGTCAAGGGTTCGTCCGGGTCCAAGCGCACTTTCTCCCTCCCGGAGACACTGTGCAACAAACTGCGTGAGTGACCTGCACTCCTGTAGCCCTGCTGCTTTTCCATCTCATGTGACTGAAGTTCAGCTGGATTCATAAATCTGCTGACCTGCATGAGAACATCCCATCAGTATCTGTCACACACTTGAGCTCAACAGTGGAATGATTGTTTTGCTCAAATATTTGTCTCTGAATTGACCAAAGATGTCCTTCACTTTCTGTTTCTCTTTTTTCTGGATTCAGCTCTCAGACTCATAAGACAAGAGCAGTCGGCACCCATACTGGGAAACATGTTCGAGAAAGTCCTGACAGGTGAAGCACACTAACCTCGTCAAGCATAGCAGCACAGCATCGACGGTCACTCATGACTCATTAACAGTGAAAATACTGTACATGTATGGTGGACACACTGTTAGGCGTCAGTTCTTCCTTTCAGCATGTGCTGGATATTAATCTTCATTTGCTATGTATAATTATATTCATCAGTACTTTAGTTGAGTTCAGAATCATCATCAGTTTAAAGGGGTTCTATTATGCAGTTTCACAAAGTCTTGATTTTGGGGTGTGCTAGAATAGGTTTTCATGCTTGATTGTTCCAAAAACAAATGATTTTCACATATTTTATATTTTTGCAGCACCTCTCTTCCCAGTCTGTCTCAAACTCGCTGTTTAGTTCCTGTTTGATGAAGCCCCTCCTTCCGGAATACGATATGTGCTCTGATTGGTTAGCTGGCCCTGTATTCTGGAAATACACTGTAGAGTAACATAACATAAACCCACAAACAATAAATGTAATAGAATTAGAACAAAGCATTAAATATATGAAAAAAATAAATCAAAACATAAAGTGGCTACATCACAAAGCCCAGTTAGAACACCCAACCTAAAATGTAATAGAACTGTCCGCAGAAAAATACTGAAAACAATATAAGATGACAACAATTTTAATTGTTCACCAGATAATGACAGAAACATTACTGACAACTCACATGCTCTCCCTATGTTATTATAGATTAAAGGGGTCAAATGATGTTGCTAAAAAGAATACAAAATTTTGTATTTTTGGTGTAATGAAATGTGTTTATGCGGTTTAAAGTTAAAACACATTATTTTCCACATACTGTACATTAATGTTTCTCCTCTATGCCCCGCTTTCTGAAATGCGTCGATTTTTACAATGCTCATCGTTATGAAAAGCGAGGTGTGTTGTGATTGGCTGAATACCTCAAACGTGTGACGGAAATTTTACGCCCCTCACCATACTGTGATGATGCCGTGTCCCGGCCGGAGCGATGAGACAAAAACGTTAAAACCCATTATAACGAGGCATTTGTTGCATCCAGTGGGACCATAATTACTGATTATACTTCCTTCTGACTTTTTATACTGCCTCGTAAACATAAAACCATGTGCATTTGTGATCGGAGAAATGACAAAAAAAAAGCGCTACTCTACACTGCCCAAAAAAACTTGCTTAAAATATAAAAATATAAAAATTCTTTAAATATAAAAACGTACTTACAGCCTGTGAGTCGAACAGCCGGCATTGTAGTCTACCTCCCAGGAACAGGAAACGTCCTCCATAAAATGTGCTGCACACATCTGAAGATTTGGGTTGAACTGTTCGTAAACAGTGTTGTAAATACAACTTAACAAATTTCTAGTTGTGTCCATTTTTGGAAGACCAAACAAAGTAGTTTCGCTTTCACAACGAAACACAGCGTCACAGTCACACACGGCGGACTAGAGTGAGCAGAGGCTTGAGAATGGCGCTGCTGGCGGATTCGACGAAGGAGCGTCCGGTTGGCTTGCGGCAACCACATGTGACGACGCCGGGTTGGGCTCCGCTTCGTCCACGGTGAAAGCCGATCTGCCGATCCACAGCACGAAGTTGATGTATTCCCTCAGTGAATCGCATCATATGACCGCTTTAATAACTTCACCCTTCACTTCCAGCCTGAAACTGGTGATCATGAGGCACTGCGAGGCTGCAGCCGGACACTATCTCACTTAAGCAGCTCTTCTTCTTCAGCTATTCTAGCGCAGCTCAACCAGGCCTCGCCTGTGGACAGGGATCATTTAAATGAGTGACTTTGTGACTACAGAAAGTAGTCACAAAATCTGGAATAATATCTGGAAGAATGAGCCGTTTGTTGTAGTTCTTGAATTGAGGTTTCTGTTTCTGTTAAGAGAATATCTCCCTTTGGAGTGGACTTTTAAGATTTGTAACTTTCTAGATCTTTTTAGCATAATAGGACCCCTTTAAAGTGTCTGTAGAGAGACTACAACAGCCACACCTTTTACCGTGCAGGAGAGAGCTCTCATCCAGAGGACTACTCTTCTGTCATTAAGGATCTGCTGCCGGAGGACGCAGGCATAGACCACCAGACCGTCCATCAGCTCATCATGGTGCTCATGAAGTTCATGGCCAAAGACAAAAGCAGCGCAGAGGCAGACATCGGCAGCGCCAAAGCCTTCAACACGGTCAAGCGGCATCTCTACGTCCTGCTGGGATACGATCAGCAGATGGGATGCTTCATGATCACCCCTCAGAAAATGCGCTCCTCCACCTGCTTCAACGCCTTCATCGCAGGAATCGCTCAGGTGAGCTCAGCCCTGTGCGCTCGACTCTTTGTGAGGAGCGTGATGGTGTTCCTGACGGATTGTTTTGTCTCCTCAGGTGATGGACTATAACATCGGTCTGGGCAAACATCTGCTGCCGCTGGTGGTGCAGGTACTGAAGTACTGCACGTGTCCGCAGCTGAGGCCCAACTTCCAGGAGCCGCCACGCTGCTCGCTTTGGGCCCTCAAACCTCACACTAGACAGATGTGGCTTAAAGCCCTCCTCGTCATCCTCTAACGGTCTCATCCTAAGGCCTTTGCTGAAAAAAAAATTATGTGTGTTAAATAAATGTATAATAGTGTTGTGTGTTCCACGTTTATTGTCAATTGTTCACGAGATGGATAGCCTGAGGGGAAGAAACTGTTCCTGGGTCCTGGCCGTTCGGGTGCTCAGTAGCTGACTGGACGTCCGACCAAATGGCAACATTTCAAGGGGAAAGGGGTGTGCTGGATATGAGGTCCAGAGTGTTTGCTAGCCCTTTTGCTCACTCTGGATGAGTTCAGTTCTTGGAGAGTGGGGAGGGTTGTACAAGTGATTCGCTCAGCAGTCCGGACTATGCGCTGTAGTCTTCTGTGGTCAGTTTTGGTAGCTGAGCTGAACCAGACAGTTATTGAAGTGCACAGGACAGACTCAGTGATGGCTGAGTAGAACTGTGTGAGCAGCTCCTGTGTCAGGTTGAATTTCCTCAGCTGGCAAAGGAAGTATAACCTCTGCTTGGCCTTTTTAACAATGGACTCAATGTGAGGGTCCCATTTATGGTCCTGAGAGATTGTGGTGCCCAGGTACCTGAATGACTCCACTGCAGTCACATTGCTGTCCATGATGGTGAGTGGGGGGTGTGCAGGGGGTTTTCTCCTGAAGTCCACGTTCATCTCCACAGTTTTGAGCGTGTTGAGTAAAAAAAACAACGGGACTCCAGGTTGTTAAGGACTGCACTAGGTTGGGTATCCGTTTTTTCTTTTCTTTCTTCCTCGATACAAGTTGCCAATCGATACTTTTAAAACGGTTTTTCCGGTGCCTAAACCGATACGATATTAAAAAATAATAAAAATCAATTCCCTAAAAAAATGATTGACCATTAGCACTATAACACATGATGGCGTTTTTTCTTTTCACACTAGACCCAACTGCACGCCAGAGGGCCCCCTCAGCACAGAAATCACATATCCAGTCAAGAATGACCCTTCCCGAAATCACCTTATCCGCCAAAGTATGCTATATGCTTTAGCGAGTAAACAGAACCTATAAACATGGGAATGATAAAACAAAGACAATGAACACTAGACTGCGACAATATAGTTTATCTGTGTTGTTCAAGCCATCTCTGGTATTTTCATAATAATTAAGTATATTTATAATCCATTCTAATCGATGTATTCTTTTTAAAGTAGCGTATGGAACATATTTTCTGCCTCAGTCTGTGACAAGAAGCCACATCAGATCACAAAAGGAAGCATTTGACTGGTGTTGTGGAGTAAAAAAGTTATAATGTTCTCTTTTTTTTGTTGGACAACAGGTTTAGAAATGTGGATACAAGGGAGGTTTAGCTTTAGCCATTTTAATTTAAGCATGTTTAGCTTAGTTAACGGAAGGCTTCAGAGCAAGTGTAATTACTGCATTCACGCTCTCCTCGGATGCTCTCATTTTGTGAGTTGTGCTTTTAAGTCGGAATGTGCAACATGGACACTCTCGTTACTACAAAGATTTGTTGGATTTGCATTATTAGAGCTTTCCGACTTGATTTCACGTGCATTTTCTCAGTCGGGAAATTATTTTTCACGTGTGGTGCTTCTTACGTCCGTTTCGGAGAACCAGAGGACAAATATTTCAGTCGATCGCTCCGGCATGGCACCGAAATCTGCGTTCTGATTCGGTTCTGGTACATACCGGTTACATAGTCCGGTGCCATATTGGTACCGAGTTTCGGTACCCAATCCTAGACTGCACGAGACAGCCAGCTCTTTAACCTCCTGTCTGTAAGCAGTCTCGTCTCCATCCTTGATGAGGCCGATGAGTGTGGTGTCGTCTGCAAACTTTAGGAGTTTGACAGAGAGGTGTTTAAATGTGCAGTTATTGGTGTAGAGGGAGAAGAGCAGTGTAAAAGCATGTCCCGGCACCACGTGATTGTCCTCTCTGAACAGCTGAAAGCCCGGCAGATGTAGCGCGCTGCCCGGAATGGTGTCATTCAGCCAGGTTTCCGTGAAACACAGAGCAGAAGAGTTTGAAAAAAACTTGTTTGCCCGGGAGAGCAGAAGAAGGTTCGTCCATTTTGTTGGGTAGACTTCGCCAGATGGATGCTTGACAACGGCGTTCAAAATCCGCGCTGTCTGAGCTTCACAAGCGCGCCGGCTCTCTTCCCCCGTCTGCACGTCCTGAAGCATTTGATCAGTGCCGCTGCTCTGCCAACTACAATGTTCAGCAAAATGTCCGAATAATCGAAAACTGGCAGAAGATTTTGTGGTGTGTTCTGCCGAACGTTCAGCAGTTCATCCCTGGTAAAACTGATCAAAAAACAGGAAAAACTAACAAAAACAGTACAAACACTGGAGAGCCAAGCACTGAGGCAGCCGTCTGCGGCACCATCTTGTTTGACTGTATTTATTGGTAGTGTGAAATGTGCAAGTGTACTAGAAGTATCTGCAAATTCCACTTTCCTGTTACAACAGTGAAAAAAAAGGAAAAGGGAAACAAGAGAAACCCAACCTATCAAAATCCCACATATAGCTTTGTAAACTGAATGAGAATTTTCAGAATAAATAAACAGAACAACCACTGTTGTGAAATTCATTTAGGGATTGTTTGACTTATAGAGACAAAACAAAGACACTGAGCTTGTTGTAGATAGTGAATTCACGAGTTCGCACTTACATATAATGAGATTGAGCAAATTGTAAGCATATTTGGTGTGCTGTCTGAGGGGAAGACTCCGAGCTCAGAATAGAGCCTGAAACCAGAGAATTCCCCATATTCCCAAGCTGGGATAAGAATAGTTAGGAGTGCGGAGCTGGGGTGGAGGAGGGATTCCAGAAAAACTGTCATGGTTCAGAGGTACGTTGACTGTATATATACAGTCATACATTAAATATATATAGGAGCCCATCAAGTGTTTTTGCACTGGGATCTGTATAATCCTAGTTATGGCGCTGACTACGCATTAAGGGTCATGACTTCCCTGGTGGATTGTAGACTCTGAAGTAAACGCCGACTGCTATGATTGGCTGACAGTTGTGTTTGACAGCCTACATCCTTCACAGATGGATGCTGCTGTTTTAGGTTAAAAACGCATAAATACTCAGTTCATATCAAACTATCTAATAACAGACAAAGCAACAGTGATCACTTAATAAAAACAGTTACTCACACTTCTTTCAAAAAATCCTGCTTGAATTTTGCTTTGTTTGTAAACTAATCTGTGGTGAAATGAAGTGAACAAAGGACCATGTTCTTACTGACGCGGTCTGGAACTTAAAATAAAGTTTATTCACTCTTTCCTAACGTTGGGATAAGAAGGAAGGCAATGCAAACTGTTTTTTTCCACAGCTTGCCTCCTAAACAGGCGGTGATTTTCAGAAGCTGTGGTTTGGGCTCAACGACGTGTGTGCATCTTCTGTGGAGGCGGGGCTTAGCCACACTATTACGTCATAAAGTGGTACATTCCACAACCTGTCATTTTGGCAGTTTGGCTTCAATTTAAGCTGTTTTTAGACTAATGAGAAAGTTTGAGTTCTGAAACTTACAGGATGTTTTTTTATAGTACAATGACCTCTTAAATGTCAAAATAACAAGGGAATTTTGGGTTTCTCAGTTCATGACCCCTTTAAACTTAAATAAACCAAACAATAGAGTTAAATGTAATAGTTAATTGAAGAGAGCTAAATCTATCATTAAATTTTAATCATATAATTTATTTATTTATTTATTACTAAAATAGTTTTTACTATGATGAAATACAGGTACTTCAATAAGGTGATTATGGTTGCTCTCTGTTCAGAGCCGCTCCTACAGACACACAAAAGAACAACAGGACATCAAGTCAACTAATTTTAATGCATATTTGTTCTGGTCGCAACCAGGATCGATTTCCTCAAGGTCTAGAATGTTCCTGGAAACGATATACCCAATGCCATCAAACAACTGTCCATTGGTTTATCTTCCGCTTGAATGCAAACAGTGAAAAACAACAAAGAAAATGAATCGTATTCATCTAAAAGCATTAACACTGGCTTAGTGTTGCACTTCAGTAAAAAAGTTGTGGTTTAATTTTTGTTCCACAGACAGTCTCGTTTCTAACTGTAGTCTTAGTAATCAGAAATTCAGGAATCTTGGCATCTTATTCACTGTGTCGTGCTGTGTTTCAGTATCCATACAGAGATATGGACATGAGTAAAGAGGTGGTGCTCCATCTGATCCACATCACCATCAACACGCTGAATGCTCAGTACCACAGCTGCAGGTCGCACATGTCTGCAGGCCCGCTGTATAGCGACAACTCCAACACCAGCCGCTACAGCGAGAAGGGTAAAGGTACAGATCACGCTCGGCATCACGGGAACGGTTAGTGATGTGCTGTCGCTTAATGCCTGTGTTTTCCTGTGTAGAGGAGGACAGTGTATTTGACGAGTCGGACATCCACGATACTCCGACGGGTGCGAGCAGTAAAGAGTCGCAGACCTTCTTCGCCCGTCTTAAGAGGATTGGTGGCAGCAAGTCGGTCAAGTATCAGCCTGTGGAGCTCAACGCTCAGAGAAGTGCGTGTCCATATGGATGTCGTGTGCGCTCGCGAAGCTTTCCTCAACTAATCTTCTGCTCTTGTGTTCTGTACAGGTGAGATCGAGCTGGCCGAATATAAGGAAGGCAGCGTGCTGCAGGACACGCTGCTGTACTCGGCCAGAGATGACAGCAACAGCAAGAAGAAGAGGCTGCAAGCCATGCACAAGCAGAAGTCTCTGGACATCAGCAACACAGACGCCATCCTCTTCAACCTGGACGAGCACAGACGCAAGTCTTGCATCGACCGCTGCGACCTGCAGGGACCGCCGGCCCTACAGCCCTCATCCTCCTCCTCTATCGGGCGACAGCAGCACAGAGCTCAGCACCATGGGAAATACTCCTCCAACGGCCACTCCGTCACTGACCGAAGAGTTTCCGGTGCTCAGAACGACAGCATCCGGCCCATCATACCCGAGGTGCGTCTCAACTGTATGGAGATGTTTGAAGATAAATCCGTCGGTCTGGACTCACCGCTGGCCGCACTTGACAAGGACGATCCAGATCTCATAGACCTGTCCTCCGACTGCACCTCCATCCCCGAGAAGCACTCCATTCTCTCACTCTCCGACAGTGACTCGCTGGTTTTTGAGCCGCTGCCTCCTCTGCGCATTGTGGAGAGCAACGAGGACCTGTTTGAGGCACTCAAACTCCCTGGTGGAGTGCTGAGCAAACCTGAGGATCCGTCAGCGGCCTCCATCAGCACCGCAGGACACTCTCCTCCAGTCGTGCAGGTCAGCATAGAGGACTGCACCAAGAACAAGAAGCTTGAGCTTCCTGCGGGCTCTTTGCCAGCATCTCTGGCGCTCTCAGACTCTGCGGCTCCTCAGGAGGCCACCATGACCCTGAAACAGAAACGGGATCTCTTCAGAAAGACCTCGCACATGCCCAATGCATCCCTGGATGATTCCTGCACGCAGCCCAAGGATAGCGGCGGAACAAGCCTCTCCAGCAGGTCCGTCGTGCTCCAGATTCCTGCGGACGAGCTCGAGTCGCTGGATCCGATGAATGGGGAAGGAGAAGGAGATGAGGACAACGACAAGACGGGTGAGAGAGACAGCGACCCCAAACCTGACGATGAGAGCGATGAAGCTGAATTCAAGATCCAGATCGTGCCACGCCAGCGCAAAGAGAGGAAGATCGCCGTCAGCGCTATTCAGAGGGAGTATCTGGACATCTCGTTCAACACTATAGACAAAATGAAAGAACCGGCCACAGAGTCAGGTCTGTCAACTTGATTTATTAGCATCCTTAGGTTTTGTGCATCTTGTTCATGTATTTTCACAGATAAAATGCTTTATATATAATGTGTTTCACACTATGTCTTCACTGGTTTGTATGTGTATTGTTAATATTTAATTAAAAAATCACTGATAACACTTTATTCTGATAGTAGACATTCTACTATCAGTAACTTTGCAACTCCATGTCAACTAGCAGTCATTAGAGTATTAGTAGCCTGTCTGCTTAATATCTTCTAACACTTTTTATTTTGATGGACATTTTACGGACTATAAGTACGTTACATTGTACATGCTATTATAATAACGACTGTACTTATTCTACTAGGTTGCTTCCCTAATGCGAAATATGTGTGACATGTAACTACAAATCAAGGAGAGTTATCCCATGGTCTGTCTGAATACTTGATTCTGATGCTGAAGGCTGCATAAAACTGTTTCTGCAAAGTTCTTCGAGTTAGCAGAAATGTCTAAAGTGTTAACAATTTAATTTCATATAAATTAATTGCAATAAGACGACCTTCAGCCGTTACAGGGATACAACTTCTGGTTTCAAGGCCAATAATTTGGTCATATAGACGACCTTTAGAAGGATAGTTCATCCACAAAGGAAAATTCTGTCGTTAATTACTCACCCTCATGTCGTTCCACTCCTGTAAGACCTTTGTTCATCTTCGGAACACTAATTAAGATATTTTTTATTAAATCCGAGAGCATTTTCTCCCCCCATAGGGAGCAATGCAACTACCACATTCAAGATCCAGAATGCTAGCGAGAACATCATTAAATACACCACGTGACTCCAGTGGTTTAACCTTAATTTTATGAAGCGACGCAAATGATTTGTTTGCACAAAAAAACTAAATTTACCACTTTCATTTTGGACTACCTGTAGCTTGTTTAATGAAGATCGGACAATCACCTAGCAGTGCATTGCATTAGTCCAGTCTAGAGGTCATGAATGCCTGAACTAGCTTTTCTGCATCAGAAACAGGTATCATGTTTCGCAGCTTGGCAATGTTTCTAAGATGGAAGATTGCTGTTTTTGTAACATGGGAAATATGATTTTCAAAAGACAAGTTGCTGTCTAATATAGCACAGATTTTTTACTGTAGAGGAAGTAACAGTACATCTGTCTAGTTGCAAATTGTAATCCAAGAGATTCTGTGTACTGCTTTTTGGTCCAATAATTATATCTCTAGTCTTATCCGTATTCATAGAGAAGTATTGGTCATCCAATCTTTTAAATTTTTAATACACTCTGTTATCTTAGATAATTTAGAAGTTTCATCTGGTCTTGTTGAGATTTATAGTTGAGTATCATCGGCATAACATTGGAAACTAATCCCGTATTTTCTAATATTATTACCAAGGGGTAACATGTATATTTAAAATAGCAGAGGACCTAGGACAGATACTTTTGGCACTCCATATTTTACTGTTGATAATTGAGATGACTCCCCATTTAAATAAACAAAGTGGTAGCGATCGGACAGGTAGGATCTAAACCATCTTTAAGCCTGTCCTTGAATACCCGTATATGGTTTGTAATCGATCTATGAGTATGTCATGATCTATAGTGTCGAACTCCCCCCCCCCCCAGCAACCTAGATCAAGTAAACTACAATGAGACATAGCCTTGGTCTGACCGCAAGAGCCAAGTCATTTGTTAATTTTATCAGTGCAGTTGTGTGCTATGGTGGGGCCGGAAACCTTGAAACTCTTCAAGAGATACTTTTTTTGTTGCAGGAGGAGCACAATTGACATACACACTTTTTTGACCTTCTTTTACCCAAATATGAAAATTCTGTCCTACTCACTTTCGGATCATTTCAGATCCATGTGGTCTTCTTTCTTTCATGGAGCGAAAAAGGAGAGGTGAACAGGAGAGAGGAGAGAGAACATCTATCTATCTATCTATCTATCTGGCATGTCTCCCCAAGTTATGACAAATTGTTCTTCCAGTAGCGTTAATAGAACATTCGTTTAACGTTATCTGGTCTTTAATAATGTTCTAAAAATGTTAGCACAAAAACATTATACATCATTGATGAAAAAGTTTTTTTTTATCATGTTAGTTTGACGTACGTCAGTCAGCAATTTAAGTTTATTTGTATAGCGCTTTTCACAGTACAAATCATTGCAAAGCAGCTTTACAGCAAATTAAGTTTCTACAATATTTAGTGGTGACTGTCAGTTAATGTACATATGGCAGAAATGTACGGAAAAATCAATTTAAGACGTAATAAAACAGACGATGAACACTATTAACAGTAATTATTATATGATGTAATAAAACTTATAGCAATATGTGGTAGTTCTGTATGTTGTTTCCAGGTTGGCATCATCTGAGGTCCTCTGAATGGTTGGCGTCATCTCTTCTCAGGTGTTCTAGATCCAGACTGAAACTTGTGTAAATCCTAGATACCACGGGATGTTAATCCCGTGGCAAAAAAACAGAGAAACAAATAGAGACAAAATTAGCGTAGCTGCTGTTCCAACCAGCCAATGTCGTGTCACCCAGCTACGATTCATAACTTTGATTAATATGACTGCAGTAAAAGATTTTGAGATGCATTATTTGAATGCTTGGCAAAGAGATGTGTCTTTAATCTAGTTTTAAACAGAGAGAGTGTGTCTGAAACCCAGACGTTATCAGGAAGGCTATTCCAGAGTTTGGGAGCTCTACCTCCTTTAGTGGATTTTGCTATCCTAGGTACTACCAAAAGTCCCAGAGTTTTGCGACCTTAGGGAGCGGGATGGATTGTAGCATGGTAGAAGACTAATTAGGTACGCAGGAGCTAACCAATTAAGTGCCTTATAGGTAAGTAATAATATTTTGTAACTGATACGGAACTTAATAGGTTGCCAGTGCAGAGACTGTAAAGTTGGGGTAATATGATCATGTTTTCTTGACCTGGTTAGGACTCTAGCCGCTGCATTTTGGACTACTTGTAGCTTGTTTATTGAAGATGCAGGACGACCAGCTAGCAGTGCATTACAGTAGTTCAGTCTAGAGGTCATGAATGCATGATCTAGCTTTTCTGCATCGGAAACAGGTATGTTTCGTAACTTGGCAGTGTTTCTAAGGTGGAAGAATGCTGTTTTTGTAACATATGAAATATGGTTTTCGAAAGATAAGTTGCTGTCTAATTTAACACCCAGATTTTTGACTGTAGAGTAAGTAACCGTGCATCCGTCTAGTTGCCAATTGTAATCCAAGAGATTCTGTTTACTGTCTTTTGGTTCAATAAGTAATATCTCTGTCTTATCCGAATTTAATAGGAATTATTGGTCATCCAATCTTTTACATTTTTAATACACTCTGTTAGCTTAGATAATTAAGTTTCATCTGGTCTTGTTGAGATATTATTAGTGAATCATCGGCATAACAGTGGAACTATTTTTTACGTGTATTTTTTTAACTACTTGATTCAGAAAGTTCTGAGACCCATTCAAAATCCATTTTTCCATAGAAGTTCCTGTAATGTTTCATATAATTCAAACAACAACACAAAAAGTTTTTAAACATTTAAAATGATCATTTTGAAGCTTCGAAACATTTTAGAATCGTTATAAACGTATATGAACGTTAGCAAATGTTCTTGAACATATTTATAGACATATCTATCTATCTATCATATCTATCTATTATCTATCAGCTATCTATCGTTCTATCTATCTACTATATTTAATTCTACTATCTATCTCTCGTGCTATCTATCATATCTACGTTCTAGCTATCTCTCGATCTATCTATCTATCTATCTATCTATCTATCTATCTATCTATCTATCTATCGTTCTATCATTCTATCATTCTATTGTTCTATCTAGCTATCATTCTATCAATTGTTCTATTTATCATTCTATCTATTGTTCAATTTAAAACCATGTTTTAAACTTATTTTTATAAATTTGTTATGCGTTTGTCTCACTTCACATATTCCTATGAAACTGCGCAGATCTCTAGTTTGAATCTAAAGCTTATAGGTTGAATAACTATGTAAATGACTCAAGACAGGTTTTAGACCCTTCACTTCAAACTGACCTTTGGTGGCAACAAATTGTTATGTCATGAAAATTGACATAGGTTATGTCAGTATTCATGCAATTAATTCATTCAACATGGAGGAAAGAGAAAAGTAAAGTCTCTTTACTTGACATTTGAGAGAACAAAGACTTGTAACTCATTATGTGCCAATACCCTCAGTGCTCTTTGCATGCATTGTGTCATAGTCATACTATAACACTCAGACCCTGCCAAAACTCTCAGTGACACCTGCACTGTGGTCATTCCTTCCATTTGTTATAACAAGGATCAAGCAGAATTGCTGGTTTTATCCAGAATATTCTTAGAGAACAAAAACATAACTAATAACCTGTCACATGTTCTTTAGCAGATTGAAAGGCTTCTAGAAATCATTGTCCACCGTAACTCAGAGGAGCTTGAATATGATTTCTAAGAAGAATAGTGGTATATCAAAGTCTTCATTTAAATCTCTGTTTCTAACTTTTTTATTCCTTAATGTGATAAACTGGCAGAAGTATGGTATATTCCAAAAATGTAACGCTGAAATTTCACAACAGTCTCTTGCAGAAGGTTCTGACTAATCAAAGTATTGGAATGTTGTATTTTCATTCCAAGAACTTGTTCTTCCACGAAAAAGGGGAGGGGATCTTGAAAAACAAACTCCTTGTGTTTTGATTCTAGGCTACTGCACGTGAGTCGCTCTCCCATTAAACAATGGGAGTCAGTTCACTCTTTTTTTTTACAACAGTTTTTTTGAATGATGATGCTTCTTCACAACCATCTTATATGAAGGAAGCTAATGTGAACAAACAATGACAGTTGGTTGTTTTATTTGGTTTTTATTACTTTTTTATTAGATTAGATAAAATTTTTATATATTAAACAACACATTCTAAAAAGATTAAGGCCCTGCCAAATACGTCAAGTCCCAGATTTTTGTTGATGCTGTGAAATTTGCAGCCAATTTCAAAGTAGTTTCAATTTGTTTAAGTTAAATATCAAAAACATTCCTAAAGAGGATTTAAAAATGACATTATACAAATTAAATGCAGGCATGTCATTTGCACATAAAATGAAGATTTAAATAAAAAATGCAAAGCGCTCACATACAGTAACATAATGTTTATTAAAATGACATCATACAGTGCACGGCATATAGATTCATATGATCACAGCTGATCATTTCTTTTCCTTCCAGTGACTTGAATCAGTCAACGTTTGTTTATAAAAATAGAGAGGCTACATAATTCAAAAGAAAAGGCAAGAGCACTTCAGAAACATGGAATACATATATTATGTGCTTAATATACAAAAATATACATTTAATAAATAGGAAAAAGGAACAGTTTTGGTGTATTTGTGGCTATTATGTGGGGCAGTCAACCCTGTCAGGCCTGGACAACTGTCAACATTTCTTAGATCAAATGCATCTTGTTTTACTTCTTGGCTGGCTCATGCATAAACTAAAGTCGTTTGTTGCCTCATTATTTTCTCAAAATGCAGACGAAACAATCTTTGTTGCTTTGAGAGTGACGAGAAATAAAACAAAAGTGGCAGAATCGTTTGTTGATTTTTATCTTTTACCAAACAAAACTGAATTGAATGAAGTGACAAAAAAAAACACAACAAAATTGAATTAGCAGAATTGTTTGTTGATTTTGCTCTTTTACCAAACAATACTGAATCAAAGGGAGGCAAAGCCTTTAAAGTGACCTGTGCCAGACAAAATAACCCAAGAAATGAAAGAAAGGTAGACATTTAAAGAGCTGTTTGTAAGTATATATAATGACAATTACAAATATTTACAGTAATAATTTCATCTTGATTCAGCAGAGAGAGGATTTGGTCCCATTTTTTCGTTAAAGCAATTCAGACTGATTTTCGGTTGCAACAGACAAATCTAAAAGTTTTGCTTTCGGAACTGAAGCAAAGAGGATTAGCATAGCTACAAAACTGCTCTGGTACAACCTAATTCACAGTACAACCAAACAAACGGCTAAATAACCTAGTTACTAAGTGGAATTTCAAGAGTAATACTGATAAACCAAATAAACCGTAACATGTTTCGAGTGGAATCTTTCTCCAAAAGAAGAGTCTCTTTGGTGGACAACTAGCCAAACATTTTAACTACGTGCAAGTCATTTTTAGATAGACTGGAACTGATTACTTGCATA
>JADLZN010004077.1:0-15554 GCA_018155175.1 Sinocyclocheilus anophthalmus
GGGTATAAACACAACATAAATGCTTCCCTGTGTGTGAGCAAAAACAATGGGCTGGCTGCCCTCTGTGTCCTGCAGGAGTAGCTTGAGATCATTGGAAAGGCATGAAACTGTGTGTAGAACTGTGACATTCCTCCAGATGCTCTCGTTCTCTGTGGTTTGGCCGCTGGGCTCAAGCCCTGATTACTGAATAACCCAAGATTCTCCAAAAGAGGCTGTGTTGTTGTACTGGTGTGTTAGTCTCTTGGACTTGCAGCTTGGAAGAACAACTTTCCTTTCCCTGGACATAACCTTCCCACTTACTGGTTCTTAGTGCTTCCTGTGTTTGTCCTCGTCTCGCAGGCAGTCACTAAGAAGAAGTTTGTGAGCAGTAATTTCCGGAGTTCTCTGGAGAATGGACTTCTGTTGTGCGAGTAAGTAAAGCTGTTTTTACTTCTCTCATTTTTACTATGGTTTTCTTGTTTAATGCATGAAAAGATTTCTGCTATACCTTTTATAATTGCTTTTAATAATAACTTTTGCTTAACTGCTTCATGCACACTAACATAATATAATTGTAATCATCTTGTTAAATGGACAGTTAACCCAAAAATAATTACAAATTCTGTAATCATTGTTCGCCATCCTCTATGTCTTCCAAACGTGTATGATTTTCTTCCCCCCTTCTGTGGAACAAAAAAAAGGTATTTTGAGGAATGTTTCGGCTGTTTTTGTCCATACTGTAGAAGTCAATGGGGTCCAAAGTTTTGAGCTCCAAAAAGTGCATAAATGTAACAAAAGTAATCTATACAACTCTAGTATCCTTGATCAAAAAGATCCCTTTTTTTATGTAAAGAACAAAAAATAAGGGGTTATTCAATATCAAATCAAATCAAAACATCGATCATCTCATGGATATGCATGCCTAAATCTAATATGGCGATACATCAATAATGCTAACTTTTTACAGTTTATTGTAATTTTTCGACCTCATTGACTTTCATTGTATAAACAAAAACAGTTAAAACATTCTTCAAAATATCTTCCTTTGTGTTTTGTAGAAGAAAACAATCATATGGATTTGGACATTATTTTTTGAATTTGGGCTTTTAAACTACCCAACCCAGGCAGGTGAAGGTGAAATCTGGCAACATTTTATTTTGTTAGTTGTTGTTTTCAGAAATGAAATGTCTGCTGAGTGGCACTAAAAGGTTAATGCTATATCGCTTTTGAAAATAATGTACACCAAACCCAATCCTAAAACTAATCGATAGTGTTTTTAAAAGCAAGTGTGAGATAAAAACATATTTGCTGATACAACCATACCAGCTTTTAGCTTACTTCTACAAGTCTTTGAGCTTTATAGCATGACTCGTGTTTCATTAAACTCATACTCCACATCGCAAATGCAATGCTATACCAGGGGAGCTACCGAGCAAGTTTACTATGTCAGAAAATCTAAACATCTGAATTTAATAATTTTAAAAATGTCCGTGAATTTGTTCGACAAATTAATGCACGTGTATTAGGGCTAATATAGTGGTGAACAACGGAACTTATATGAAAATAAGTCTTTATTAATCAATAATCTGCCATTGTAATCATAATTTGTGTGAAAAGGATTTTTAAATTTTTTTTATTTGCAAAAGTAGAGGTACAGGCACATTTTTCCATTGAGCTTACTGTATATTGGACGACCTATCCTTTTAACTACTTTTCTATTATACTCTGTAACAATATTTTACCTGTTGGCTGAAATGTGATGCAAGCTAACCTGAACTTTTTTTATTTGGAATTTGCATCTAAGCTGTGTGTCATTTAATGTGCATTATGCCATACAGCTATTTTTAAAACACATAATTTGTACCCGGCTGCCACAGTAACACTCTGTTCCATCCCAGGAAGCATTAGTAAGCCCAGCAGAGGAAAACAACACGGATGGCAGAGCATTTAAAAGGACAGCTGGGAAGAGGTGATCCATAGTGCCAGCTACTCTAGCTGGGTTCAGAAACCTGAGCAGGGCAGAGTGCAGGCACACAGGGATTGGCGGCACTCAGGCCTCTTCTACAGCAGCTCTGTTGTGCTGTTTATGTAGAGAGAGCATTGGGTTTCGGTGGACTGGGTGTGACATGCTGCAAGCTCAGGGATTTCAGCACATTTCTGAACCTGACTGGATGGTTCTGGGGCAGTGCGTGGGCTGGTCTGACATGCTGGTGTCAGTCGAGTGACTCAGCAGACTAATTACCACAGTCCAGTGCAGAATCTCACCGTCCTGCTCCTGCACTCTCATGCTGCTTTCTTTCAGTCTGTACTACGCTATTAGCTTTGCCATTTCCACATGAGTGGACAAATGCACACATTACCTGAGGATACTGTCACTCTGGATCTCACGTCTAAACAAAGACTCCTGTGAAACTACCACTGGGGTCGACATAGCAAAGTCTTGACTTGAACTTAAAGAATTCATAGATTTGTGAACAGGTTTTTCAGTGGTTGCGCAGGATACACATTTTTACTGTTTTAAAGATCACAAACAGGGAGGATCTTAATTGATATGCCAGCACTACTATGGTTTAGAAAAATTGCAAGCCATGTTTATTTGCTTCAAGAGTTCACCCAAAAATTTAAATTCGGTCATCATTTACCCGCCCTTATTCATGTTGTGGTTTGGCCACCTGTATTACTTACTTTCTTCTGTGGTTAAAGAAGAGAAAGTCAGTATTTTTTACACACTAAATTAGAGTAGATACACTGTATGAGACATTCATTAAAATGTTAATGGCTGTCCCTCCCTTTATTACACATAACCAAAACTGCCAGAAATCAAGTTTCTCACATATTATATTTCATGCTCATTACTTCTTGTTAGCTATCAGCTGCACACCTTTTTATTTTCAATGTTTAATGTTTATTTCTCCAAATCAGTTTTTCACAAAAAAACTAGACTTGGCCTACTTAGAGGCTATTGACTGATGTCTGTTTCCACAGAGAGTTGTTTGTATTTTCTTCAGTGCATTAGATGGCTTAGTAAACTGAAGCCAGATGGTCCGAATTAAAGGAAGCCATAAACTGGCAATAATTGTTTGTGTTGACTTTAGCTCTGTTTTTCTCTTTCTAGTCTGATCAACAAGATCAGGCCTGGCGTCGTCAAGAAGCTAAACAGATTATCCACACCTATTGCTGGCCTGGTAAGTTTTATTTGTTTTAATTTTTTTATTATTATTATTATTTTTTACTGTGACATGCATATATTATTTGTGCTGTAGTATTTCACCTTGGCTAAGAACCTTAACTCTTACAAAGAAATTTGAATGATTTACCAAACAGTTTACATGTACATGGGTGTTAAGTGTGAATTGCACAGGGTTGATCATTTACTTATACTTGGAATTTAATAGGAATCATTTGCCTCCAAACAGTAAGCATTGTGATTTTTTTCCATCAAGAACAATCCTTTCAAGAACAAATCTTTTTGAGAACTTTTTTAATTCAAGAGCATAGACAAGTTGGATATGGGCCTGAATTAAGCTGTTTTTATTGAAGCTGTTTTGACCTAATCTATGCAAAACATGCTCATTTATTTCCCATTGCCCTTTAAAACTCTTGACCCAGGAAAGCTTAGATAAGCATCTGCATGTCCAACAGCATCACAGTGGTATTTCCATAAAATGCTTCCAACCAGCCCCAAAACAAACTATAAGCCTTATTTCAATCATAAAATGCCACTACGGCACATGGCATTGAGTCACTTGCTATATGTATTAAGGTGTGACAAATAAATAACAAATGTACTCGAATCTCCCGTTGAATCTTGAAGGTGGGGCACTTGTATTACAAGCGGAAGGCGAGCGATGCAAGCAAGGCTCCCCCTGAATCAAAAAAAGCCATGGCAAATGATACTCATCCTCATCCAGTCCCTGCGTGGCATTCCCCGTTTTTCCCCTTTCCCATCAAATGTTCTCTTTCACTTCATTGGTTGTTATTATCTGCATTTGTTTGGCAGAATGCGCACACACACACAACACACACACACACACACCCACACATCCCTGCACGCTGAGGGCACACAACGGAGGACAGAAAACTCCCCAGATGAGAGGATAAAATAGTGCTTCGAGTGGAGTGATGTTTAAGTATCTCGCGCTCTTTTTGGGGGCTTGTAGTGCTGACCATAGAATCGTGTCTACCGTCTTAACCAAACCGTAATATTTAGCTGTAAGGCTTATGTCTGTAGTTTCTAGTCTTTTGCCCTGTGGGGATTTGCCTTGCTAGATCCTCAAAGGAAACACTGCTCATCTTCTCGTTTATATTCCAGCCCACCGCTCGAGCCCTGGGCAGTCACAGAAATCAGTTCTTTCCATCTACGAAAATCCAGGCCCACTCAACAAATCAAAAAAACTCCTATGTACAATGCTTTGGCTTTATATGCTACAGATATCTTGCACAATAAGAGAAAACAGGGCATAAAACAATATGTCATTTGTATGAGCTATGTTTTTATATGTCATATCAGGTGATATGACCAAGGTCTACATTTTTAAAAAAAAAAAAAAAAAAAAGGGGAAAAAAAAAAAGAAGTCATATTTCTAATTATTTTTTTTTAAATATTACATTTTTGTGGTCTTAATTAATTATTTGCTATTTAATTAATTAATCAGCATATCAAATAATTATAATTAATAATTTTTCTTTCTCAAATCATAGCCCTAATATACAGTGTTTTTTAATTTATTTTTATATATATATATATACTCTAAGATCATATATATCTATATTTTTTTTTGTTTTTTATTAATTTATTAATTTATTAGTTTTATTGATGATCGAGGTGAAAAAAAAAAAATTGTGCATATTTTGTCTTTTTTTTTGGAAACATTAACATCTTCTTATGCGCTACGCGAGCTAAGCTTCTCCTAAGGGCCAGTACTAACATGGCAACAATATGACCTTTTAATTAAATTTAACAAATGAGAAAATGTACACAATCATCACCTGTTTCCAATCTGTTGCAACGCCTGGGCGCTCTTAATTTGCGTCCTGTTTTTTCCTTCTTGAGCATCAGTGAAGTTTTCACCTTTTGTAATAATTGTGGATGTTGTCCTCATTGTGAGAAATGGGTCTTAAAATCATGCATTACTGTTGGAAAGGGTTCAATATGCAGGAATGCAAGAAAACCAAGGAATGTGCAGGACCTGGAGGATTTACTCTTCAGGACTAGTTTCAGCCTCAGACGTCACGCTCACGGACTGTTGGCTGAACGTCTGATGCATACGGCACACAAAATGGGAAACACTTCAGGAGTTTCAAAGTCATCATCAGATTGGTTGAATTATACAGGATTTCCAGGAGACGTGTGTGTCGCATTCTTTAATCTTTATTAAAACGGTCCCCCAGGAAACAACGATGTCCGTTAGCTGCCAAACCCCACTCATGGACGAATAAAGATAAACTAAATGCTGGATTTTCAAAAGTATATGAAATATGTAAAGTTCGTGCATAGACTCTTTAAAATAGGTTTTACACACCAGTCTGTTGTTGTGGGGACACAACGGCACAAAATGGCACAAAACAAAATGTGATTGGTTGCTTTACCTGTCAGTCATATGGCCTCTTGGGCGGTCCTTGGCCATACAAAGTGGCCAAGTTTCCCAGACCTTCTGCCGTCAGTCTGATGGTCTAGCTATGCGAGACTAGTTCAGGACAAACAAGGGACTCATGAACACCTTACAAATCAACAACAGTAGTTGATCATCAGCACAGTATTAAGATTCAAGGGTATGTGAACTTTTGAATGGGTTCGTTTATGTGAATTCAGTTAATGAGTTGTAAACATTTATGTGAAACGGCTTATTCGGGACAGTAGTAAATAAAAAATAAGATGCATTTTTTATCATCCCTCTTATTTTAAATTACTAACATCTTGCATATTCTGCAAAGGGTATGCAAATTTATGAACAGAACTGTATACTGATTTAAAGTCCCAGAGGTCATAATGATGATGTGAGCATTTTCATATATTTACAATATATGTTATCTCTAGTGTATAATGAAGAGCAAATTATGTACATTATGTGTAATTGATGCTTTATCTGTGGGTGAACTAGAATGATAAAAAGCACAGAGAATGCAGTTTAGATGCCACTCAAACCAGCTAAATGAGTAGTATTTTAGCTTAGTAGATATTCAAAATACATTCTGTGGAAACTAAATGGCACACTCAAAATGAAAATGTAATTCCTCCAATATCAGTTTGCATTCGCCACAATTTTTTATCCAAGCATCCGCAATTCTGAAAGTTGGGGCTCAGAGAAAATCCTGAGTTTCCTACTGGTTGAGGTTGCATTCATGTGCTATGAATACTATCCTCCTTACTTAAATTATCTGGAGCAAGGGATGAGGTTTTGATTAGGTCTTAGGCAACTGAGCAAATACAATTTATTTTCCATCTTTTATAAACACCTTTGTGAAAAGCCTGAATTTATGCGTTCAAGAGTCTTCAGGTATTACATAATAGCAGATTAAACTTTCAAGAAGCATCTCTATGCATGTTTAATGCTCAATGGGGATTTTTAGAAATTTGTAAGCTGGGGAACCTACTTTTGGATCTGTGTTATCGGTGTATGTCAAGTTTAATCGGTGTGTATTACTTATGCATCAGTTTTACGAAGTTGTATTTAAGATTAAAATGAAAAAAAAAACATTTTCATCTATGTCATGCTGGTCATTTTAATGCATCTTTTCAGACTTGTTTTTTATTTCTGTATGCTAATGTGTCTCTTTCTCTCTGTTTTTCTACAGAGGATGAGCTGTAGCTATCTCCTATGCACCATCCTGCTCTTTGTTGCCGTGTTACTGGCTGTCACAGTAACCGGGATCATCCTTCTGATGAACCATTACCAAGCGCCCAGTGGCCCCGATGGCCCCCCACTCATCAGCACTAACCAGGATGAGGGTAATGCCCTGGTAACCATTGAGAGAGGCGACGGCTCCCGCATCAACATCTTCATTGATCCCAACTGCCCCGACTACAACAATAACTTCCTGCGTCTGGAGGGCGTGCAGACCTCACTGCTGCACTCGCTCACCGACCATGACACTGATCTGAAATCAGTGAAAGGACAAGACCGGGCTCTGCTTGTTAAACTGGCTGAGGAGGTGGCCAAGCTGTCCGCCCATGCCAGTCAGCTGAAGATGGAGTACAACGCGCTGAGACAAGGCCAGGGCAACATCGGGCAGGAGCTCAGCACTTTGCAGACCGAACAGGGCCGGCTTATTCAGGTTAGTTTGGGAAATTTTGCTGTCCCCTCCAAGAGGAGACCCAACGAATCAGGCTGAAATGAATTTGTCCCTTGTAGTCATCGCATTATCCACAGAGCCAAATTCTAGTGCGTACCAAGTCTGAATTTCTGGCATGAAGAACTTAGAAAACAAGATTTTAAAATACAACAATGCTGGGAGGATTCACAAAGAATGAATGGCACCGTTGATAGCGCTGTTTAATTTGCATGCGCTGTTTGCATTGTTTTAGCGCCTGGTTCACTAAAGGATTTATGCAAATTAGATAAACGTGCAAACCATCTTTCAGGCTGGTTCTGAGTATAAGGTTGTTGGGCAATGCTGCACACTATGTGATCTGGCATACTTTGCTGGGACTGTTCAGTATTGCCCAACTACTGCGGTCCAGGTGCCTGACTCGGCTCACTCACCTCACTGGTCTGGATATATTCCTGGTTATAATGGAACAGCTATTCTAAATTTGGTTTACCGTGTGCTTTCCATGGGCAGTAATAGTGTGGCGTTAGTAGTGCCAGGCGCAAGAGTTTTGTAAATGCAGCATATATTAAGCCTAATTTACATAGAAAACTACATGTTTTGTGGTGAAAAGAATAATTACATTTTATTTTAAATACCCATGGTTTTTTTGTGCATTTAGTGTCTGGTTTATTGTTGTGTTGATGTTGATTGATTTTTCCTGTATAACTGCATTCAATGGTGTTTGTTACACATAAGGAAGTTTTTATGTCAACTTTTTAATTTCAGAATTATGTTTCTACTTCAGTTTGGTTTTGAAATATAAACATTTAAAACGTGGCTGTAATAAAAAAAGTTTTTGTGACAGATTTGTTCAAATATACATTAAATATTGAAGACAACAGGTAAAATTAAAAATATGAATATGTAATATAGTGGATATATTTAGTAAAATGCTCTTCTCTAGAGTAATTTTTTTCTAGCTGACTAATGAATTTATGGACATTGAATGGCTTTCCTGATTTAAATGTGACATAAGTGATGTTGCTTTCGTAGGTGATTTACTGACGTATTATGCACTGAACGTTGATTGAAGCAATTACCATGTGAATATGATGTATTTAGTAAGTTGTACTCTATTATTTCAACATACAATCTGATGTTCATTCACGTTTATTTTGCTGGCATCCACATTATCTGCACAAAATAGACACTGACACAGTCAATCAGAGAAATGCTAATTAAATACCACTCTTTCGGTTGATGATTTTGCTCCTCCAAAACTTTTTCAGCGGACAAATCTTTGGCAGAGTGAACATATATTTAGGCTCAATGAGCCAATAGAGACAGTGCAGGTAGAGTGGGACGGAATCTCACAGAGTACTATAGTGTGGAGGAAAAAATAAAAATAAAAAATCCAATGCATTGAGGTGACCCCGACAGATCTGTGCATCAGTGTGAATGTAGCTGATTAGATCTATGATGTCTTCAATAATACTGTGGCATAATAAAAGCTGTGACTGTGGCATAATAAAAGCCCCGCTACTTTACCCCACACACGCACGACCGGAAGCAGCGGAAGCGCTCGACTGGGGGGGGGGGGGTCTGTGGCATAATAAAAGCTCCTCTGCTTTACCCCACATACTCACGACCTGAAGCAGCGGAAGCGCTCGATTGTGGCGTAATAAAAGCTCCGCTGCTTTACCTCACACACGCACGACCGGAAGCAGCGAAGCGCTCGACTGTGGCATAATAAAAACCCCGCTGCTTTACCCCACATACGCAAGACCGGAAGCAGAGGAAGCGCTCGACTGCGGCATAATAAAAGCCCCGCTGCTTTAACCCACACACGCACGACCGGAAGCAGCGGAAGCAGCGGAAGCGCTCGACTGTGGCATAATAAAAAGTCTGCTGCTGTTACCCCACATACGCACTACCGGAAGCAGCGGAAGCGCTCGACTGTGGCATAAAAAAAGCTCGCTGCTTTACCCACATACACACGACCGGAAGCAGCAGAAGAGGTCGACTGTGTCATAATAAAAGCTCCGCTGCTATACCCCACATACGCACGACCGGAAGCAGCGGAAGCGCTCGACTGTGGCATAATAAAAGCTCCGCTGCTTTACCCCACATACGCACGACCGGAAGCAGCGGAAGCGCTCGAATGTGGCATAATAAAAGCTCCGCTGCTATACCCCACATACGCACGACCGGAAGCAACGGAAGCACTCGTTTTTTTCCCCTTTTTTTTTTTTACAACGTGTCACATAAAAAGCTCTGTGCTTTAACCCACCTACGCACGACCGGAAAGCAGCGGAAGACCGACTGTGTCATAATAAAAGCTCTTGCTGCTTTACCTCACATACGCACGACCGGAAGGAGCGGGAGCGCTCGACTGTGGCATAATAAAAGGTCTGCTGCTTTACCCCGCATACGCACGACCGGATGCAGCGGAAGCGCTCGACTGTGGCATAATAAAGGCCCCGCTGCTTTACCCCACATACGCAAGACCGGAAGCAGAGGAAGCGCTCGACTGCGGCATAATAAAAGCCCCGCTGCTTTAACCCACACACGCACGACCGGAAGCAGCAGAAGCACTCGACTGTGGCATAATAAAAACTCCGCTGCTTTACCCCACATACGCACGACCGGAAGCAGCGGAAGCACTCGACTGTGTCATAATAAAGCCCGTTGCTTTACCCCACATACGCACGACCGGATGCAGCGGAAGCGCTCGACTGTGGCATAATAAAAGATCCGCTGCTTTACCCCACATACGCACGACCGGAAGCAGGGGCGGGGGGGGAAAAGCACTCGACATGTGTCAGAATAAAGCCTGCTGCTTTACCCCAACTAGCACGATCCGGAGCAGCGGAAGCGCTGCGACTGTGGCATAAGAAAAGCTCTGCTTGTTACCACCACATCGCACTACCATTGAGGTTTCATCACACTGTGCCTTAGGACACATCTTAATCATGGTAAAATGACTTTAATGCATAGCCTCTCTGGCATATTGTTTTTTATTATCCATGATTTACATCCCAAAATAAAGTTATCTGCCAAATGACTCCAGTGAGCACTGGTAACACAATAGATCACATTAAAGAAAACTGAATTGATGCTCGTGTGGTTTGAGTTGATGTATATCACAGTCTAGGAATCACTTCAGTCTCCATCTGATAAGAATGACTGCACAGTTCCAAAAACAATATATAGTCTTAATCTAAAATTTTAAAAAATATCATGTTTTTGGACATAGTGCAATTGCTCTGCCATGTTTTTGAACAGTACCATGTTTTTGGACGTGTAATATGGTGTTACCATGTTTTTAGGGAGATGATTAGTACCATGGTAATACCATGTTTTTGGACATGTACCATGGTAATACCTTGTTTTTTGGACATGTTACCATGTAAAACCATGTTCAATGGTACCATAATTTTTTTTTGGACTTCTACCAAGTACCTTGGAGGACCACTGTATTGATACACTCAATTTACCATTGTACCAACATAGTAGGTATTTGTAAAGACAAGCTGCAGTGTGTTGTTGTTTTTCAAGGAGAGTTACGAGGCCGATGGCCCATGCTTTTGTGCGAGGGCATAAATTCTGCTCAAGCACACTGGAAGACAAATAAACAATCACCTACTAATGAGAACAGAAAAAAGACAATGGTTATGCTCAACAGGACTGACATCCCTCATTCGGTTTAGAATAATAATGGTTGCTTAGCAGTCTTTTCACTCACGCACACACACACTACGACTGCTCTGCAGTGCCCTGGCCAGCAGACCGTAGAGAGTGTTTGAAGGAGAGCGAGAGTGAATACTCGTACCTGTGGCGGAAACGCAGCTGTGGGGCTGGTTGCATCCTTTCGGGGCCTTCTCTGTGAAGCCGGACCGGAGCCTGGGGCTGGAATTGGTGGCGTGGCTGAGTCAGGGCTACTCTGGGCTGGGCTGGAGTGGTCGCACTGGGTGCTGGTACGGGAGAGATCCATTCCTCTGCCATCCTCTCCTGCAGCAACCTGCGCTAGCACTCTATCACACTCCTCTACTGCTTGCCGCTGGTGCTGATCCAGCTCTCTCTGTCAGCCAAGGAGAGAGAGAGAGAGAGAGAGAGAGAGAGAGGGAGGAAGAGGAGAATTTAAAGGGCTCCTCTCATGAAGAATACAAATGTCCTTCATCTTTTGAAATACAAGGGTCTGATGAAAACATACTGTTTCATGACTTCTTCCCGAGTCCAAAACGACAAAAATGTCTCATTCTGACATCTACGATCCAAATTAATTTGTACGTATTTTGTACCCAATCAGGGTAAGGCTATATAAACAGGATAGTTATTATTCTTAAACCTCAGAAGAGTGATAATAATGATAAAGAGAGAATGATAAAGATCAGATCACACCAATACGGAAAGATTTCCATGAACAAGATTTATAATCGAAACAGCTGATTAATATGGAGCTACTTACGTTGGGGTGAAACTTTGATAAAGACAGATTGAAGTTTACAATATTGTCATATAAATTTAAATGTAGTAACTACGTCAAAGTGTTAAAACCAATATCAGATGATCTAAATTCAATCAATAACATTTGAAGTCATTTTTTCAGTTCAACTTTTGGTTTAGTAACTGTATTTGTATTGGTAGACGCTTTTGGTTACATTTTGCAAAAAAGTGCATTTTGGTTGCGCTAAAGCTATATATTTACTATTTGCAAAGATAATAATTGTGCACAAACGAAAAGGACACAAGATGTCCAAATACATTGTATTACTGGCAAAATCTATATACAATATAATGTCTAATAATAGAACCACCATTCCCTATACACACACCCTTTCCTTGAGGTTAACCGCAACTTGGCGTTAAGACATTAGGGAACATTTTTAACAAGTATCTTTTACTAAAGACAGACGTCAAGGTTTCTCCTTAAATGCTTAATATGACTGACAGAACATCACACACACACGGTGACACACAATTGCACAATTAGACACAATCACTAACTGACATTAAACCAAACCGTGTCTCCACCTCATGTTCCTCCATGATTTGCTGTAACTCATTCTGGGATTCATGAAGCTGCTTTTCCAGGAGGCTGTTGGCCATTTCCATCTCTTTCATCTTTAGCTTCAGCTGTGACACCTCCTGCTCCTTCAGGAGTCGGAGTTTCTCCTCGGTTTCACACCTATACACACATATGCATACTTAGGTATCTAAATGAAAGACATGCAGTGGACTACAATAGGTTTTATATAAAGCTATTTTAAAATGAAAATGCATTTAAAACTAAAACATGTTATACACAAAAGTATTTATGAAACAGCATTTGAATGTAATAATATAAAAATGAACAAAGATGTCTTTCAAGGTCAAAGGTCATCAAAAGCTCTAGTTTTTAAGTAATGATATTCTTTTTTCTTCATTTTATAATATATCTTTTTTATTATACAATTCTTTTGTATTTAATTAAATTTAGTCATTAAATGGGCATTTCTTACAGACCCCAAAGGAAAACCCCTGTTGAAGAAACACCACCTTAAATACAGATTGAGTTGTACTGATTCCCACCGGGGAAAAATGTATTCCTAATTCAGTTTATATAAAAAAAAAACAAGCTAAAAGAAGTGCTGACAAAAACACACTTACAATGAAAGCATACAAGGCAAACACTGACATATTTTTGTCAACACATTTTTTTTTTTTTTTACTGAAAAATTTGTTATTATTTTCTCTTAGTTATTAATTATTTTCTGTGTACTCCAAAACTGTCTATTCAACCGAATTTCACATTTAGACATACAATCTCAGCGCACAAAATAAATAAACCAATCATATTTAACCAACACTGACACTGACTTTATAGGAAAATTAGACTTATTATGTGTCATATTATTTGTTAATTTACTTAATTCATTATTAAGCATTCACAGGCATTTCCAGGTACCTGCTGTTTCCCACCACAAGAGGGCGATCAGATGTTCAAGTCACAATGTTTAGGTTTTTTGATGTGAAATATTCCACTGGATGTTTGGAATGCAAGAGTATTCTGAAATCAGGCACAGTATGCCAAATTTCTGACTTGTTACATTTTGGACCAAATACAGAACACACTGGGTTGGGTAGTGTATCCATAAGGCAAACTGCTGTAACCTTTAATTTAAAAAAAAAAAGGAGAAAAAAAGAAAGTGTCTCCAGAGTTTGGACTGACCATTTTAAAACATTTTTGTGTATATATTTATACGCGTGTAAAAGTTTTTTTAAAAAATGTATATTATAGGATATATATAATAATTATGGTTTAGTTGAGAATTTTTTTTTTTATTTCTTGTTCACGGAAGTTTTCTAACTTGTCGTAAATGTGCTGCCTGAGTTTCACTGCATCAGATTGTAACAAAACTTCTGCATTTTCCATTATGATCATCCTAACCTGCCAAAACAAACATAAAAGAAGGTGAATTAACAGGAAAAAAGACATGTCATTAAGATAAAGTACATTATAATTGCCCGTGGGTAGAAATCACCCTCTTGAACAATTTGATTAAAAATAATGAAAAAAACAAAACCAAAAAAACTTATTAGCAAGCTAGGCTAGGCTCGTTGATGATAAATGGCTGTCAACACCCATATAATCATGGGAACGAAAAATCATTTCTGAATTGTCAGTGTGAAAGATCAGGGTGTATGTAGGTATGCATCAACATGCGGTTTTGCTGACTGTCTACTGATTGGCATACTCAGTTTATGCAAATACAACTACTGAAGGAAGGTATGAAGATTTAAATGATGCCAGGATTTTTCATTTAATGTCCATTGTTCACATTGCTCAATGCATTGATTGTATCTTGAGGATTGATGTTTTTTCCCCCCAGAGCGCACAAAATAGTTAGCTATCTGTAAAACAATAAAATGACACAAAACAACACAAGTGGGTTTAAACTGTGTTATCTGCATTTTTGCAAATCTTTAAGTAGGCTATTATTATGTTAGGGTCAAAGATCAAGCCAGGTGCGAAAGCCGGCCCTGAGCTACTAAAGGATTAACAATCTTTCACAAGGTCATTATGGCCACAGGCCATACGGAATGGTTTTAGGAAGCACAGGTGTTAAGCGTCTGGTTAACAGCCCTCTAGTAATCAATTCAAATACATGTTAATGCCACAGAATTCAAACCACCAGCCTGCAAACCTATAAAAAATAACCTTTTAAAATGACTATGCAAAATAGGATCCAAAAAATGTAGTATGCCATAATGAGCATGAATGAATATAAAATGTCATGTAATTATTGCATGCTGCACAGTTTAAAAACTGTATACTGCAAAAAATAGTATGAGTAGTATAGTAGTATGGATTGTGAACACATTCTTAGTCTCAGATATATAGAATATCTAATTATTGCATGCATATCAAAGTCTTTTTAAGGCAAGTCATGTCCTGCTCCAGAGCGGTATTCGAGATAGTGTGGATTTAGTGTGTGTTAAGGGCACTTCGCTTTGGGCGTTATTAGGATTGGGACAGTCTTGCACACTACTTCTGTTGTCACACACATGCTCTCAAGGGCCAAGTGTGGGTATTTGGACAAAGGCTTTAAATGGGGAAACATCAAATTCTACAAAACTGTTCACTAAGCTTACGATTCAATTTTATACAATTTTTTATACAAACTGAATATTCTTACCGCATACTACATCAGTAGTATGAGTGGTACAGTACAGGATACCGTGCATACTGCAAAAGAGTATTGAAAATAGTATGCAAAATCTTGAATATACAATGTTACAAAATCATTACATGCTGCACAGAATGCATACTGCAAAACAGTATGAGTAGAATGACAGTATACTATTCCAAACACGTTCTTACTATCAAATACAGTAGTGACATAAATTTAACAAAGATTTGGGACTACTAGGGGCCATCGGTATTGCTAATTTGTGATGCCTCTTCTCTAAAACACCTGATTTAACTCATTATCTTAAGCTTCATAACCTGATTTGGGTGTGTCGACATATTAAGACACCTAAAATGTGCAGTGGGGCCCCCAGGGGCCAAATTGAGAACCACTACAGAAGATGATGCATCTGAGAAAACAAATACATGCATTTAAAGTCTTAATTAGGCTCATTACCCCAGAGCCAGTCTGAGAGGTTTTTCAGGGGCACATAAAAAGCTCCTTAGGTATCAAACGTAACGAGACAGGCAAGATGTAGATAACACAGCAGATAATGAGTGCGAACGTCACAGACCCACCTGAGCTCGCAGTTCCTGTGCCAGCACCTCCATGTCGCTCCAGTCCTGCCGCGGAGCGACGTTCCTGAATCCC
>JADLZN010004078.1:0-21784 GCA_018155175.1 Sinocyclocheilus anophthalmus
TGAGAAAAAATTGCTTCAATTTGTTTTGTTTTATGTGCAAAAGTTTTTGCAGGCAATATTTACAACCAGGATAAATTAAAATTCTGTTATCATTTACTTACTGTTCTCACACATCTTTACTCACTCACATGTCAGTTTAAACCTGTCACACACACACACACACACCCACAAATGGTGGAACCAAACAGTTTTTGGTTTACCGATTGACATTTGCTGCTGCAAATCTTTCTTTGTTCCAGAGAAGAAAGTCCGCCAGGTTTGGAACTGACATTAGAGCGAGTTAATGATAACCAATTTTAATCTTTGGTGTACTCTTTCCTTTTAGGAAAGGCTTAAATTGGGAACCAGGATGTTTAGATCAGTGTTTCCCAACCTTTTTTCAGTCACGGCACCCTTTGGAAAATTTAACAAACTTGTGGCACCCTACAAAAATAATTTTGTCACAATATTTGAATTTCTAACATCAATATGATAATTTGAAAAGTATAGATATTGGGTACAACAGGGAAGAACTGCAGAATATAATGTCATACAGATTTTTTTATATATTTTTTTTTTTGTCCATCAATGGTGGCAATCTAATTTCTAATGAAGAGACCAATTTATATGACAGATTTGAATGTAGGCTTTTATACATATGTAAACATTATTTATTACCATTATAACTAGCTATCTCACATATTTTTGCTCACTCAGTGTTTTTTAAATTTTACAGTGGGCCATTTTTGTGTTGCAGTAGCACGAGATTAGCTTGATTTCAAACTTTGAATTGAATAAAAAATTACAAGTAAGCACTCGGTAATAAAATAAGAACAAATAAAGAATTTAATAATGATAGCACAAATAAAAAAATAACGACAAGCCTTTGAATTAAATAAATTGCTTTTCAGTTTTTCAGGTAGGTCTAACACACAGTTTTTTACCAATTATCCAAATAATGTATAGTCCTACAAAGCTGGTTTATCATAACACGTGAGCATAACATAGCGGTTAGCAGATCAATGAATGAGAGGGCAGTGTTACCAGAGTTGCCCATATATCACACCATGTTACAGCACAGTAGGGCTATTGCAGACAGAAACAATACTGTACTACATCCATGTTTCCTGTCGGCTCAATTTTTGAGCGGACTTTGCTGTTCCAATTCGCATGAACAGTATACGAGTGGAGCGACTAAGCGGAGCACACACTCATTGAGCGGATAATACGCAGAGCGTCACACCACATGAAAGTAAATCCTGAGCGGTGAACTAATTTTTTCGGCAGCCGGAATTTCGTTGCATCTCTAATTATTGGCGACATCAGAAATGGATATTATATAATAGATGCTTTTTTTGAGCATTTTAAAAATATTTAAAAAATATTTTTTTTACGGCACCCCTGCTCTCGACAGACGGCACCGCCGTTGTAAACACTGGTCTAGCCAGGGGTGCCCAAACTCCGTCCTGGAGGGCCGGTGTCCTGAGAGTTTAGCTCCACTTGGCTCAACACCTGCGGGTAGTTTCTATGTATGCCTATTAAACCTTGATTAGCTTGTGTTTAATTGGGGTTGGAGCTAAACTCTGCAGGACACCGGCCCTCCAGGACCGAGTTTGGGCACCTCTGATCTAGACATTCATAAAAATAAAATTCCGTATTTAGGAAAACAAGAGGCTTGAAAGAAAGAAAAACAGCTGTAAAAGTGCTCTCCTGAAAGGTAAACCACCACACTTTACAAATGTCACTGAACTTTACCTTCAGAGGATGTTGGATGTCGGTTTCTCCATGAGTTTCAGATGTTTTACCTTCTCAGTATGCTTTTTCTTACTCAATCCTCCCTCTCTGATTCAGCATTCTGCCTTTCCATCCATGTGTTTTTAAACTGATTGAATGTCAGCATGTTTTATAGCGGGGTGAGCTCAACGAGTCAAGCAGTTTAGGCCAGATTTCTCGCTGTCTTTCTCTCCACATGTCATAAGAGAGCATTCTGGGTATTCATAATATCACACATCTCCATGCCATGCTGATTATTCTATAGATCTGGACCTACTGTGGAAGTCTGCTCGCCTCCGCAGTGCTCCTGCAGGGAGAGATGCAAGCTTCCCCGTTCTGAACACGTAGTCAAATCCTGTTTTAATCTTTTACGAGACCTTTTTTTTTAAAACTCTATATTTTAGTTATGTACCTGCGGTAAAACATATTTAATTTTTAAGCCCGGGAAGCCGACACTGAAAAGAGATGAACTGTTTTATGTGCCGTTTTAAGGTTTTATGTGCTGTGAATTACAGTGGGTTGTGTGAAATACTGGAGAGATGGTAAAAGGAGCATCAACAGCTCGTGGTGTTCTTTTGATGTCATCTTAAGACATATGACTGTGGCGGTGGTGTGGGGCTGCGTCCCACTGCGGATGCCTGTGGGTTTTTTACTGGGCATAAAAGTGTGCGCACTTGCACAAACGCACACATACAAAAATCCCTAAAGTCAGACTTGTGAGAGGTCATATGAGATGGACCTTCCCAGGTCACTCCCTTAAAAATAAAGTTTTTTATTGGCATCAACAGTTCCACAAAGAAACTTTACCATCCATGTCACGGTCATTCCCAAAAAGTTCTTTAACAGTGAAAAATGTGCTTTCATACATTAAAATGTCCTTCAAGCTGCGAAAAAAAATGGTTCTTTTAAGAACTGTTCACTGAAAGGTTCTTTGGGGAACCAAAACTGGTTCTTCTATGGCATCGCTGTGAAAACCCCCATTTTGGAATCTTTATTTTTAAGAGGGATTGGAGATGAGGCCCCTCAGTTGGAGTGGGACTTAATATGATCCAATGTGATTGATCAGCATTGCGTATGGAGGCTAGCCAAGTTTCTCATTGGAAGAATTTCAAGTAACGCCAACGAGCCCAGCTGGAAAATCTGAACCTTTAGCTATTAGTTCTGATCTAGACTTTCAGGGTTTCTGAGTCCATTCTGTTTAAGGGGTTTCAAGTACAATTGAGGTCAGTACAGACGTCCTGGTCCCAGTGTGTCTAACATTGTGTGGATTCCCAGTATGAGAGTAAAAGCTACCTGAAAGGGTTTTATCAATGCCATAGTTCCTCTTCTCAACATTGTTTTCTGGCTCAAACTACTAAGTGCTACACAATAAAAGGGGAGAGTGAAACTGATGGTGTTGGAACTACTTTTCTTTGTAGCTGCGTCACAATTTCTAGATTGCACACATTCCTTGGGTGTAATTCTGCGGAAAATCGGGGAGTCAAAGGCAGGAAGCAGTGGTGTGCTAGGGGATCACTTCACACCGTTCCAGAACACCCGGGTCAGGGATTTCACCACCGGGTATTCTCACGGTTAAGTGTCAAGTAGAAGTGTGATTCACGCATGATTTGTGGGGGGGCATGGAAACTTATGGGTTCAACACATGCCCAAACCTTATCTTATCATCTGAAAAAGGGCAGGTAGGGGAGAGTTATTGGGGAAAGTCGCTAACTAACCGAGTCGCCAATCCTCACAAGGTGGGTGGGGGGGCGGGAAAAAACAACAATCTTGTACCCAAAAATACGAGGACCGCAACCTGGGTCCTTAACGGTAATAAGGTGGAATGTTGTTCTACAGGATCTCACAGGGCGATGGCAAGTCTGGGCAAAGCACAGCCTCGATTGGAGCTCGATAACTGCAGTTGGGGGGGCCCAGCACTCGGTCCAAGACAGGAGTGGGGATTCTGGGGCTGGTCAACCACATGCATGTGGGAGGTGCCCCCAGCTGATCTGGGGCCTTGAACAACAGGAAGGTAGAATATGGTTTAAGGGGGAATGGCATTAACCACAGAGCAGGCAAAGGATGGAGAGGCGATCATCTCTTGGGGACACATAACTGGAAATTACGGGGGGAAAAGGCCAGAACAAACACCCACACATCATCAATAAGGTGTGACAGGAATGCAGGCAGGAAGAGCCAGAGCATGGGAATGGGCAGTATCTGACAAATAGCGTGGAACAACCTTCACAGACTGGAAAGAACGAAGCAACTGCAAGTGAGCTACAATGCCAAACCCCATGCAGAAGGCAATTTTTCGAAAATGATACGGTACTAACATAAGCTGAAAGCGGAATAAAGAAGCGGGGCCAGTGAACGGTGTGGGGTACGGGACAGACACATAGATCGAATTGGTGGCCAGATGAATAACAATCTGTTGGGAAAGCCGGACATAGGAGGGGCGCAAAACAAGCAACAATATTTGAGAAAGTCGCCTTCAGTTGTGGCCAAGTGAAGTCTTAACGACATGCATCATTACTAATCAAAAAGATATTTGTTCTATGCGCATACGGTAGGAAATTATCCAACAAAAGTCTCAATGGACAGGATCGTGACGTAAAGATCCGAATGATTTTTGGCATAAAAGGAAAATTGATAATTGTGACCCATACAATGCATTTTTGGCTACTGCTAAAAATATACCCCAGCCACTTAAGACTGCTTTTGTGTGTTGGGCTCCGTCACATATATGAATAAGAATAAAGAGCACAGAACAAAATATCAAAAGAATATAAAATTAGTTATAATTCCACTGTAAGTGACTTTGATTGTTATCAGACACAGTCTTTGACTTTACCGTGAAGTATCTGCCTTCAGGTCTGACTCCTCCAATGACGATATCAGCTCCAGTCATTCCTCCTTTGGGGCTGAAGCCAAAACCGACCCAGCCGCTGGTGTTGACAGTGAGCTCGAACAAGATGGTGCCCTGGATCTCATCAAATCCCCACTTCAGCCGCACCTTGTGCTCGGGGTCCAGGTGTTCAGAGAAAGGCAGAAGAGGGTCTTCCTGAGCCCAGGACCACTGGACTGAAAGCAAGAGCAGGACAAGAGATAATGTGCCCATGTTTCCTTTACAAAATCTGACAAACTGTGTCTTTGTAAGATGTTTGAGAAGGCAGTGGACGTGAAACTGCTCTGTAGTCACTTTAACATTCCTATTTGTAAGCTGTCTGTAACAACCCCCCACCACCCGAGTCTCAGTCCTCCTCCTATCACTCCTCTCTGGTGAATCAGGTTCCACATCACCTGATGTTACAGTATTATTTTAAAACACAACATCATTATTATTAGAAAGGAATGTTGAGATGAACTCAACAAAAAGGGAGAAGAAATGTGTTCAAATCGTAATGTTTACAGTGGAATTAAAGCCTCTCTTTTTATGATTGTCAAAAAATACATTTTTGTTGAATTTTGATGGACCAACCAAATTTATGTGAACAAATATAATGGCATATTATTATTTGCAATTTAAATTTAATTTAATATAATATCATTTAATCAGAATAGTGGCTAGAGTATTTTTGGCCACCTACTGTTGTACTAATTGTTGTACTGTTGTACTACACCTACTAATGTGCACTAGAGACTAATGTTTTAGTGAACGGATCTAAAAGATTCGAGTCATTAAAATCCTCATAAACTCGAGAACCGAATCAGTCAGATTTGTGAACGAATCATTCAGACCACTTTTTTGAAATGGCGGGTCAACACAGAAATGATCTGACTAAAAGCATAGTTACTTCTTTTACAAATCGCAAATAACTGCCTCTCTCACTAAATTAGGTCTGTTCCTCACACAAAGTTATCGCATGACTTAGGACAGAAGGCTTGAAACAAAAAGCACGATTCAAAAGGACTACTTTAATTATCATTTTAATAGTGTTTTTTTTCGTCATTGTGAAGCTTGACAGAACCAGTCCAGGATATCCAGAATATTCAAGCACAGAAGGAAAAAAAAAGAATGACAGATTTCTAACTGCAAATGTAAGTAAATGATGAATGAATTTTGTTTTTTGAGTAAACTATTCAAGCAAGCAGTCGATCATCTTATCTGTTGACACACTGCGTAACACTAAATCAACTGGAAATAATACATCTGTATTTTAAATAATAATAAATAGGCCGATTATAATTATTGTTATAATAAATATTAAAACAATTCAATATAATAATTCAATATGTTCAAATAACCAATTCAATAAATATTTACAATTGAAGGTTGGAAATATTCTGAATCATGCTGTCAACGTGATTCTTTCATATAAACTTGTTTAAAGGTTTTTATATTGTAGAAGACAAGTCAAGCAAGGAAAGTAAAGTGTAAAGTCCATTTCCATCTAAAGATTTGTTCAATTAAAAGAAGTAGTTACATATTATAACTTGCTCAATTTTCTGTCCCTGTGATCCAGGAGATTTGCTCTGTTAAAATGATTGGCATTTAATCAGACAATGAAAGAACAATAGGTTACATCAGTAGCATTTTGCATTAATGTTTCATAAGGATGCCCACTGCACTGCCAAACAGAGGATCAGCGATAGCAAAGCAAGACTTTTTGTGGCACAGCCGCTCATGCAGGGTGCAGACGGGATGACACTAAGGTCAGGAAGTGTCCCTTTATTTTGTGATCCGTTGTTCTGGAAATACACATGCAAAAGAGCATCAGGTAAACACAGCTGTAGTCCGAGCAGAAGCAGTTACGTTTGAAAGCTTCATATTCTGGAGGAGTGGACACTTACATTTGAGTTTGTGACCACGACGAGCTGGTCGATTCTCTTCAGTGTTTGTTGGTATTGGTTGATAGACGTGTCATTCCAAGTCTTCGTGAACATCATATAGAGCCAGGTACTGCAAAATTATCAATTAAATGGCACATTACCATTATGGCAAATTCTAAGAGCTAAATATATTAAAAATCAGGGTTTTCAGTTAGATTACACTAGATCTGTTGCTCCCATTGCAGATCCTAAAGATGTTACATCAGGGAAGCTCACACAGCTGCTCAGATTCATCGCTGGATAGTAGAAGAGGAAGGCCAAACACATCTCATCTGAAGTTGAATATCCCCCCCGGTGCCAGATCAGGGAGACACATCCATAATGCTTTCCTCTATATTTTAACGATTAATAAAATCGAGCGCTGTAGAATGATGTGCCAGTTCCAGTTTGAAGTCATTTTTGAAGGTGTTTTTGGTTCAATGGCATGAATCAGGTCTGTGCTGAAGCTTATTTTCACTTTTATTCAATCCCATAAAATAACATTATCCCGTAATCGCACTCCGTACCGTTTTTTTAAGCTTTTACTTGTCTGAAGACGGCAGGTCTAGGAATGGACTACGAGGTTTTTTTGGGACCTAAACATCACATGGTGAACAGGTAAACTCACTAACTCGCTATTCCTTTTTTTGTCAGCCTCATGTTTTATATCACACTCTAGGGAAAATATGGCCTAAAGAGTTGACTGAAGCTTAACGTGTAACAGTGTGTCTCAGAAAAACATTGTTTTGTGTTACACTGGTTGAAAGCTAATCACTTCCCATCCCGATAGCACTCATTAAGCTTCCTTAGTGGTCGAAATGTATTTTTATCTGTATTTGTAGATTCGTTTGTACCTGCGTATGGACCAAGAATGTTTCGGTCTCAATAAAATTGCCGTCGGATTTCACGAGCGGTTTTTAATTGGCATTTCCTTAACTGCCTGTCTACATATGTACTTTGTTATCCTCTGTCGGCACCCTGTTCGCGCAGACAGATACTTCCTCAGCGCGTTCACGCATACTGCTGTGCAGTAGCAAGCGAGAAGGACGTGACACACATCGAACAACCCGTCGTTCCTCGGGATTGTAGACTTTTACGAACTGGTACTAAAAGTTTCTCCTCCGGTTGCAAGACACACTGATTAGCTCCAGCGTTTCTCAAAGTCCAGTCCTCCTCGCTTAAGGGAAGAGGGGAAATCTGTTGAAGTTATCTTCACTTTCATCGTCGAATATTCATTCACGCAATTTGTGCTGCGCAAAGTCGGCCACACCACAACAAAACGTACTAGAGAAAGTGCTGGACAGGAGAGACCGGTAAATCATACGTGTAATTCACCTCCCGCCACTGTAGGGAACATATACGCTCGCGTTCGAACTGGAAATCATGGCGGAATAATCCGGTGATGTACTCCAGAGGCCACTCACGGTCGAATAGAACAACCGTACCACTTAAGAGATAATATGAAATCTGCAGACATGAGGGCGCGAGGATGGAATTGGGAACTGTTGTGGTAGCCTATTGTAAGGTTGTCCTCTGGTGTTCTATCTGTGAGCGTACATGCATTCAAGGTGTCTTTGGATGGCGATTGCAAGGGAAGGGGTGGGAAACGTTTTCGCTTTCCAGTGGCTGAGCAGGCTAAAGTTAGCAATTTATTCGTGATCTCCTACTGCACCTTTATGGGCGGTGAGGTACAAGTCAGCGAAACGTGGTGTAGTACGTTTTGCATTTAGGCTGAAAAATGCATGAATCTCTCATTTGTGAAGATTTATCAACGACAAAAGTGTAAGAATCGAACTTTTGCCGGCCACAGAGACCTTTTTTCTCAATAACCAAAGTCATGCAAATCCTATTGGGAATGTGTCAAGGGAACCAGGTGATGGAACTTTTGTTTGCCTCACCCAAAAAAATAAAATCTGTTCATCCTGCAGCAACTCGAGCATTGTTTTTTCTGCTATTTGTTACACTGGTGCGCCAACAGGACATACAGGCGAAGTGCAGGAACAGGATCAGGAAGAGTTCAGACAACATCAATAACAGATTGAAACATACTTGCACCCACACTCTGACACCTTTTAATATAATGAAGAGCAGTCAAATGTGAACTGATACATGCATTAAACCAAAAGACATACATGATCTCTTGGTAACGTACAACCCATCGGGATGGGCGACTGTGCGGGGTGTCAGTATGATAGGGACTCCACCAGCATTGTCACCCTGAAACCCAACAGGTTCTTTTATTTACTTATTGCCAATTACGTACAATACTAAATTAATATACTCATCTAGAAATGTGCTCTTCTGGCCAATTGTCCGTAACGTTCGTTGATAGTGGGCGTGAAAACCCTGTAAGCGTAACAGCAATCGTAACCTGGTCAAACTTTTAGCACTTACCACCTTCACTGGCTAGGTCTTACCCAAGTTTGCACTCCTCCTGATAATCCAAAATCATAGTTTCATCCGCAGCTAGAAGCGAGCTTCCCTCCCGCGAAGATGATAAGAAGTGTACAAATAGAAGACATAATTTCTTGGTGGAGTATCACTAAAGTTTGAGTGAACACAGAAACACGAAAGTGCACACAGGGTATTACCTGCACCCTGGGACCGACTTGCACCTTCAGTCCAGCTAAGTGTGTGTGCAGCATCAAAGAGAACACCTGAAGATCATGTGGCGTCTCCAGAACCTGTAGAGCACAGAACACAACAGATCATCCAGTCGTCTGCTGGATCTGATTGTGAGAGTGTGAGTAGATCAACATACACACAAACCTCTGGAATATAAGCAGTGTCACACATGCCGTACGTGAGGAAGGATTTGGCTTTGGGTGGGATGGCGTACCCAGGGGCCACCGCAAGACCTGTCATCAGAACAGCTGCATCGTGCTGACGGAGTTCAGATGTGTAATAGAATCGCAGACCTGAGTTATCAACTCGATCTGTGCAGGGAAGAAAGTATTGTTTTATCGCATCAAAAGACCTGAAATATTCATTACAGTGTGATATTTTACATTGTAACCCGCTGCTGACTGACCTGCACTTTTATTGAGGTTGTTGTAATGCACTTCAAGCCTGTAGAAAAAATCTCCAACATTTCCTCCAATTGGAAGTCCTGCCTTCAGGAATTCAAAAGCCTCTTGAAAAATTAATTCTATAAGGGAAAGCTAATCAGTAATTTGACCTCATTACAAGAAGTTTGACTACGGAAAGAGCAACTACGGTGGTCAAAGGCAATAGGCCTAATAAAGTATCATTGCTAAAAAAAAGCTGAAAATGAATTATCCTCGTGAGGAGGATCTTTTCAGTGAATCAGTTTAGAAAACGTCTCTGAATGATTCACTTAAGAATCAAACTGATCCGATTCTTGATTTTAACGATATGGTTAACCATTTCTTGAAGTAATTAATGGCTTAAATTTGGTTGTTTCTCACATGAAAATGCTTTAAACCCCAGGCACAGGAGATACTAACCCCTCCACCAACTCCCCACACAGCCACGGTCTCCATACACTCTCTATCCACCCCAGTGTAACACTCCGCCTCAAGCGGCTCCGTCACAGTCAGAGGGCAGCGGTACAGCAGCAGATGATGCACAAGGTCAAAGTTTGTGATCACCGGCTCAATCTGGACATAATGAAAGTAAGTCGAATATTATCATGACTGACAGATTGTTATGTGGTGTGAAGTTCATAGACTCACTTACGCGATAAATGTGCTGTTTGCGATCAAATGTCGGGGCTCTCATGATCTTGCAGTGATAGTGGGTTTGTTTGGCTGGTACAGTGAACTGAAATGCAGTGGAACGGAATCACATGTAACGTGATAAAGGTATACACTCACTACACTTTGAAGACGATTAGCTTTCGCCCTTCAACTATATTTCAAAAATAATACGGCCTGACATACTCAGCAGTGACATTTTTGTTCAACAACGTTCTGTCAACAAGGAAAACCGTAATGACCAAAGGCTACAGTAAAGGACGATCCAGGTGTGGCTAAAATATTTAGTAAAGAGCCATACAAGTACCTAGTGGGTAAACTATGTCATTACAAATGAAAATTATTTATTTAATGATTTTATTATTGAACGAAAACATACAGCACTTATTTAACAACAACCTTAAACTAGTTAATCTGTCTATGGTCGATTATTATCGGCAAATACGGGATAGTTCGCTTGAAATTGGCTGTCTCCTGAAAAAAAAGTGTCACGGGTTTTCAAATTGATAAAGATAATGTTCCTACCGCAGGCGCAAATCATCATCTAGACATGAAGTTCTGACGGATCATGTCCCTCTGAAGACGGGTATCAAAGGGCTGCTGTGAATTCAGCTTTACATCACAGGAATATATTACATTTTCAATTATATTCAAATAAAAATATTTTATTTAATTTTTTCAAATAGAAATAATAATTATTTTAAATTGTAATAATAATTTCCCAACAGACTGCTGTTGTAGTAAAAAAAAGGTTTCTTTTGGTTTTTAATCAATAAGTAAATGCGGTCCTTTGGTAGCATACGAAATAAATTGTATTAAGACAACATTTTGCATGTTTAAAAAACATAAAAAAGGAACCCCAAACCTTTGTGCAGTAGTCTATATTCAAAACATACATTGCAACATATGCGCAAATAAATATTATGTAATAAATTCTTAATAATCTGATTTTTTGGCATCATTTTTTGCATATTAAATAGCAGGAAATGTCAGGAACAGAAAATTGGTTTTACAGACAGAACAGCAAATCAACAAAGTAAAAATCTTTCTTACATTGACCATAGTTATGTCAAAAAAGTTGCTGTTTGGAGGGTTGACCCGAGGCATGTACTTCAACAGGTTCAGCTCCTTCGTGCCCCTTCGGGTGCTGTGGTACGTGATGTTATCATTCTGTCCATATGCATAGATCAGCTTCATGGGGAGATTCTGATAAATAAAAATAAACACTTTTACTTGATCTTTTATTTGAAATGAGAAGCTCTTTAGCCACATGCACACTGCAGCTAAATGCGGTTGTCAGTCATAAAAGTTTGCAGTGTGTATGTGGCCAATTATAACTAATTTTTAGCTATTTTTGATCTAGAATTTCAGGATTTTTAAGTTCAAAAAGACAGTCCATGTTTTCAGTTTAAGGAAGGTTTTTTATGTGCAGTTGAGAGCTCCTTGACAAACAAGGTCAGCAGTTTGTTCAGAGAAGGGAGTTCTCAGAAATGCCCTGATCCCAGTGGACCTAACATTGTTTGGATTACTTTACATTGCTGGTTTTGTTTTGTAATGCCATTAAGCATGGACTGATTACCAGTTTCAAGGTATATCGTGCTTTGAAAACATACTCGGTTACTAATGTAACCTCGGTTCCCTGAGATAAGGGAACGAGCGTTGCGTCACTGACGCTTATGGAGGAACTCCTGTTTACTCTGATACTGAAGCCTGATTTGTTCAAGTTTGTGTAACCAATGGCGCTTCAACCCGCCAAAAGGGGAAGAGCCAACCACTATATAAGTCGGCTCTGAGCGCCATTTTGTCAGAATCTTTTGACTGAAGTGACAGTCATCGATTCGCGTGAAGCCTTATAGCGCGGCAGCCTACGCAACGCTCGTTCTCTTATCCCATGGAACCGAGGTTACGTTAGTAACCAGAGCGTTCCCTTTCGAAACTCCGGTGCAAATCTAGTGATAGTAGATATGATTGACTACCCAGCGAGGTAACCTCTGCTTCGTAATCGGCAGCCCTTTAGAGCGGCCTCCGGAGCATACAAAGAGCTGCTCTCAGTGCTTGAACGGGCCAGAGTGCTCAACATACTCTCTAAGAGCCCGAACCCGGGCAGAGTGGATTAGGACCCTGCTCACCTTCTGAATTGGGGAGTGCTAAGAGGGTGATGACTTGTGCTCTGAATGGAGTGGAGAGCACTTTTGGCACATAGGCGTGTCTAGGTTTGAGGATGACTCTACAATCATTAGGCCCACACTCAAGACAGGAAGCACTGATTAAACTCACTTGACTGACGCTAAAGCCTGAAGGGGGACGATCTTAAGCGACAGGGGCCGCAAGTCAGCCAACTGGAGCAATTTGCCGCGATGGCTGCCACATATTTTGAACGTGGAAGGGGGTGAGCTCCTTATCCAGCAGCTTTTGTAGAAAGGTTAACACGTAGGACATGTCGCACGATGACGGGTCCTGGTTCCGTGCTGCACACCAGTCAGAGAAGACTGACCATTTAAGGATGCAAAGACGTCTTGTAGACGGAGCTCTAGCCTCTAAAATGGTATTAGTTACACTCACAGGGAGCTGCAAAGGCTCCCGTCGAGGGGCTAAACATGAAGGCTCCACAGCATTGGGACACAAATACTACTGTTGTCAAAGATTCTGTAGTTGTCTTAAGCATAGGTGTAATTTGCGGTTGGGACGGGTGGGACATGTCCCCACCACTTTTGCCAGCGTCGATATTGTCCCTACCACTTTTTGAAAGTAATTGAAAAATATATTGGAAGGTATGTATTAAAGGGAAAACAAGATCAACAAATCCTTCTTCATAATCTAATTAGGGTGATTAAAAAAAAACAACAACAACATTTGACTCCTTACACATGCATAACTCATAATAACGACGTGATTTGCAGCTGTCGCTTTTTTCGTAATGTCATTAGGCTATAGCATTGTATTTTAAAAATGGAGAGCTTCCTTGTGCTAAGTAGGCCTGCCCTCTATTAAAGATTTTTCTAGTCAACTAGTCGCACGTTTATATTAAATTGATTAATATAATAATATATTAACCATACTTCAATATAGGCTATAGGTAATATATAGGCAAACGTAGGTTAGAGCTTAAGCTCGCGCATAAAGCAATTGCCTCAAGGCACCGGCAAAGTGATTATGAACGTGTCATTTTATATAAAAGAAGACATTTTAATTGTTTATTAATAAACTAGTGCTTTCTGACTCAGTGTCGGGTGCAAAGATGAGGTTGCCGAATGCCGACACTGACTCACCATCTCCACATGGACGTGCCTTTAATAGAAATGCACCTTTTCATACGGACTACAAAATTAAAGAATATTACAAATTACCTTATATTTATTTTATTATTCATATAAAAATTATAATAACCTGTTTTGGTTATATTTACTATTAATCGCAGAATGTGCTCAGCAAAAATGACGCGTATATTGATGGTTTTCACGCTTAAGTCAAATAAAAGACCGCTTCTTAAACCAGAGAAAATGAATATGTTGGTATTCTTGTGGGGAAAAAAAAAAAAACCATGCAAGCACTGTCACCGACAGCAAGTTTAGTTTAACTTTTCTTTTTGTTTTGTTTTCATTTTGAAAAGCTTCTCTTTGCTGTTTACCTCACCTTATGCTATGGAGGCTCTCTCTCTTTCTTTTTTTGATTCCTCAGTGTTTGCTAAACCTTCTGTAATTTATTAGTCATTATATATGCCATGCCTCATCTTATTCGTTTTTGTTAATAATGTTTCGTAAGCTAGTTTGTCATTGAATCCTACTGTTTTAATGTTGTTGTGCATTTTAATTAAAAATAATGAATCCATCTTTTTTTTTTGTCTTAAAACCTGAAAGGTGTATAGATGTAAGCAAAACAGACAATTATATTTTATTGTAAAACCTAACAAGATCGTGAAATCGAAAGTGAAAGCATCCAAAGCCCGGCTTATAACATGGTAAAAGAGGAACTCCCATTCACAAAATTCAAATCACAAATAATACTACTGATGAAAAAGAACGGGTTGAATGTTAACTACTTTCGTTTCCATATAACTATAAACAACGATAAAAGTTCATCAGCATGCATTAAATAATACCATGTTGTAGCGCAAAAAAAAAAAAAACCCAACCAACTGAGAAAGTTAATCGCAAGAGAGCGACCAGTGGGAAGAATGAGTCTGGAGCCCTGAATTGCCCAGCTCCCTCTGTCAATGATCTAGCACCCCCTCAGCACCTGCGTTCAAAATTCTCTGGCACCGCCCCTGGTACATCGGTGTAATTTTGAAAAGCAAAAATGTTGTTTGTTCAACTCTAAACCCAGTCCCCATGTAAATTAGGTTATTAAATAAAAAAACTAGCAAACCGAGTTGCGCGGTGTCCCCACCACTTTTCAAAGCAAAAGTTACGCCACTGCCTTTTTTTAACAAAATAAATATAGATACTCATGGGAGGAAAAAGTGTTTTTAAGACATAACACATTTTAGAACTGTAACCGGAATACCATGATACCGTAAAACTGTGATATTTTTGCTTAAGGTCAAAATACGGTCAAAATCTCATACTGGCCCATGCCTAAATGCCATAGTTCCACCATCATTGTTTTCTGGATAAAACGGCATCTTACAAACAATGAAAGGTGAGGGTTACATTGCTGGTGTTGAATTACTTTCCCTTTGTTTAGAGTATTTAAAAACAATGGTTAAGCAGGCTCACAGTGATGGGCAAGTCATTTTCATCACAAGCCTCGATGGATCTCTGAAACTTCATGACTGTTTTCCCATCAGACTCGATCAGAGACAGGAGTTTGTAGTTCTGTTGCTGGTCAACCACAGGCATTGAGTTTCCCCCAGCGTGACGGTCCTGAACATGGAAAAGAAAGAGAAATGAAGCATGTATGAATGCATAGCAACAGGTGTTTTTATGATGTTGTAGTTCTAGTTGTAGTTTCCAAACCAGTTAAACTGGGCTATCAGTTTAATGGGCTATCAGTTTAACACTTTGACTCTCAACCTCTTACAGTAATATCAGGTTAATGTTACCAACATTTGCATATTTTAGAACATCTAGTTTAAAAAACAGATATTAATAAATACAGTTTATATGTCTGGTAAAAAAGTAGATTTTGTTACACAAAGTTACTGTAATGTAACATAATTATGAACCCAGAATAAAATCTAAATATAAAAACTATAAATTATATTTAAAATAAAATTAGATTTATAAGCATGTAACTCCACTGTAAGTGACATACTGACATTATCAGCCACAGTCTTGATGGTGTGAAAGATTAAGAAACCCAAATATAACTTAAATAATTTATATTATAGATAATTGAACTAAAATGTGAACTATAAAATACATTAAATACATGATGACTTAAAATGAACAGTATACAGAACAAAATATCAAAAGAATATAACAGTATTTGTAACCACTTGAAGTGACTTATTGACAGTTATCAGTCTGTCTTGATGATGTGAAAAACTAAGAAACCCAAATATACAAAAAATATAACTAACAAAATTTGAAATATGAATAATGATCAAGAACATAAAGAACAAAATATCAAAAGAATATAAAATTAGTTATAATTCCACTGTAAGTGACTTTGACTGTTCTCAGACACAGTCTTTGACTTTACCGTGAAGTATCTGCCTTCAGGTCTGACTCCTCCAATGACGATATCAGCTCCAGTCATTCCTCCTTTGGGGCTGAAGCCAAAACCGACCCAGCCGCTGGTGTTGACAGTGAGCTCGAACAAGATGGTGCCCTGGATCTCATCAAATCCCCACTTCAGCCGCACCTTGTGCTCGGGGTCCAGGTGTTCAGAGAAAGGCAGAAGAGGGTCTTCCTGAGCCCAGGACCACTGGACTGAAAGCAAGAGCAGGACAAGAGATAATGTGCCCATGTTTCCTTTACAAAATCTGACAAACTGTGTCTTTGTAAGATGTTTGAGAAGGCAGTGGACGTGAAACTGCTCTGTAGTCACTTTAACATTCCTATTTGTAAGCTGTCTGTAACAACCCCCCACCACCCGAGTCTCAGTCCTCCTCTTATCACTCCTCTCTGGTGAATCAGGTTCCACATCACCTGATGTTACAGTATTATTTTAAAACACAACATCATTATTATTAGAAATGAATGTTGAAATGAACAATAAGGCACAGGAAGTGTTCAAATCTTAATGTTTACAGTGGAACTAATGCCTCTATTTAAGGATTGTGTGTTTCTGTGTATGACAGTCAAAATATACCTTTTTTAAATTTGACGGACCAACAAAATTTATGTGAACAAATCAAATATATTTGGTTTATGCCGGGGGGGAAACGATATATTTGCAAAATGTTGCTTGCAAATAATAATCATTTAATCAGAATAGTAGCTAGAACAGTTTTCGCCACCTACTGGCGTAACAATGTAAACTAAAGATAAATGTTTTAGTGAACGGAAAGTCTTTAGAATCCTCTTTTTTTCACATTCCTCCAATGCGTTTACATGCATTTGTTTTTAGTTCCTTGGTTCTGATTATAAAGGGCATTTCCTTCATTAGGGCAATAGGGCAATGCACCACCAACGATAAAGGGAGGGGAAGGGGGGTGTGGGGTGGGGTTTCTATCACATTCAACCAACAGTGTTATGCACCAGTACCACCGCTCCCTATACGCAGACTATTGACTCCCAGGGGGGGCAGTGGGCACCATCCCAGTTGCTCAAAAAAACTTTCGTTCTATATTAAAGTGATCATATGATGCGATTTTAATTTTTTCCTTTCTCTTTGGAGTGTTGCAATCTGTTCGTGAATAGATAAGATCCCTGGAGTTGCAAAGACTAAAGTCTCAAATCCAAAGAGATATTCTTTATAAAAGTTAAGAGTTAACCACGCCTACCTAAAACGGCTCATTCTAACACGCCCCCACATGTCTACCTCACTATGTGGGAAGATTTGCATAACGCCGCCAAATGTTCAAGCAAGAAGAAGGTGTAACTTTTAGTCTCACTGTAGTATTTTTTTGGGCCAAGGGGCTGCCGCTTGTCGTGAAGACGCTGCTTCGCCATGCCTAGAGCTGATCTGTGCTGGTCGTTGAGGAAATACATCAACTTCGCGCTGTTGATTGCCGGCTTGGCTTTCACCGTGGACGAAGCAGAGTCCAGTCCGGGGTCGTCACATGTGATCGCCGCTCCTTCGTGGCCGCGCCATTCTCAACCCCGCCACCTCTGCTCACTCTAGCCCGGCTTCCGCTCACGCTAGGCCGCCGTGTTTTTCGTTGCGAAAGCGAAACTACTTTATTTGGTCTTCAAAAAGAGGACACGACTACAAATCAGTAGTTAAGTTGTATTTACAACACTGTTTCCAAGAACAGTTCAACCCAAATATTCAGATATGTGTGCAGCACATTTTATGGAGGTTTGTTTCCTGATTCTGGTAGAGTAGACTACAAATGCCGGCTGTTCTGACTCACAGCCGGTAAGTACGTTTTTTATATTTAAAGAATTTTGCCACTGACGATTCAACGCTACTTTTGAGCAGTGTAGAGTAGCACTTGTTGTTTGTCATTTCTCCGATCACAAATGCAGACATGGTTTTATGTTTACGTGTACCGCCATGCAACGCAACACGTAAAAAGACAGTATAATTCATTATAATCATTAATTATGTCCCCACTGGATGCAACAAATGCTCGTTTATAATGGGTTTTAATTTTTTTGTTTCGTCGCTCCGGCGGACACGGCATCAACAGTAGGGTGAGGGGCGTAACATTTCCGTCTCACGCTTTAGGTATTTGGCCAATCACAACGCACTGGATAGCTGGCAAATCACAGCACACCTCGTTTTTTCAGATCGATGAGCTTTGTAAAAAATCGATGCAGTTTCAGAAAGGCGGGGCATAGAGGAGAAACAATAAGGTACAGTAAGGTGGAAATAATGTTTTTTTTTTACTTTAAACTGCATAAACATTTCATTACACCAAATGCACAAAATAATGTTTTTTTAGCAACATTATATGACCCCTTTAATATTAACATATATAAATATATATATATAATATATATATATATATATATAATATTATATATATATATATACAGAGGCGTCATGCATTCATTATTTTTGAGTGGGCACGAGTTGGGGAGGGTCGTCATGTGACACACAGCAGCCACAACAGCACTTATGTTTTATTTGATTTTTCCTTTTTATTCGAAACATCCCCAAACGCATTAACTATATCATGAAACATCTTGATTCTCACCTTTATAGATTATGTTGATCTATAGTGGGCAATGGGCAAAGTAGCTTAATAGTGTAATCTATTAACTATGCATAAAACCTGTCTGTTTACTTAATTAACATATATGGGTGTCATGCCATAACATATTTTTAATACAACTGACTTTATATTTAATGTGAATTTAACATTGAAAGTTAATGCAAATAAAACCATTGCAAGTTAGGGTACTAATCATAACACTTTCATTGTACAGAAAGAGATCAAAGAACATTTTCACTGACAGTCTAGTTCAAGCACTCTCAAAAAATCCCATTAAAATCACTGAAGCTGTTTACACTATGAGATTAATATCTTACAGATTCGTACAAACATTTGCACTTTGTTGTTCCTGACGAGAGAATTTGCCAGAAAGAGGTATTCAGTCAGCGAGCGAGTGAAGAAAACGCCGGCATTTTAGCGATGACTCATCTGAGCACCTCTGATTGGTCATTGCATTCATAAGCTCAACAACATCGTGTGTGATTGGTTAATGCGCAGTGCTGTAAAAACGCGTCTGTATCTGGCTCAGCGCCAGCCGGTTTTTATACAGTATATGGCGCCAGCCAGCGAAAGCAGATTTGAATTTAGCAGCTGATGATATGAAGCACTGAACGTTCTAATCACGCGGTGTGATTGTATTAAATATAGAAAATATTATTCGGCTAGTTTCTGCATTCAAAATCCACTTGGCTCAAAAATCTGAGGGAAGACGTTCATAATCCTGGAATTTTTTTTGTCTGTTGACGTTAATAACGTGTTTTAATGTTGGTAATAATTTCACCACCACCAACAACGCATCTGAATTAATATTCTAGTTTTCATGACTTAAAATGTATTATATAAAAACAATGAGGCAATAATGATTGGTTAATTAATAATAATCATATGGTTTCATTGAATAACACTGTTAAATACATAATGTAATAAAATAAACAATTTGCATTATTACAAATGCCTGCAAAGGGCATCAAAGGCCTGATAATTGCTGCTGTTACACCTACAGGGATCAAATCCTTGTTGACCAAACATTTAATTCAAATATCCACGTAATTTCTTTCTACAAAAAAATGTGGACATCACAACCCTTACAAAAAAAATTAACCATGGTTTTATTGTAGTAAAAATTAATATTCTTTTGCATGCTTTCTGAATGCTTGAGGCTATAAAATCAATCAGACAACTGTATTAATAAAATAATAGCCATAGGTTTGAAGGAGGGGCACAACCAATGCATTCTGCTTAGGGCACCCATTTGGCCAGCAGCAGCCCTGATGCTAGTTGTCACTGTTCTATACTGTTTGTTCTGCCTCTGGATATACAGTATCTCACAGAAGTGAGTACACCCCTCACATTTTTGTAAATATTTTATTATATCTTTTCATGTGACAACACTGAAGAAATGACACTTGCTACAATGTAAAGTAGTGAGTGTACATCTTGTATAACTGTAAATTTGCTGTCCTCTCAAAATAACTCAGCACACAGCCATTAATGTCTGAACTGCTGGTCACAAAAGTGAGTACACCCCCAAGTGAAAATGTCCAAATTGGGCCCAATTAGCCATTTTCTCTCCCCGGTGTCATGTGACTCATTAGTGTTACAAGGTCTCAGGTGTGAATGGGGAGCAGGTGTGTTAAATTTGGTGTTATCGCTCTCACTCTCTCATACTGGTCACTGGAAGTTCAACATGGCACCTCATGGCAAATAACTCTCTGAGGATCTGAAAAAAAGAATTGTTGCTCTACATAAAGATGGCGTAGGCTATAAGAAGATTGCCAAGACCCTGAAACTGAGCTGCAGCATGGTGGCCAAGACCATACAGCGGTTTAACAGGACAGGTTCCACTCAGAACAGGCCTCGCCATGGTCAAAAAACCAAAAAAACGCAAAGAAGTTGAGTGCACGTGCGCAGCGTCATATCCAGAGGTTGTGCCTGTCAGTGCCTGTCAGCCTGTCAGTGCTCAGATCATACGCCGCACACTGCATCAGATTGGTCTGCATGGCTGTCGTCCCAGAAGGAAGCCTCTTCTAAACATGATGCACAAAAGCCCACAAACAGTTTGCTGAAGACAAGCAGACTAAGGACATGGATTACTGGAACCATGTCCTGTGGTCTGATGAGACCAAGATACATTTATTTGGTTCAGATGGTGTCAAGGGTGTGTGGCGGCAACCAGGTGAGGAGTACAAAGACAAGTGTGTCTTGCCTACAGTAAAGCATGGTGGTGGGAGTGTCATGGTCTGGGGCTGCATGAGTGCTGCCGGCACTGGGGAGCTACAGTTCATTGAGGGAACCATGAATGCCAACATGTACTGTGACATACTGAAGCAGAGCATGATCCCCTCCCTTCGGAGACTGGGCCGCAGGGCAGTATTCCAACATGATAATGACCCCAAACACACCTCCAAGATGACCACTGCCTTGCTAAAGAAGCTGAGGGTAAAGGTGATGGATTGGCCAAGCATGTCTCCAGACCTAAACCCTATTGAGCATCTCAAGGTCTCTAACATCCACCAGCTCCGTGATGTCATCATGGAGGAGTGGAAGAGGACTCCAGTGGCAACCTGTGAACTCCATGCCCAAGTGGGTTAAGGCAGTGCTGGAAAATAATGGTGGCCACACAAAATATTGACACTTTGGGCCCAATTTGGACATTTTCACTTACGGGTGTACTCACTTTTGTGGCCAGCGGTTTAGACATTAATGGCTGTGTGTTGAGTTATTTTGAGGGGACAGCAAATTTACACTGTTATACAAGCTGTACACTCACTACTTTACATTGTAGCAAAGTCATTTCTTCAGTGTTTTATATAATAAAATATTTACAAAAATGTGAGGGGTGTACTCACTTCTGTGAGATAATGTATATCCTTTTTGGGCGATTTCACTCTGGCTGAGAATTGCCCTGAGTGTTCTCATAGACTTCCATACAAAGGCCCTGTCCCAAATGGCACACTTTATGTGCAGTCTACAATCCTGACGACTCTTAGCAATAGAGCGGAGGCAACAAAGCTGCGGAGAATCCGCTCGCCCGGAAGCAACAACAACTGGTAGATTTAAAGAAAACTACTGCCGTTTGGCAAATAAATCATTGTACATACTTATTCCTAACTCTTCAAGCTTTAAGTTACATTTCAAATGACAAAGGATCAACTTATAATCATGTTTATATAAATTAACCAGTGAACTTATTCTCTCAAATGGCCTGGTTATGCGGAGCATTCGCAGCTTATATGGACGGAACACCACTGCTCTC
>JADLZN010004079.1:0-52165 GCA_018155175.1 Sinocyclocheilus anophthalmus
GTTTGTTTGTTTTTTTACCTAGTAAGCCCAAAAAGGACTATCTACATAGTCATTCTATGTAACCGACTATGGGTTTAATAGTGCATGATCTATTTTAACATATTCTGCTTCTGTTTTTCTGTTTCTGTCAGGACATCCATGGATGTTTCGGGATGCAGAAACTGATGATCCAATGGTAGTCAGTAATAAAGAGATGTATTTGCCACCCCACCTTGAAAATGGACAAGTCCCAATCGCCAACATCACATTCCCTGGTATACATTTTTCATTCAGACTGATAACCAATTGACCATTCATTTTATACATTTGAATTCTTACACTAATATTGAGATCACTGTGATAAGTGTATTTCTAAGCATTGCATATTACATTTTCTGGGAACCCCCTTCATAACTGTTGTTACGTTAGACAAGCCATGGCATTTCACGCTAGACATCATGTTCTCACGCAGTGAAAAAGAGAGCAGGTTACTTTATGTATGAAACAAAGTCTCAGCTTTCAAATTGTGTCATTTTTAAAGAAATTCAAATAATACTGTTTTGTGGCTCTTTAATGTGACATGACAGATTGCTGAAGTGCCTCAGTTTAAGTGGCACGTGAACCAATCATCTCTTCCACTATACTAGTTATATACACCACATACATGACTGATTATCAGACGGTATTTGATCAACCGTCTGCGATTTAAACACCATTTTATCAAGTTCAAGTCCACCGGCATTAATGCTACTCTCCTCGTGATCTGGACAAAAAAGGCAGATTCGTCTTATGTAATTGGGCCCAATTGCATGTCAATCAAACTCCCAGCGAAGGGTCAATTATGGTATCAGCAAACAGAATCAGAATTTTTTTTTTTTTATCTAAAATTTACTTTCCACTTTATATTTGTGTTTACCAGTGTTGACCTTGCGAGATCGCTGTCTGCAAGTTGTGAGGCGGTTGGTTCGCAGAGAACATATCTGTCGGCTGGAGATCGCCCGCTGCCTACAAGATGACCTTGCTCGGAGACCCAGCATTCACGCCGATCTACGACGCATTAGCCAGCGAGTGGAACAGAAGTTACTGGAGAACAGAGAACAGCAAAACAGATGAAAATATGAGTGTGAATGAGGGCGTATTTACTGAGCAGACCTGTGCACCAGCACCATAAATGGACAATATAGTCTGGCACTGTAAAATACAGTGTTGATAAACCTCAGCTCAGGAGGAATATTTCTTAAGCAAATGGACGCTTTAAACATAGGTATTTTTAGGTTTCAGTGACAGGCACTGAGTCCACAGAAAGAACTTTAGAAAATGCGGATTTTGTGTGATTGTCTGTGTGGTAGGCCTTGCAATATTTTTGGTTACAGTTCTCTGTATACTTTTACTCTTTTTATCAGCTTCATATTTGGAAAGTTCGTATTTATGTAATTATATATGTATGTGTATATATAAGTAGTTTTCTCTAACAATGGTTTTTGCTTGGTTTCAAACATTTACTTCAAGACAATAATTAGAATAACTAAAAACTAAACCCCTATTTTTTGTAATAGTTGTGGGGTAAACAAGTTAACACAATAGAAGCTCCTACATTCAGGTAAGGGTGAATTATTTAACACTATTAGATTTGAACCAAAATGGTAAATTGTGTACTTGGGACAAGGTTTTTCAAAAATAACTTTAAGCCTGGGGCGAGTTTTAAATGTTATACATTTAAACAAATTATTCATTACAATATTGTTGGCCAAAAAAATGGTTTGCTGTTTCTGTATTTTTATATGACTTGTTTTGTGGTTTACATTTTTTGAACTCTACATTTTGCTGAAAAGCCTATAATAGCCTGAATGGGGCATGTTGGCACAAAAGGTCAACTTGTTTTCCTGGGGAGCTTTTTGTAAGTCTTCTATGCACGAATTGACTTTAAGTGTGGGGGGATAAGGGGATTTTCTTATCCCCTTAAATACGTGCTAGATATGTGCACACCATAGACTGTATAAAAACAGGTAGGCCACACTCCATAGGCTCATTACTTTCTCAAACAGCGTTCACTCATCGTCAACGCCGTCTGTGGTCCCAGTTTATTGTCGCAGGATAGAACGCATCGCTATTACATACGTCACTTGAATCCACCTAGACTCTTCATCCGTGCAGGTCTTATCGTTTGTGTATATTTCTTTGGCCGTTGCTTAAACTAAAACGGGTTTAATCAACACTATTACTCACTTTCAGACTGTTTTCCGTTCTTGTGATTATGTGCTCTGACGCGTGGGGTCACAGGTTTAGGCCAGACATGAGGTTTTGCTAATTATTAGCGTCTGTAATTAACCAATAGCTCTTTAAATAAAAATGCTAACGTGTTTTACATCGAATGCAGGTTTATGCCTTTTATTTATTAATGTATAAAGGAGACGTCGATGTGTTTCTAAATTTTAGCTAACCTACAGGAAATGCTCATCTGCCGACTACGGAGTTTTTAAACACGTAAATATTGAATGAATATGAATCCCTATTTAACTTAAGTGAGCGTCAGAGTTCTTTGTAAGTCCATCTCCACCGTGAGTTTTGCCTTGTTTTCAGTTTTCTCAAAGAACCTGCAAGTGAATCCTTCTCGGATAGAGTTTAGAAACGGCTGCACCTGTTTGTGTTTCTCATTTTTGATTATGTATTTTTATGTATACATTTCCTTTCTTTCTCAAGGTCCTAGTACGATGAACCACAAAAGGGAAAAGGTGAAGTTTACATGGTTGAATGTGGAATCCCCAAGAAAGCTCATGAAGAACAGTGTGGGTGTGGCACAGCCAACATGCTGGGATGGAAGTGGTCAGGATGGTGGTATGAGTGATGTTAGCTCTCCTGGACTCAACACATCTACTGGGTCAGCTGGACTGGGCGACATGGAGAACATGTGTCTCAGCACTCCAAGCAGTACACCCAAAACACGGTTAAAACTGACTGGACGCCACGGAGCACTGTCAAGAAAAAAGAGTCCTGGTGAGGTAAGTAACAGTAAGAATTATATGTTTGTGTATTTTAATTGTAGAAATATCTGTATTTAAAAATTGCATATATTTGACTGGATTTGTGTTTTGTGTGTGACATATAGGACACTGTTTCAGGACAACAATCCTCTGTTGGACCTTCACCTCCTGCTGGAAAGAAACGCAGGAGTCCTGAAGAAGGGCAGAAAGTAATTCTCCTTAAAGCACTGAATGATGCAATGGGGGATGCAAACAAAAAGTCATCAATTGGTGGGCCTAAAAGTCTATCTGCAAAGAAAACCCCAGACAAGCTTATAAAGGCAATTGAGGAGGAAAGTACCTCTGAGCTTGACTGCTGCTCATTCAGTGAGAAGAATGAACTACTGATCACGAATACAGATGATGGGCCTGCCCCTCTGGAGTTCATAGACGCAGAAGATGATGGGACCGAAATAAAGCTGGACACCACGGTAGTGATCCATTTATTAATTTATTTTATTTATTTACTCATTTTTTACTTTTTAAAATAAATTAAAAATGTGTTGTTCAGCAAGATGTGTTTAACTTGGTCAATTACAGACCTTTGGGAGAAAACATATATTCTTTCATTCATGTTTTCAATCATTGATAAGGAGAGAGTTTCTTAAGCCACACTTCATTCCACTTTGTCATCACAGGAATAAATTACATTGTAAACTATATTAAAACCGTTATATCAATTTCAGTATTTTCAATATTTCACAATATGTATGCAATACTGTTTTTACTATATTTATAATCGGATACATGCAGCCATGGTGAGCTAGAGACTTTCAAAACATTAAACATCATACTATCAAACTTGAACTTATTTATATAATCTATAGTCTATATATTAGGATCTATATATAACTCAATAGGTATATAGAGAATATATAAGAGACACCCCCAGTGGGGGGAAAAATTATTTAGTCAGCCACCAATTTTGCAATTTCTCCCACTTAAAAAGATGATAGAGGCCTGTAATTTTCATCATAGGTATACCCCTCAACTATGAGAGACAAAATGAGGGGACAAAATCCAGAAAATCACATTGTAGGATTTTTAAGAATTAATTGGTAAATTCCTCAGTAAAAAAAGTACTTAGTCACCTACAAACAAGCAAGATTTATGGCCCTCAAAGACCTGTAACTTCTTCTTTAAGAGGCTCCTCTGTCCTCCACTCATTACCTATATTAATGGCATCTGTTTGAACTCGTAATCAGTATAAAAGACACCTGTCCACAAACAGTCACACTCCAAACTCCACCAATGGCCAAGACCAAAGAGCTGTCAAAAGACACCAGAAACAAAATTGTAGACCTGCACCAGGCTGGAAGACTGAATCTGCAATAGGTAAGCAGCTTGGTGTGAATAAATCAATTGTGGGAGCAATTATTAGAAAATGGATGACATACAAGTCCACTGATAATCTCCCTCGATCTGGGCTTTACGCAAGATCTCACCCCGTGGGGTCACAATGATCACAAGAACTGTGAGCAAAAATCCCAGACCCACACGGGGGGACCTAGTGAATGACATGCAGAGAGCTGGGACCAAAGTAACAAAAACTACCGTCAGTAACACACTGCGCCGCCAGGGAAATCCTGCAGTGCCAGACGTGTCCCACTGCTTAAGCCAGTACATGTCCAGGCACATCAGAAGTTTGCTAGAGAGCATTTGGATGAACCAGAAGAGGATTGGGAGAATGTCATAATATCAGATGAAACCAAAATAGAACTTTTAGGTAAAAACTCAACTTGTCGTGTTTGAAGGAGAAAGAATACTGAGTTGCATCCAAAGAACACCATAACTACTGTGAAGCATGGGGTTGGAAACATCATGCTTTGGGGCTGCTCAAAGGGACCAGGACGACTGATCCGTAAAAAAGAAAGAATGAATGGGGCCATGTATCGTGAGATTTTGAGTGAAAACCCTTCCAGTTTACGCATCAGCAAGGGCATTGAAGATGAAACGTGGCTGTGTCTTTCAGCATGACAATGATCCCAATCACACCGCCCGGGCAACGAAGGAGTGTCTTCGTAAGAAGCATTTCAAGGTATTGGAGTGGCCTAGCCAGTCTCCAGATTTTAACCCCATAGAAAATCTTTGGAGGGATTTGAAAATCCGTGTTGCCCAGTGACAGCCCAAAAACATTACTGCTCTAGAGGATATCTGCATGGAGGAATGGGCCAAAATACCATCAACAGTGTGTGAAAACCTTGTGAAGTCTTACAGAAAACGTTTGACATCTGTCATTGCCAACAAAGGGTATTTAACAAAGTTTTGAGATGAAATTTTGTTATTGACCAATACTTATTTTCCACTATAATTTGCAAATAAATTCTTTAAAAATCCTACAATGTGATTTTTAAAGAATTTATTTTCCACCATAATTTGCAAATAATTTTTTTAAAAATCCTACAATGTGATTTTCAGGCCTCTCTCATCTTTTTAAGTTGTAGAACTTGCACAATTGGTGGCTGACTAAATACTTTTTTTCCCCACTGTATATAATGAAGTCCTATATAAAGCATGCACTATTATAAATGTCTTTTAAGAGAATTGATACTGACTTTGTCTCTGTGCACAGAGTGTGATCCTAAAGCGTCCAGAATCGCCAGATTGGTCAGATGTTGAGGACTCTGAGCAGGTTGAAGTTTTCTCACAGGATGAGTCTTTGGAACCAAAGCGGCGACAAACAACTGAGCTTAAAAGGGATTGTAAGCTTGTGGACTTCAGTGACACTCCTCCACCTTTGAAATGCAAGCCTTACTCTTCATCACCAGCTTTAAAGCCTTCAATATTCCCACAAGCCCTGTGGAAACTGGAGCCACAAGGTTGTGACACTTCCCCTACAATCCCAGCCAGGGATATGGAGCTCTTGTCAGAGCTTCCGCCTCGGAACACAGCCTCTGACCTCGATCCACCTAAGAACTACTCGCATTGTAGGACAGTTAGGTGGTCTCTCAAATTACAACAGTCTATCATCAGCACTTCTACACTGGTCGATGCTTTCCCCGGGCTCAGAACCTTTGCCTCCGTTCCATCTACATCTGGTAACTGGGATTACTCTCCTCTTACTACACGCAGGACTTCAGAATCAAATATTTACGCATCCTCACAGATGCTCCTTGCTGCAGACAGTGCCACTCGCAGGATGTCTGTTGGCTCGGAGCTTCTTTGGCTGTCAGATTTGAACTACTCAAAAGCAGATTCTGCAGGATTTATTGACACGCACTGTCACCTTGACATGCTCTATGGGAAGTTGGGTTTCCGGGGAAGTTTCCAAAAGTTTCAGAGCAAGTATGCAAGTAGTTTCCCAATGGAGTTTAGGGGCTGTATTGCAGATTTTTTATTTCTTTTTGGTTTTTTGTCTGCAACCCACGACATACTGGGGGGGAGTGGGGGGGGGGAGAGAGACCATCTTGGGAATGCTACGTGTGAGTAGCGAAATTGGTGCGGGATCCTTTGTTGCCACCCGTCTGCGAGTTTTTTTTTGCCAAGGATGAACATCTTTATGATCAAAGCCATCATGGTGCTAGTCGCTTCACCCTAGGAGACCCTTTTGCTTCTAGGGGATATTGGTTTAATGGATTACCGTATAAGAATTCCACAGACGTCAAGGAACGCAGAAAGCAGTATGCACACGTATTATTATTCCAACTGTTTTTTTTTAGAATGCTAGACTCGATTATTTTTTTTGTTTACACTTTCTGTCTTGTGTAGTCAGGTGTTCTGCACGGCATTGCAGTTGCAATGTCTCTTCGGAAGCCCTTGTCATACATTGCCCGTATGCTGATGAGACGATGTTCATGAAAATTATGGAAATGTGTCCCCGGATTACAATACACAGTCATGCTCATAAAACAAACTCCGACATCGGGGACCACTGAACTTTTCCTTTTTCTTATCGCGGTAAATGGGTCCTTTATTCCTGTGATGGCAAAGCTATCAGCAGCCATTACTCAATTTTCAGTGTCAGATGATACTTCAGAAATCATTGTAATAAGTTGATTTGGTGCTTAATTATTAATAATGGTTTCTACTAGTATAAATGTTGAAAAACATTTTTTATTTTATTTTTTTTTTTTATAGTGATTTTTTTTGGTCAGGATTCTTTGAATAAACACGTCCACAAAACACATTTTTGGATTGTTTTTTTTTTTTTTTTTTTGTAAAACTTAAAAGGTCTGTCACTTGTGCTGATAACGCCTGAAAATTTTCTGTTTTACTTACTTAAATTTACGTTACCCAACGTTTGGAGAGTAGCTGTCCGCATAAAAACTGTTATTTTTCATATTAGAATAAATAAATAATATTTATATAATATAGTATATATATAATATTAATAAACCATATTATCTTTATAAATGTTTGATTTTCATAGTCTTCTAACTTGAGTCATTGTGTGTTAGACACTGTTTTACCAACAGCTACTCTGTGATTGAGCCATTCCTAAGTGAATTCTCTAACCTGTGTGTGGGTTTCACTGGACTTGTGACATACCATCACGCTGTGGAGGCTCGAGACGCCGTGAGGAAAATATCACTCGACAGAATCTTACTGGAGACAGATGCACCATATTTCGTACCCAGACAGGTATCAGTATCTTAGCGCACATTTTTGGATTCCGCTTGCATACATTGCATGCCTTACTTAATTTGTCATTCTTTAATATACATGTACACACCGCTCTTCCTCTCTCTACAGGTGCCTAAGTCCACATGCAGGTTTGCTCACCCTGGCATGGGCATTCACACACTGCATGAGATTAGTCTGCTGAAGGGAGAGAGCCTAACCACAGTACTGCAAACAGTCCGGCAGAACACTAGACACATATACGGTCTGTGATTAGAAACTCCATGTTACTATAGCAACTGAAGTCCTTGCAATCTTAGTCCAGCTGCTATCAGCTTAGTCTTGCATCTTTGGCATTTATTTCCAAACTAAATGGTCTTGAATGTGATTTCCTTGACCCTTTCCTCGTGTTTACATAACAATGTCTGCAAAAAAAAGTTAAAATTTATATTTCAATGTACTATAGTATGTGCTAAGTGTATGAGCATTGATACTTAAGTTTTGTAAGTGTTGTAGGTAATTTCACATCTGTTAAAAACATTAGTAATGATTAATTTTAATATCTCTTCAGTATTGTGTTTTAAAATGGTTCTTTGTTCTCAGGATTCTTTTGTCATGTGTCTGCATACATTCTTACAAGTTGTGTGTGCTTTTGAGACATAAGTGACATAAGATGCCAGCTTGTGTCTTCCCTTGTATTAGAATAAGTCATTTTTCCTTACACCATGACATGAAAGTTTATGCTAAAAGACGGTGTGAAACAGATTGTGAAAAACCACAACAAATAGCTTTTACCAAGTTGTTGGTTTTATATAAATGTAACTTTTGTCTAAATGGGAAGATTGAATAAATGATCTTGTATATGCAACATGAGTGGGTTTATGAAATTCATTTTTTGAGAAAGACAAGGCTGCTTTTCCATTTGAGACCTCATTGAATGTGAAATGGATGTGATTGAGCAAGGAAAAGAGAAACCAGAGGCAGAAAATTATTTCTTTTGTCATCCTTTATTTTGTCAAATCAAGGTGTTGGAAAATGATTACGTAATTTTAATTTATGAACATTTTTATTGGTTTTTAAGGAGTTGAATCTTGTAGAACTGGTAGCTCTTGTCAGAATTCTGAAAAAAGAACACACATTTACTATATTAGTAATTTTGTAGAACACTAAAATTATTCGAAGACAACGGCAAACAGTATCTTGAGGAATTATCTGCCAGAAAGCACTTTTAGTTTTAAGGTTCTTTAAGAATTTGAGACACTTTCTGGGAAATAGAACCAATTTCCATAGTGAATTTTGTTTGTAATAAAATACATAGATGCTTTATTGCATTTGCCATTTGATTTTCATAGTTACTGGTATGGATCTGTTCTTAAAATAAGAGTTTAACTCACCAAGTGGGAAATCATTAAGAAGATTCACCAGAATCTTCTGCAGCACAGGACCGTATTTCTCATACTCTGCTTCACTCAGAGACAGTTCGAATGGAGTACTCGCCTAAATAAATAGTGAGAACAAAGTATGACTGAAGAAGTAACTCATTGAAATCCTATTTAAACGTGCACTTGCACTGAGTTATTACCATAAACTGATCATCCTCTTTAATCACTGGGATCTCTGGCTCTGCAGCATCTCTTCTGCCCACCCGTGGTGGCCTTCGACCCTTAAAATTGGACACATATTTGATGCCAAACTTCTAGCATTTATGTAAAATTGACATGCTTTATTATAATTTTTTTAATTTACATCTTAAAATGCATTCATTTCCAAAATATCTCAAACACATCCACCAGACATGCGCTCACCTGTGGTTTCTGAGCAGGACTGAGGAAGCTGGTGCCGCCTCTTACAGACTCGACACACAAGGAAAGAGCACATAAGAGCAGAAACATGTGGCTGGCACAACAACGCTGCGGCATCCTGGGAAGTCACCTGTTTTATGACAACACTCTTAATGGCTGCACTTTTAATCTGTAAGTATTTAATCTGCTATACGCCGAGTGCACAGAAATAGTAAAAAAATAAAAGTCAACCCCACCTTCTGTAATGATCAAACTGCTTCTGTATGTCTGCACATCTGCTTCTCACTTTTATAATAGCCTTTGGTTAACAATTAGGATTAAAGTCTACAACTGTAACTGTGAATACAAACATAACTAAAACTCCCTTATTGTTCCTGTAGGCCTATGTGAGTGACAAAGTGATTTTCCTTATGGTGATGTGAATATGATGATAACAAAGTCATATGGTGGTTCACTGTTGAGTCAATATCTAGTAGTGTTACTAGACCACTGAACTATTGCCATGGCAGGTTTATTTGACTGACCTGGTAATTCCTCTGTAACAGGAATACATGGGGCCTACTTGGTGTGGACACGCACTTTTAAGTGGACTCACCTTTGTACGTGGTTGGCAGCATGTTCAACATTATCCTATCCTTGTGCAAAACTTATTTGACACTTACTTTTATGGTTCTGGTTTGCATTTGATTCATTTTCAATAATAATAATGTAACAAAGTACCATTTTATAGAGTTGCATGTTAAGAGCTCGTTAGTTTGAAGCATAAACCTTTGGTTTTCATATTTTTCACTAACAAAAAATGTACCACAGTATTACCATGGTTTTTTAAGACATGATACCAGCGTAATGTCATATTTTTGGACATTAGTAACATGTTTTGGAGTCAGTTTGAAGCAAACTGACGTTAAAATTGCAGTTTTCATGTTTCACTAGCAAAAAAAGTACCACAGTATTTCAAAATAATATTGTAGTGTGACCTCTAGGGAACGGGCGGATCGATCCTTAAGTATCGATACTTTCGATACTGATGTTGTATCGAAAGGATCGATCCTCACATAAAAATATCGATTCTGAAGTGCATTTTTTTAACCATTAATTTTATTTATTTATCAAGAAATTCAGTGCATAAAATAAGCTTCTAAGTGGAAAAATAGACTATATTAGCGAATAATTGTGTTGGATAGAACCATTTCTCCAGAACCATTATCGGAACACACGCAAATGCTGAAAGACAGAACCAATCAATCACAGACAGCGTTCGCTCAGAGTGCTTGTTCAAATAGGGCTGCGTTTCCCAAAAGCCTCAGAAGCATTGCCACAATTACCATTACCAATTGTTACTACTATATAACATTAATCGAAAAATGCCATCAAGGTTGAACACAATTGAAGCACCAGCAATAATAATAAATGTTTCTTGAGCAGCAAATCAGCATATTTAGAATGATTTCTGAAGGATCATGTGACACTGAAGACTGGAGTAATGATGCTGAAAATTCAGCTTTGATTACAGATACATTTTAAATTACATTGTAAATTGCATTTTAAAATATATATAAAATGAAAATAGTTATTTTAAATTGTTATATTTCTCAATATTGCTGCTTTTACTGTTTTTTTCTCTAAAATAAACATGAGATTAAAAAAAATATATAATCTTACTGACCCCAAACTTTTGTGTTTAAGTATGTATTTATTTTAAATTGGCTAGTTTGTGCAAGTAAATTTATTTAAACTTGTTGTTAAAAGTTCAAATGGATTGTGTTATGTTCTGTAATTGCTGTTAATAAATCTGTCAGAAAAAAAATGCTAAAGTTTCACCTTTAGGGGTACAACAGCCTGGCAGCCTTTACTAAAAATTAACCATGGTTTTATTACACTAACCACAATTTACCACAGTATTTGTAGTAAAACTGCAGTAAACACAAATTTACCATGATAATAATAATAATAATACTACATTTTAGTACTTATGTAACCCCATCTTTATTTTTCATGAGGTACCCTCAAAGGAGCACCTTTGTAACTTATCTACTCTTAAAGCATGCATACTTGTATGGTACTAATATGCTCACTTTTAGGGGTATAGTTGCACCTTTGAGGTTACTGCCCAATTAAAGGGCTAAAATATACAATTATAATATATTTTATTTCTAAAAGTGTAAACAAAAAAAGCATATGTTAAAAAAACATGGCTTCAAAAGCTAATATTAAGTGAGTATAATTACTGAATATATTCTTTTAATAATTTAAAAGATCAGTTTAGTTTAGAAGGATCGGTATCGGTATCGATACCGAAACCGATCTTCTAAACTAAAAAACTTATATCGATGATACTGGGCTTGCAAATATCGGTATCGGATCGAAAATAAAATAAGAGGTATCGCCAATCCCTTGACCTCCGGAATCCGAGACAGTAGATGCAGACTTAAATTCGCCCTTTCAGGGTAGTCTGCCAGTGTAGTCATGGATACCTGCACAGCTTAGAGTAATATGGAAGAAAAAGAAGAAAGCATACAATGTACACAGCGCATCGGGAGGATATTAGATGTGTTAAAGTGCTCTTTGAAACAAGAGGTTAGAAGGCGGGCATTTTAGGTTTGTTTGTGTGGTATAGTTAGCTTAGCATGGACAGCTGACAGCAAAATTGCATTGTGTGCCGTTTTGAAACTGGGAATGATGGCCTGGTCTTTTTAAATCTCTTGACTAACATCTACTTCATTGACATTGCAGCTGGTTGATTTGAAAGCGGAATTATATAGGAAACAGGAACAATTTAACCACGACCGACTTGGCCAAGATGTAGGAGCCGCACAGAAGCCTAAGATAAAAATAAAAGTAAGGCACGGACAGTTGATGACAGCTAGATATGATCATTGAATTATTATATAAATACGCATGTTGTGTGTGTATGTGCTCACAGAAGCCCAATATCTGGAGCAAACAGAATGAAGGAGTCAATGTAGGAGCACAGAGGGACGTTCAGCAATCTGCAGAGGAAGAAAACACACTAGATAAATCCAGGTGAATGAACTTTCATCGGGTACTACATGATCCTGATTCTTTATATCCTCTTCGTCAATTCGTTTTCTTTTGTATTGTTCACTGGACATGTATTGGACCAAAAAGTAAAATGTATGAATGTTGGTATATAACCCAAGATAACTTAAATATAAATCTACTGCAGTGATCCCAAAAATGTATATTCTGTGAAAAGTTCTAGCATGTTTGACACGGTCAGTTTTGATAATTTAATACAGCAAATTTCATATATAAACATGGCTTAAGTGTCCAAATACTTTTTGAGGATTGTATATGATGCATGTTTTTTTTTATAACAAACTGTTGTCTTTAGTAATATTTCATGAGTTGTTTTATGTGCTGTAGACTGACATTCACTTATTAGAAAAATAACTCGTATTAATGAGGGTATATTATTTAAAAAATAAATAAATACATTTCACTTTTTATGTGCATCTAAATACTTTTTGGCCACTTTATGTTTTTTATTAATATATGATATAGTAATGAGAGACTACACACCCTACTGTTTCAAGTGCTGATATATTGTATTGAGTTTATAATATAATAATATAGTGATACATTGACAGATATGTAATATTTTAGTAAAGCATTATTTGGAATACATTTAATATACACCGAACAATATAATAATGTTAAAATAGAAGACATGATTCAGATACATCTAAGCATACTTTAAAGCACCTATAATCTCTTTAAAGCACCAACTGATACATATAATCATCATAATATTTTCCTGATGCATTTTTTCTTATGCAGGCAAAAATTGGAGGAAAAGTCACGTCTTTATGAACAGATGACAAAAGGAGATTTCCCAGGTATATGCTTGCTGACATTGCCAAATTAAAATATTTCACTTCTTGGATAAATTTTTATTCTGCTTTGGGTGTTTTTAGTGTAACAAAAAATGAACAGGTATTGAAGTATACTACATTTATTTTTATCTTTAGATGAAGAGACTGAAAGTCTTTTTCTGGTGGACTTCACTCAGAAGATCATCAACCAGAGAAATTAACCACAGACACGCACTGCAAATGTAGCAGGGGACCGAGATGGAGAGGACTCTGATGTGAACATCCCTGTTCCACCCCCACAGAATGCAAATGAAGAATGGTACCATGTGTTTATAAATGTGTTTTAAACCTGGTGAAGAGGCAGTATGATTTGAACTCAGCTGTGGGTTTCTTGCTCTCTGTTTTGCAGGGTGGACTATGTGGATGCATTAGGACGCTCTCGAAGATTGTCGAGGAAAGACCTACAGAGTTCTCAGAAAATGGACCACACCCAGAATCCAAAGAAAGAAAAGAACGAAAAGAAGAAGCCCAAAAAGTGAAAAGAAATAAAAGAAAAGGAGAGCCAAGACCAAGGAAGGAAGAAGAAGAAGAGAAAGGGAGAACTCCAGAACAATAGGTACATTTATTATACTTACCTTTATTTTTTTATTTTATGTAACTAATTGGTATTGTCCCTGCTCAATCTATGTATATTTTATTGTGTGCAGGGTGACTGGTGTTGACAGGACACTGTTATCTGAGGACATGAGGAGAGAAATGCAGAGAGAGCAGTGGGAGAGAGAGGAAGAGGCGCAGATGAAGAAACCTGTTGGACCCATTCACTATGAAAATATTAGAGAGCAAGGTGATTGAGAGAATTGATCTCTTAAACCTGTCTTTTGTGTAGAAAATGTATCTAATTAGTACTTCTATGAGAGTGTTGAATTACATCTTCATAATGTCTCTCATGCATTTTTTTTGTCTGTTTCAGAGGCCAGAGAGCTGGGCGTTGGATATTTTACTTTTGCCCAGGATGAGGACCAACGAAGAAAGCAGAGAGAAACTCTAGACATGCTGAGAGACCAGGTCAGAACAGCTGAATTAAATGAAGAGTCACAAACTCTTTTCCAAAGCAGCATGATAGACAGCATTTTAAGGCATTGTAAGTGTGCTTAAAAAGCAAAGCCTTTTCCAAAAGCTTATCCAGTATCCAATAAATGTCCATATCAACTGATGATAAATCGTAATCTGACCCGTAAATTAAATAAAGTAAAAAAAAAAAAACAAACGAATATGCCCAATAACCAACAAATTTCCCAAATCTTGTGTATCCCAGTTTCTGAAAAGCTCTGAATGTGAAACAAATGCAGTGAGAGTGCGCAACCCCCCCCCCCCCAAAAAAAGTGTATTTATTATTTAAACCAACAAAATATTTATTTTTTACTTTTTTAATTAGTTATTTAAATTATTTTATACATTTTAGTTTTTTGTTACATTTTAAAACAATATTTGTTTGTTCATTTTGCATACACAATTAGTGAGATAGAGTTTGTCTGCTACTGGCTAAGTGTAAATTACCGTTTTTACAATTCTCTTTTTCTATCTGCAGACCACAGAGCAGCGCCACAAACGTGAGCAACTGAAGGAGAAGCGGAAAACTCTGCTTGAAGCTCGACTCGCTAAAGTGAGGATGAGGAGGATGAAGAAAAGCAAGCTGGAGCCAGGGGATGAAGAAGAGGGTGCGTTGCTGAATATTAGTTATTTAATTAATAGCTATTTATGTGTATCTTTGTGTTGGTGATGAATTCTAAGGCATATGTGGTTGTTTTTGGATCATGTCTAATGTTCTGCTGTAGCTGCTGCTGATGATGCTGAGAACGATGAAGATGATGATGAAGGTTTGGTTGGACCTCCAGCCCCTGCTACAGTGCGGAAAGTGGAAGTGGAGATTCAAGAGAGAAAAGACACCAAACCTGGCGTTCCCCACGTAAGAGAGTGGGACAGAGGCAAAGGTACATGACTGTACACATAAATAGACGTCATTCCTTTTTTTTTTTTACATTTGCTTTTTTGAAGATGCACAATTTAAGCATTTATTTCCTTTTCCAGAGTTCTCCTGGGGTCAGTGGACCAGTCGTCGTAGAGAGGAGCGAGACTCAGAGTTTGCTCCTCCTCCTACTTATTACACAGATGACAGAAAGGCCAATCACAACAGAGCCATATACAAAGGGCAGAGCAAAGGAAACCTTGCCTTCAAGTGGTCTGAATCCCAAAAATCCACAGACGGAGACACAGAGTGCATATCTACCACTAGACAACCTTCTGACATACCCACATGTGCACAACTTGCTCAAACACAGAGTCTGGATGACCTGTTATCGTACTACAAACACTCCACGTGAAAGTTCAAGTCTGAAAATCATTTGGGGAAACTAAGGGATGTGGCAAGCTGCATCAGTCTGGATGCATGTCAGTCGTAAGCAGCAGGAACAGTAACATTTTGTACCAAAATGTAACTGAATTGCAAAGTTAGAATAAAGAATGACCAGATTTTTGTTTGATTTTTGTGCATCTTTTATTTCATCACTATCTATTGTTTCAACAGCTTTCTTAACCATAATTAATTTAATTTGCTATCAGTATTTTTCAATAGGCTGTAAACAACAGAAATCACTGTTGTACATAAAATTATGTCAGTTGAACATGATAGATGATTTAACCAAAGTGACACTTGAAATGTTCTGTTCATCAGTTTTCCTGTTCTAATGAAGTATTTCGTGTTTTTTGTTCAATTGTTTGAAATGCAGGCAAATTAAATGTGTTTATGCATGTTATGAACACTGGGCAAAGTTTATGAGTAGCACCTGACTGCAATGCAACTGCTTGGTTACTCAGTAGCCTGTAATGAGTTGCTTTACAAGTTACTTAGTTCACATGCAATGTGTGCATGTGTATTCCATATGTCATTTGAAAGAAGACATTAAATAACGGATACAATTTTGCGAACATCCAAATCACAGGACCAGAGTGACCCTTGATCTGAAGGATATCCTGTCTCCGCAGGAATGTATGTGTGAGCACTTTGTATCAACCAGAGAGAGAGCAAGGAAGGAAGGGAAATCGAGAAGAAAATTGTGGTAAAGAAGAGAGAGAACAGAAAAGTAGGTTTCATATGGAAGATTGAGGGACAGTTCTGCTTTTAGTCTTCTCATATTTCTCTCTCTCTCTTTTTTCCTTTTGAAGATTAAACCAAAGTAGGAAACCATTCGAATGCCAGGAAGATGGTAGGTAACTATTTCTGGTTGTGATTATCACATGATCATGTAGTAACATGCTGTTCAAATATCTGCTGTTTGTAGTCAATGTTACATTTGTTAATATTAATTTATGCTTTAAATATCATGAAATGTAGTTTTACAGCATTTATTAATGTTTAATTATATATAATTATGTATTACATATATGCATTTTTTATAAAATATGATCATTTGTAAATATACTGTTTATTGTTAATTAATGTTCGTTCATAATGCCTTACTGTAAGTAAATAACTAAGAATGTAAAAGAAGACATATACTGGGAATATTATATTACCTCCACAGATTTTAAGCTTTCTTCTAAGTTTACACAAAGATATTTGTAATAAAAACCTTGAGGAGTATAAATAAATGCAAGCATTTTTGACCTAATTATTTCATAGGGGTAAAGTAAGTGTCTCGTTGAGTGTTTTAGAAGGTGTTCCAAGTGCAGAAGCAGAAATACGTGTAGCGTGAACAGCATCAGAATCATGACGTGATTAAGTGGAGACGTTCTGACAGTGCATCGCATCCAGAAGTAAGAAGCGAATATGCATGTTTTAGATTGTGAATTGTGTGGAATGTTAAAATTATCATCGTTTTTTCTCGCTCAGCTTGAAAAAGCAGTGCTGGGGTGTGTGTTTTTCGAATATATGAGGACTTTGACTGGCTTCAGCAGAGTCTTTTCTCACAAGAAAATCTTCCTGGACTTCATGGAATTATAGTGAGTGAAATCTCTAAAACTCACAATTAAACATCATTGCTTATTAATTTTCAAAAGTATCAGATCTATGAATGAGGAAGACATTTCAATGAGAAGATTATTCCCACAGTTTCCGCCTTTGCCCTCTAAAGCACTTCCATCACAGTCAAACATGCAGACCAAAGCACTCAAACAACTTGGTATGTATTATTTGTATATGCACAATTTAGAAAAGATATCTCTGCATAATTAGTATGGTAGGTTTTTTTATTTTTTTTTTTTGGGTAGATGCCATTTGGTTTGATATTTTGTTTCTTATGCATTATACATTTTCTGTATATGTGTTCAGGGTTCCTGGCTCTAGGACAGGCTTGGAAGAGTTATTGTAAGGCTTTGGAGTTTTATCTCCAGCAGGTGGCAGAACACCCAACTCTCTGCAAGTGCAAAGCACTGGACAGCTTTCTTATTAACTCTGAGGTTAACTATGAACACACACACACATTCATTAATTAAAATTCTGCATCACAGCCTGTTGTATGATTGCGCTAAAGAAAAAACAAGAGAAAAATTTAGCTAAAACCAACTGAAAGTAGCAGATGGTAGCTGGTTTCTAGCTGGTCATTACCTGAGCCAAGGTCGTTTAGGTGGTTGACCAACTAGATTATAAGATGGCAGATGGAGACCTGGCTAACATGGTTGCCAATCTTGGACCAGCAACAAATTAGCTACTATATTCCAAAAAGAAGTTTGACCACCTTAAGCTGGTATGAGCTGATTTGTATTTCAGCAGTGTTTGTGACCAATATGTTTTCTATGGTATATGTTCACCATACACTCTCAGGAAAAAAAGCTGTCACTGGGATGGAACTCTTTCAAAAGGTACTAATATGCAGGAATAATAGGGGTAAATAAAGTATGGAAGTGTGACAGGTTTTGTGAGAGTGTATGAGGATTTTAACTGGATTCTCCAGCATGGAGAAAAACTTGGCTAGAAAAGCCTTCTCTTTATATTGTTTGTTCATTTTAATGTCAATTTTGGGGGAAATGTGATGAAATCATTGTTGACAATCTTACTTTTGTCATTGTGTGTATTTTATTTGTATTTTTTTGAGTAGTCTCCTGGAAAACAACGAGGCAGGAAAGGAATCTTTAATCGCCTCAGTCAGGCTGTGGAGGAGATGAGGAAGGAAAGTCATAAGGTGTGTGTGTGTGTGTGAGTGTGGGTTTATGAGTACATTTGTTGTTCATGTGAGTGGTTTATGCACCTCTGGGAAAGTTTTTTGTACCAAACACAGCAATGTGTAGTGACATATGATATATGACAATACAAACATCATAGATCTATTAATGCAATTTATATCACATATGTAAATATATAATTTAATACCCCAGGATGTGGACAACTTCTTTCAGAACGAGAGAAACAAAAACACTAACCTTGCTGCTTTGTCAAAGGTTGCCACTGAGGTACACTATTTAAGCTGTTTTTTTCAGTTTCTATTTGACCAGTGGACTGTCATTTTATAATACATTGTGCAATTTTGTGTTCTCCTCGCAATAGAAATTACTTGATGTTGTGATGACAGAGCAAAGTAAGTCATTTCAAGAAGTTTATATGCATGCTCAGTACACCTTATTTAGGAATGCAGTAGGCCTATATATGACTGTGTGTGTATGTTTTACAGAGCTTGCTTTGGCCTGTGGACATTTATCCACATCTCTTCATCTTTGTGTGAATCAGGACGATGCAGCTGCTGTAGCTTTCTCCAAGTTAGAATTTACTAAATAAAATGACCATTTCTGTCTGCATTAATGTGCACACATTGAATAAAGAGAGAATGTGTGAGTGAAATGCATGTTTATGTGAATGTTGGTTATAAGAGGATAATCAGGTTATTCAGATGTTGTGTTTCTTTAGGGTTTGTTTGAAGCTGTCAGATATTATTGAGGCAGTAAAGGTAAGGCCACTTTACATGCAAAACTTTAAGCACAGTTGAAGGGCTCTTGGCCATTCCTGTATTTATACAATTATTTAATACTACAATTTTTTATTTTATTTATTTATTTATTAATTTAGCGAAAACTTGAGGAGAAAGCTGGCAGTAGTAACCTGTCACTTTGGGTTTGGGTCTGGACCTGAGTCCGCTACCAAGAGCAGAGAAAGTATGTTTTACTCAGTGGTCAGCACAGCTGGTTGTGGACTATGCTCTATACACATTTAATACAGAGGATACTTACCTTTTAGAGACAGTCTAACCAGTTACTTGTCGATTTAATTTTTTTAATTTATGTATTTTTTTCACCAGCAACATACTTTTGTTCTGGGAACGAAAAGAATTTAATTTGAAATGAAGAATCAATTTGAATGATTCCAATATGACACTTCAAAACACTCAAAGTCAATTGTCACCACCTTTGGACAGAAAAAGTTCTTAAAAAATGCAGGCACAGACCAGTGTGAATTTAGTATCATGAAATAGTTTTTATTAAATATTTAATGGTTTCTATTTTTATATTCAGTGTAATTATAGTTAAAGATTTAAACTTTATTTATATTTTCCATTTTCATTATAGTTAGATTTAATAATTGTATTGTTTTCCGCATTCTATATAGTTTTTATTAAATTAAATTTTTTTTATTTAGTTTTAGTTGTTTTAGTATATGAGGTTAATCTAATGAAAATGATACATTTTGCCTTTGCAACTACCTGAAATAAAATAAAGTATAAATATTATACTTTATTATACAAGTGGACATTAATTTTATTTCAAGTAATGAAAATGTTTTTTTATGGTTTTAGTTTGTTAACTATAATAACCTGGTCACAGAGTGATACTTTGTCCGAAACTCGCAAACACAGACAAGCAGAGTGCTACAATGAAAATCTCAGTGCTGCTGTATATCAGCACTGCGCGCAATCAAATCCAACAAGTGGAACTAAACAAAATTCATACACTTTGTCTACAAAATTAATTTTAAACATTTAAACATAAGCCTTGAAACAAATGGGTCTAAACCGCTCGTATGTAGCCTATATGTAATAAATTATATTGATTGCAGATTTGTATAAAAATGAATGAAAATTGACTCAAGACTGCTTTGAAAGTAATTGTCCATTTCTACTTGTGTTGTTAAAGGAAATGCTCTTCAGAAGAACCTGTAAACTGATAGAGCTGGAAACAGTTAAAAAGAGTACTGAAAAAGCCAAGGCCAATAAGAGAGAAGTGGTATGTATTAATCTGGTTATCTACCATTCATTATGGCTACACGCATGTTTATCTGGTAAATTCAGATGAAGTCTTTCTGTGTCTGATACTGTAGATGGAAGCGTTTCAAAAAGCGGTTGAGAAAGAGTTCAGCCTGATCTCATCTGTGGCTAAACAAGAGGTAAAAACTGTGACTGAAGTTAAACCCGAAGAAGCTTGTCTACTAAATGTGTTACCAGAGTTGTTACATTGGAAATTTGAACAACCTTATAACATGACCTCTTGATCTGAACATCAGATTCACATTGTACATTTATAGAGGATGTAGTATAATTATTGGACTAATGTCTGGCAGATTGAGCGTTTCCATAGCTCCCGAGTGAATGTGCTGAAGAACTTCCTGATTGGCTGGTGTGAACAACAGCTGAACACAGCGAAGGAGTTTGCTGAACTCTACTCTCAGCATCTGGAAGCTTGCAGAAACATGTACACAGAATGAATGAAACAAGAGCAGGCAGTAGATCATAACAATATAGCTGGTAATGTAATCAAACTTTGAACCTTATTGTGAAATGATAAAAGTGCTCTGTAAATTCTGGTTATTTGCAAATCTTTTTAATTACTAGTCCCCTTTAATTTGTTTGTACTTAATCTTCTCCAGCCTAATTTGAACGCCAAATGTAAGTTCTAGGCTAGGCTACAGATTCAGATGTGAACTTTGTACTATGTAAGCTTGCAATAAAGCTATTAAACCCATGATTGTTTCTAATGTACACACTGCAAACTGCTGAAGTGATGGCTGCACAGAAAGAAACATAGTGAGTTAGTGTTTGTGGAAGTAGTCATCAACATGAGCGTATTATTTGGGTAGACCATTCTTTCTTTTTTTTAATAACTTTTAAAAGTCAGTTATGCAAAAATGTATGTTTATCTAATTTGAATTTGAAAAGTATCATTTAATTACACATCCCTTGTCTGACTGCTAGTTGGCCAGCCTTTACATAGTGGAATAAAAACAACCAGGAGTCAGAATTGCAGTTAAATGCGACAGAGTCTAATGATGACGAGTTTAATGAAGTCAGAAAAGTGTAAAATACAAAGTCACTGCAAATTATAGTCTTTGCAAAATCAATTATGTCATCTCTATAGATTTGCTGATAGCTTGTCTATTGAAAGGTTCAAGAAAACTTTACAAATATGAAAATTACTTCAAGGTAATAATAATAAAAAATTATGCAATATTACATGCAAGATTAAGGTAATCATATATAAATATAGGTAAAAGTAAAATACAGCCACACATCATATCTTAAACTGCTTATACAAGTAGAAAAATAAAATGGAAAGCCAAATAAAATCATTTTTATTTATTCTTGATTAAAAATTTAATGATTTAAAAACGATTAAGATTACAAAACACTAATCATGTCAAAACAGAGAAACCAGCAAGCTATACTTTGCATTTAAAAGTTATTTCATTGGACTTTTATTGTGCCCCCCCTCTGCCTTCTTCTCCCGAGTGTTTGCTTCCACTGTCCTTTGATGACTACACTGTAAATAATATATATTTTTAAAAGTTTAAATATAACAGATTATTGGAGTATGTTTACAAATACTATTTCAGTTTTTCTACTTCAGAATTGAATGTTTAATTCAATGTGTTTCTTGCTGTATCTTTCTAATTGATTGTGAAATTTACTTGCAATTTCTGAGTGCAGTGTTTTTACACCAAATATTTAGAAAGTGTTTTATTCTGCTTCTTCAAGGAAGGAGCAGGTTTTTCCTTTAGGCAAGATTTATTTCAGCCAGTTCACAGCAGGTGATGTTCTTTTGAATGCTTTCTTTAGGGAACTGTAAGACATCATCGAAATGAAATGCTAGGCTAACACGATCCCATACATAGCAACGGACAAGCACAGGTTCAGCCTTTGCTGTTCTGTTTTCTGCATTCAATATCTTTAGTCTTTCCAGACAATTTGATTTTCTTCATAATCTTCAAATGAGCTTTTTTCAATCTTTGGGAATTTTTCAAACCTCTCATTGTCCTTTGGGCTGTGAACAATAACACCATACATCAGAATCAGAATCAGAATCAGAATCAGAAGAGCTTTATTACCAAGTATGTTTACACACACAAGGAATTTGACTTGACGACAGGAGCTTCCAGTGTAGAAGAAAGTACAAACATAGTGCAGACATACATGATAGTGCAGACATACATAGGAATAACACAATAGGGATATAATATAACACTAATATAATAAAAAAAGAAACATTGAATAATGTACTATATACAGAAATAGAAGTATAGGAAAAATGTAATTGTTTAGATAAATGTAAATATATGTTTATTAGTGTGCAGATAGATGTGTTATTTACAAAGTGTGCAGTTTAATATAAGTATACTATGTTAGTTGTATAATTTTGAAAATTAAGCTAATTGTTTAGACTGAGTATAGCCTGTGGGAAAAAAAATTTCTTGTGCCTTGCTGTTCTGGTGGTCAATGCTCTGTAGCGCCGACCAGAAGGCAACAGTTCGAAGAGAGAGTGGGATGGGTGTGAGGGGTCCGAGGTGATTTTCTTAGCCTTTTTCCTCACTCTGGAGATGTAAAGATCTTGGAGGCTGGGCAGACTAGAGGGGCACCGATAATCCTCTCAGCATTCCTGACTGTCCGTTGTAGTCTCTTGATATCTGATTTGGTAGCTGAACCAAACCAAACAGTTATAAATGAACACAGGACAGACTCAATGATAACAGAGTAGAACTGTTTCAGCAGCTCCTGTGACAGGTGGAACTTCCTGTGGCGAAGGAAGTACAACCTCTGCTGGGCCTTTTTAGCTATGGAGTCTATGTGAGTGTCCCATTTTAGGTCCTGAGAGATTGTGGTGCCCAGTAACCTGAATGACTCCACTGCAGTCACTGTGCTGTCCATGATGGTGTGTGGGGGGAGTGCAGGGGGTTTTCTCATGAAGTCCACGATCATCTCCACAGTTTTGAGCGTGTTAAGCTGCAGGTAGTTAAGACCACACCAGACAGCCAGCTCTTTAACCTCAAGTCTGTAAGCAGAATTGTCTCCATCCTTGATGAGACCGATGACTGTAGTGTCATCCGCAAACTTCAGAAGCTTGACAGAGGGGTCTTTAGAGGTGCAGTCATTAGTGTAGAGAGAGAAGAGCAGTGGGGAGCGAACACAACCCTGAGGAGCTCCAGTGATTGTACGGGTGCTGGATGTGTATTTCCCAGCCTCACTAGCTGCTGCCTATCTTGTCAGGAAGCTGTTGATCCACTGACAAACGGAGGTGGGCACGGAGAGCTGAGTGAGTTTGTCTGAGAGAAGGTCAGGTATGATGGTATTGAAGGCCGAACTGAAGTCCACAAATAGGATCCTTGCGTAATTACCAGGTCTGTCGAGGTGTTGCAGGATGTAATGCAGTCACATGTTGACTGCATCATCCACAGACCAGTTTGCTCTGTAGGCAAACTGAAGAGGAACCAGCAAGGGTCCAGTGATGTCCTTCAGGTGGGCCAGCACCAGTCTTCCAAAAGACTTCATGAACACAGATGTGCGAGCGAAGGTCTGTAGTTTAAAGTCAGTGTGTTTTGGGCTTTTTTGGGACGGATGATGGTGGTGCGTTTAAAAAAAAAAAGAAGCAAGGGAAATTCACAGCTCCAGATTCTGTTGAAGATCTGTGTGAAGTGGGGGCCAGTTGGCAGCGCAGACTTTTAGGACAGGCAGGTGAAACCCATAGGGCAAGAGCTTTCTAGATTTCGCGTTCTGACGGACCCGGGTTCACATCCTCAAGACCTGACACACAGGTTGAAGGGGGGGACGGGGAGGGAGGGGGTTTGCAGGCGGTGGTAGGTGAAGGTGTGAAGTGCAGATGAGAGCGGATGGGGGGTGGTAGACTGGCCTTTTCAAATCTGCAGTAAAACACATTCAGATCGTCAGCCAGTTGATGATTCTCCGCAAGCTGTGGGGGTGGTGCCTTGTACATGGTGATGTTCCTCAGACAAGTCCATACTGACGCTGGATCGTTTGCTGAAAGCTATTTTCTCAGCTTTTCTGAGTAGTTTTTTTAGCCACTCTGATCTCCTTTGTCAGAATGTTTTTGGCCTGTTTATACAAGACTCTGTCCCCACTCCTGTATTCATCCTCTTTGGCCTGACAAAGCTGTTTGAGTTTCCCAGTAAACCACAGTTTATCATTATTAAATGATAAGAATATCCTGGTAGGAATGCACATATCTTCACAGAAAATGATATAAGATGTTACAGTCTCTGTGAGCTCGTCCAGAACGGTGGCAGCAGCTTCAAAGACGCTCCAAACAGTGAGGTCAAAACAAGCTTGTAAAACCTGCTCTGCTTCATTAGTCCATCTTATTACAGTCCTTAATACAGGTTTAGCTAATTTCAGTTTCTGCCTGTAGGTCGGTAAAAGATTAACCAAACAGTGATCAGAGAGCCACAAAGCTGCCCATGGAACAGAGTGATATGCAATCTTTATTGTGGTGTAACAGTGATCCAAAATAGTGCTGGTATCTGGTGGGACACGTAATGTGCTGCTTGTATTTTGGCAGTTCACGGGAGGGATTTGATTTGTTAAAGTCTCCAAGAATTATTAAAATAGAGTCTGGGTACCTTTGTTCCATTTCAGTTATTTGTTCGGCCAGTTGTTGCATCGCGGCGCTCACGCACGCGTCTGGAGGCATGTACACATTCATGAGAATGAAAGAGGAAAACTCCCGCGGCGTGTAGAACGGTTTACAGTTTATGATGAGTGCCTCTAAATTAGGACAGCATACCTTTCTCAGCGTTGTTACATCTGAACACCAACTTTCGTTGATGTAGAAACACAATCCACCACCTCTCGTTTTCCCCGTTAACTCCGCGATGCGATCCGCTCTGAACAGCTGGTAGCCCGGCAGATGAAGCGCGTTTTCCGGAATGGCTTCACTCAGCCAGGTTTCACTGAAGCACAGTGCAGCAGAGTTGAAAAAAATCCTTGTTGGTGCGGGTGAGAAGAAGTAGTTCATCCGTTTTGTTAGGAAGGGAACAGACATTCACGAGATGAATGCTTGGGAGCACAGCTCGAAAACCGCGCGTGCGGAGCTTAACCAGGGTGCCGGCGCATTTCCCTCTTCTGCGTCTGCACGCGCGTTTGAACAACACAGCTGTACCTCCGACTAGAATGTTCAACAAAACGTCTGAATAATCAAAAACCGGAAAAATATTGTCTGGGATGTGTTGCTTAATGTTAAGCAGTTCGTCTCTGGTAAAACTTATAGAAGAAGAATGACAAAACACAGAACAAACAAACAAAAACAATAGAAGAACTGCGGAGCTCAGCGTCCTTGCTGCCATTTGCGGCGCCATGCTGATGGGTTCATGATCTCCTGCTTGTCTTATATTCCCTGAGAACTGGGTCATGCCCTCCACACATCTGCTCCTTGTATGTTTCCAGAAGTTCTTTCAGAGGAAACGTAAACCGAAAGTTGCCATAGTGTGATTTGTCAATGTGACATGCAGGTGATGTGGTGAATTTGCTGAGGCATGGCTCCTGTCTTTCTGTTAGTTCTTGGGATCTGTTTGGGAGCAATTTCTCCATATGATGCTTCTCAGCTGCTCGTATACTCCCTTCATCAATCTTCAGACTCCACCACGAGAACTTCTCATGATGAGCCTTGAATCCCCTTGACTCCATGATTTTCAGAAGATCATCACTGTTAGTGACATGAGTCACCTCTCAAATGTGAAATTCAATGGGGTTGGGTAGTTTGGGATGTTTTTAGTCAAATGATCAAGTAATTTTAGTTCATAGTGTATTCCCAGTCTTTCGAAGTCACGCTGTATTTGTATCACATTAGTATTGAAGGAAAAAAGAGGAAGAGGTAAATGGTTTTAATCTTAATATTACAAAATATTGCATAATTTTTTCTGGAAGGTTTAGTTGTGAACAATATAGTGTTTTGCTTTACATTTAACATCACACATGCTGTTCAAATTGTACCAGAGACTAAACAGTTTCATGACTGGGACAGAAAGAATGATTTGGAACAATACATTTTTTTTGATACAATTCATAACATTACAATCAGCAAAAGAAAAAGGGGGGAGGTCCCTACCTTGCTTGCAAGACTCAGTTAAGAAATGTAATTTGTAGGTGTGATTTTAGCTATATTTCAAAATGGAAATAACTAGAAATCTTCTTTCTTTCTTCTATTCATTCACATCTAGGTGATAATATAAAATTCAAAGAGACAAGTGAAAACATAAGTCAGTGGACAAAACGTGAACTAGAAGAAGGAACTTTCAACTTGAACATCAGATGAAGATATTAAGTTGGATTGGTTATGACTTAAGTCCTCCCTGCCCTGGTCTTTATTACTCCAAAACTGAAAGGGAGTAACAAGTCAAGGATCTTGCTGGAGGCAATGTGGGACAATATCAGCTGATCATGTACATATTTTTTTGGAAACATACTATTATACAGAAGATTTTAGAAATTGAGATAGAGGATACAGGTTTCTATTCCTTGGACATATATAGGATTTAGTGATTAACAGTATTAAATATTTACTGAGGATTCTACTAATAGCAGTGAAAAAGCCATCACCCACCTTGTTTGTACTGTGATGGTCACATATCTTTTCAAGCAGTTCTCTGCTGTCACTGTCACATCTTGATTTTTATCAGTACAGTTGCAAGAACTCTTGCACAATTAATCAGTTAGCCAACATAGAGTCAATGAAACATACAGACACAATATAAAATGAATATTTTAAAATCTGTATATTGTAATAATTGCAGGCTTGCCACCATAAGTGTTTGTCTTGTTGCTAGGCTGTTTTGTACATTGCACAATTTTGTCTTAACAGAAAATAAGATAATATACAGGGGAAAAAATTTAAAATAACTTTAAAAATGAATGTAAATGATTATAATACTTTCAACTCAAAATTTTATGCATACATTCCTTCATTTAGTGAGTGGCAATGTAATAAGCTGGATAATGTACGATCAGCCAGTTATTGTTTGATAAATAGAGAATTATCAAAATATCAAATATGTGATCTGAAATATATTTGGTGGAAAAAAAATTCAGGTTACATTATGGTGAAGATGGATATACTGGAATATAAATGCATTGAAAGTGAAGTGAATACTGACAATAGTGGCGTGAATCACCATGAAAATCAATGTGATAATGGATTTTAAATTGTATAGTTCAAAATGAGTACATGTTAAAGTGAAATATACACTGTGGTTGAACACAATTGACTCAATGACTATAACTATTACAGAATTTAATGATCAGTTATGTATTACACATTCATTTATTATCCAAAAATACCTACATTTTGACCTATTGCCAGCTGCAAAATTCAAAGCATGACCCATTTTCAGATTTTATGCATCATTTAGTAAAGAACTCTAACCTAATGACCATTTGTTGAGAAACACGAAAGAACACATGCACAACTCTTAGCAGGTTAATCTCATTCAGAAAATCTCAAATTTATTAGAGTGAAACAGACATTCTCTTTGAGCACATCCCAGCATTAAGATAACATGTACAATCAAGTAAATGACAACATTTCCGTAAACAAGAAAGCCATGGAGGGGACAATATAGATAATTTAGTAGCTTAATATCAAGCTGGGAAAGTTCCTCATTCCTCAACATTCCAAAGCGGAGTCGACATTCCAAATTAAATATGACATTCTCCTCATCTGAAGGCAGTTTAATAAGGTGAAATTACAACTTACAGACAACTGGTCCTGTAAGAAAAGTACAGCTGTAACCCATTCATATTAACAGCCAGTGTCTTACTATATTTGCTCAACTCATTTTATTAAAATACATTTATATAAAAAAGAAAATGCTTTTCTTAAAATAATCATATCACACTGTTATACTCTATATAATAATTCCCTTCAAAATATAAAATCATATTAGTATATATATCTACACAAAGTGCAACTGTAAATAAAGTGTTATTTCAGTTTAAAAACACAAACATATATATATTTTTTACCTCTTTCAGTGCAGAAACTACTGTGGGAGTTTTAAAAGTGTGGGGAGGTAGTCTAGAGGAGATGGCTTATTACTTGGACTCGTGACCGGAAAGGGTCTTCATATGAAAACTTGAACAGTCCAGTTTACCCTCAACCCTTGTGCCTTAAATTTGAATGGTGCATCTAAATGGAAATTTCAACCACTCTGTTCTTACAAGTAGGGGAGGGGTGACATTAAAATGGTGGTAAAAACAATCACGACATAATTCATACTTATCCATCAGTGTCCCTGGTGACCTAACCATATAGAAGCCTTTTATTGCTTAATATTAACAAGTTTCAATACAACACGCGCAATAAAAATAGACAAGTCCGTCTACTGGATAAGGACCGATTTGGTTCATGGTTGGTCTAATGTAACTGATGGCTATTTATACTGGCACAAAAATAGTTCAAACTGAGGTTATTATTCTGATTGGCAATTTGGCTTAAACACACGTACTTATCGTGGATCTTTGACAAACCACACATATATAGTAACATCTACAGCAAGTATATAGCTAAAATAAGAACATTTAAACAACTGTATTATTCTATAAATGAGAACACCACTTCCCAACATCCCAAACACTCACCCCCATACTTGTACATATCCACCAGCACAGCACAGCACAGAGACGCCCATGTCTGCTAAAACTCAACTAAACATTAAAAATAACCTGGATTTGGTTGGAGAACACTGTTCGCACCTATTCACCACAACTGGGAACCCATATATCTAACAGATAAGACACCCCACGTGTGTGAAATGCAGGTGTGTGAGAAGCACACAGTGGACCAGGATGGGCGAAAAACAAAAACTTTAAAATCTGTGTCTTTTAGCAATGGTCTTTCTTCAGTCAGCTGATGTCAACCAAATGACGCTAAGAATGTAATTTCTTCTTTCTGTGGGGTTACTTCACAGAACCTCCTGCGAAGAGAGAAAAACACACAGATAATAAATAAGATAAACTCAAAACTTTTTAGCAGTTAAAACCCAGTTTGTAATATAATAATTAAAACTTAAAGGAATAATTCACCCAAAAATTACAATTTGCTTAAAACTTACTCACCCTCAGGCCATCCAAGATGTAGATGAGTTTGTTTCTTCATTAGAACAGATATGGAGAAATGTAGCATTGCTTCACTTTCTTACCAATGGATCAGTTGCAGTGAAGAATGAGAGTGCCGTCAGAATGAGAGTCCAAACAGCTGGAAAAAGACATCCCTTAATTACAGTATCCACACTTACACAATTCAACAAGTAAACGCAGTTCTTACATTAACAAATTTGGTGAAGCAGAAATCGTGTGTGGTGTTTGTAATCGAACCAAATTCATCAGTACGAATGTTTTTAAAACCCAAGTTTTTAACCATTGCTTCCAGCTAAAATAGTGTTCTCTATCCATAATATTGTTTTATCCAGTGAAAAAGTCTCATCTGAATCAGGAGAGAAATCTGCTCAGACAAGCACTACTTACAAGTGAAAATAGTCCAAAACAATCCTAAATAAATATGCCAGTGAATTTTGATATGAGATGACAACAGGGAATGGACTTTTTTTTTTTACTGGAGGAAGCCTTATTATGGACTTGCACAAACTGAGGTGTTTGTATTATTTGTGATGTTTTTATCAGCTGTTTTTATCAGCTGCTAAATTTCTTAAAATCTGTCCTGATGAAGAAACAAACCCATCTACAATCAAGAAAAGTAGTAGACACGTGGGTAAGAAAGGGAATTCGGGGAAGTGGAACAATAACCAACCATTAAAGGACGGAAAGAGCGAGAGTCCTTGCCTTTTTATTTGTGTTTGAGCGTTGTGTGTCCTTGTGATTGGAATTGAGGGATTTCCATACAGTAGTTTTAGACATTTCATCAGATATGTTAATATCAGAGGGATCAGTCCTGGACAACAGGTGGACACAGTCGAGGAGAGGAGGGGTGAAGGCAGGAGAAGGGGAGAAATGGAAAGGTGAGTGTTAGTAAGTACACATTATCAGATACACAGTGGACACTGTGGTGTCTAAGCTTATTTTGAACACCATTGGACAGGGCTCTAGGGTTTGCATTACATCATAGAGCTTCTGATGTGGAGGTCTGCAGCAGAGTGGTACCTGGGGTCTGGGGTTCGAGGTGAGTGTAGAGGTTTGCTCTCCATGGGGATCTTCACAGTGTTTTTGTCTTCTAATTTCTCAGAGTCATCAACCAGCATCTCCTGTGATTCCTGCTACTCATATAAACACATACATACTCCCTCCTTCATTGTTTATGTATTACATGTGACCAAAAATCAATGCAAGTTAAGGTTGATGTATTAAATTCAGTTTACATGCATAAATAGCATGATTTGACGGCAAGATTGGGTTAAGGTTGTTCAGGGTGGAAACTAACATCTTACTACAATGTTTACTGCTAATGAAAAAATAGTATTTGTATGTGAAAATAAACATTTTAAATAGTAGTGCAATACACTGTTGTCACATGACTTCATTTTGTTGCAGTTTTAGTTGTTTGTGGCCATCCAGAAAAGGAAATAAAGTCTTACCTAAAATAATAATAAAAAATAATAAAATAAAAACATCATCAAATGATTTTTTCATATTATGTTGCATTGTTCATCCAGTTGGTGTAAAAATTATTAAAAACGAAGCCTTTGTTTCCTCAAGAAGGAACAACTGGGCTAAAACACTTTTGGTCTGTGTATTATGATGAAAGTAATGTTAGGTTGAGCACATTGCATGGTGGGATACAATACTGAATAATTTTGGCAAATGTAGCACAAGTTTTCTGCCCATATAGCAAAATGTACAAATTAAGCACATTATACATACTGCTGTGTTTGCTGTATGACCTTTTTGCTTAAATAAACTCTGCGTATGGATCACAAACCTCATCTGCCTTTTTGGAATCATCATCCCGTCTTCTTCTTATTCTCAGGCATCAGAATCATCCAAGGTAGCAAGCTCGGTTGGAAAGCAGGTCAGCGCTTACGGATGAACACTAATGCCAGCACCTACAGGAGATAAACACTTTTGCTACTAATATACTATTACTATATGATGACAATGGCTCTTAAATCAACCTTCATCACTGTACAGTAGAGCACGGCACTAGCTACAGCAAGGTCATGGGTTTTACTCCCAGGGATTGCATGAACTGATAAAATGTACTGTACCCCTTAAACTTTTTGGACAAAGTTTTCTGCCAAATGTATAAATGTAAATCTCACAATTTTTCAGAACCTGTGTTCACAAGCAATGTGCAAAAAAATGGAGGCTGTACCAATAAAATTCGCTTTGATTATCAATGAAAAAAAATTCACACATATTTTATTGAAATAATATGCATTTCAAATGAATGTTAGCCTTTGAAAGAAGCCTATTTATTACTCAGTCAGACTGATACTGTATAATACTAGTCTAGTATAGGTATATTTAAAAAAAAATAGTTTTAACACCCCTAACATAAAGTATGTTCTTTGTTTTAGGTCGTACCATCATAGGGAAGACGATTGCAGCAGGGGAAGTTTTGGTGACCCAGAGCAACACAAGGCAGGTAAGTTGGGTCAGAGTGAACAGGTGAACCTTCCTCAGAGGAACATGACGTAGATAAATAAAGTCTGGTTGGTGCTTCGCTGGCATGCCAAACAACTTCAGGCGGTCAAAAAACTGAGAAAGACAGGACAGAGAAGTTGATGAATGACTTGACATGTCGGTATGCACATGTATTGTTAGTATCAGACGAATATCTCTACCTGAATGCCTTTCAGAGATGAAACGCCCATATAAAGAAAAACACCATAGAGAACTGGCATGGGAATGAACTGTGAAACAAAAATCAGTCCATTAAGACATTTTGTTATCTAATGCAGTGACATTTATATATATTTTAAGTGTGCCTAATTTAAAGGGAAGAACACAAAAGAAGATATTTTGAAGAATGTTAGTAACGTTAGTAAGCAAACAGTTTTGGGTCCCATTGACTTCCTTATTATAGGCAAAAAATACTATGAAAGTCAATGGGACCTGAAATTGTTCGGTTACCAACATTTCTTCAAAATATCTTCTTTTGTGTTCTGAAGAAGAATGTAAGTCATACAGGTTTGTAATGATATGAGGGGCAGTAAATGATAGAATTTTAATCTCTTTAAGAAGGCCCCTGTACATATTATATGACAACCACATAATTTTTGTAAGTACCTGTAATGCTCCAGTCATGAACACAGAGCAGCCCATGAGGAGAAAAATGAACAAACCAGTCAGCCTCTGTTCTCTAATACCCAGAAATCGAGGCTGCTCTCCGGGGGCAGCGCTTTCAGACTCTAGCTTCAGGCTGTTGACATGGGTAATTGACAGGACGGTTGCTGCAACAAACCAGGGTAACCCCATGATGGAACATACAGCCAGCATCACTCCAACCATCAGAAGATCCAAATGGTACCCGCCGCCTTTCTGTGTAGAGGAAATAGGGCACACACGTACATATGATCAGCGCACACACACACACACATCCTCTGTAAAGGCCAATTTAGAAAATAAACATACTAGCAGTTTGTGTTCCTTGCGGTTTATTATGACGGCGGTGATCTGTTGGTCCATGAAGATGAGGATAGTGCAGAGAAGAGCTGGTATTAAGGCAGCCAGCACAGTCCACCATGGGTTTCGGCCGATAGGGTTAATAAACCAACCACGGTCATCACGCGTGGGCTGTAAAACACAACCAGGAGAAAGTTCAAACCCCTGGAAATGTGAGGCAAATGTTAAAAGCTTCACTATGAATCAGAATTGTATATATACTGTATGTTTTACTTAAATAAAACTGCATTCAAAAGGTTGGTGTCAATAAGATTTTTTAAAGTTTTTAAAAGAAGTCTCTTATCCTCACCAAGGCTGCATTTATTTGATCAAAAATACAGTAAAAATAGTAATATTGTGAAATATTATTGCAATTCAAAACTACTATTCTAATATACAGTATATATTAAAATATAATTTATTCCTGTGATGGCTAGCGCTGAAATATGCGCAAGAATAATACAGTCCTCAGTGTCACACGATTCTTCAGAGATCATACTAATGTGCTCATTTGGTGCTCAAGAAACATTTCTTATTATTATCAACAATTTTTGTGGAAACTGTAATACATTTTCTATTTAATTTTCTCTAAAAACAGAAAGTTCATAGGAACAGCATTTATCTGAAATACAAAAAGTTTTTAGTGTCACTTTTCATCAATTTCGTGTGCCACTGCTCAATAAAAGTATTAATAGCTATTGAACAATAGTGTAGATTTTTGATAAATTAATCAAATATTTTTAGTGTACACTTTATTGTGATTCATTATGCTTATGTAAGTTAAGATGTGTGTATTTCCCTACATGAATATAAATTATGCAATGTTCATGACAATTCATTCTAAATTGAGGCATACTTGTTAACTATAGATTAAATATTATTCCAGCTCAATTGTTCATAGATCACTGTCTGCGCACAATGGGTGTATTCAGATTAGCCTGGGGTATAAACTCAATTCCAAGACTCAGCATTGTCTAATCATCTAATCTGTCACTGCAGGGGTGCCACTCGAAATGAATCATTTGAGAAAACGTGCCTAGAAACAAGACACAAACTAATTGCACAAATACAGGACTGTTTTGGATTATGAGTGGGCACTAAAAAACGTTGAAGATTGAAGCAGTGGATTCATCACTGTAAGGTAAGCTTAGAAAGAACATGATTCACAAGCAGAGCTGTTAGGAAGAACTGGAAAGTTCAAGGCATTTAGGAGAGTACTGACCTACACAGATGTCTCTTTTTTGAAAGAAATATGATTTGATTGGATTTTGCATGTATTTTGGTTTATTTGTAAAATTTTATATTTTACCATGTTAAGAGTTTGCAAATATATTAGAATATTTCATATATAAAAAATACAAGTAAATACAAGTAAATGTCAGTTCTTACTCTGGATATATACTAGCAAAATAAAATTTAATTTAGTTTAATGATTATATAATTTAATGACTTTGGCTTGTAATAATATATCATGAAATGCATTTCAGTTATGAATGAACTAAATATACCTCAAATATAAAATGATCCATGAAATATTATGCACACATTGCTTAGATCCATTAAATATTAATTCTGAAATATTAATAATAATAATAATATCAAATTATTCTTGCAAATACTTCGCCATCAGCACAGAGGCAAAAACGCATGTTGATCATAACACAAAGGTCAACATGTTGGAAATTATATGAAAAATCCTTCTACTTAGAAATATACTTTACTACAAGGGATACCACTATTTTCTTTTTCTTTTATTTATTTTTTTTAATTGATTGATCACATTCAAGATTTAAAACTTTAGAAAGCAATTGATCAAATATGATGCATACAGAGTTAAAAACAAAAACACAAGTGTGTGTGTTTGTATGCACATTCGTTTATGATACCTACCTTGAAGTTGCTGGGCACTTGTAATTTTTGGGATGGAACTCCAATTAAATAATCAATCAGGACCATGAGAACAATGGTGAGGAACACAGCAAAATCACTGATCATTGACCTTACCTACATGACAGAAACACACAAATACACACTTTGCATTTATTGTATAGAAAATGACACTGTGCATGCAAACTGTGTTTGTGAATGTGTATTTTAGCCTCACCCGTGTTGGGAAGTATCTGCTAGTCTTGAACTGTTTCAGGAAGGTAGACAGGAAAAAGGTACTAAAAAACAAGATGGACGACCAGAAGAGCACATCAGGAGTGTAGGGACCATGGTGTCCACACGCCGATCCAATAAACTGCCCCTGGAGATCTAAACACTCCTATTCACAACACACACACACACACACACAGAGTTTGGCTCATGTTTAACTGCACTGGCTACCGAGACGCTGACTCAGCTGTGAAAATAGGATTAGCACTAAATGCGATCTGTGCGAGACTACACTGTGAAAAACACAGCACTGCAGTAATGGGACCAGAATTGAAAAACAGGACTTCAACTGTACAGTGTTTGTCATAAGATGTTCTTTTCACTGCTTTACACCAGTCTTTTCACAAACTGGTGTTTATGAAGATGTGAAGTTGTTGAGAAGTTAAAACTGAGATAAATCACATTTAGAGGAGTATTTTCCCAGTAAGACTTACACCGAAAGAAATTAATACTATTTTTGATATATAAAGGGTATATTCAAAATCATCTACACTCACATGAGATTAAGACTGTAGTCATATCAGTGGGGTGTTTTATCACACTGACCAGAATGTTGAAATCACATGACTTAATTTATCTTGGCTACATCTCCACTTTCGGAATAAATTAATAATAGGTAACAAATGTGCCCATGAAGAGTGTATTTCCACAATGGCATCAGTAACCAAACAACTTTTGCTTTTGTGGGGTGCTACATCCACACCAGTAGGTGTCAGTATACAGTTTATGACCACTGTTGTATCAGCCAGCTAAACAAAGAATGGCTTTAAAGGCACAATATGTAAGATTTTAACTAGTGACACGAACCGTGTCCATAGTGTCATTTTGTCGCCTGCAATGACGTCATAACCCCTCGATTTCAATTTTTTTGTTGTTTTGTAGAAACACCATGGAAACACCAAAGATGCTTTAATAAGTTGTGCGTTTTAATAGACCGGTGACGACCGCACAGAGTAGCATAATAACAGAACTTTCAAATGTATCTAGTATGATAAAACAGCGCAGCCCCCCCCACATACACACGACCGGAAGGAGCGGAAGCGGTCGACTGTGGCATAATAAAAGCACTTGCTGCGTCGAGGCCACTTTTTTGGAGCCATGTGTCTCATTCAGCAGCCTCATTTCGCTTCGATGGCTTTCAGTCTCTCCCTGCTTCATTCTACTACATTAATAAATCATTAGCTCATCCATGAACATGATTTCTGCCCGAGTCCCATCGGATTGCATCGGCTGTGGGGATGAAGATTACAACTCCCATGATTCCACACTCAGTCACTAGCGTCATTTGTTTGACACCTTTGTCTATTTGCTTATTTTGAATACGCGCCCTCTAGCAGCGAAAATTACATATTGTGCCTTTAAGTGCACATTTAAGGTTAGACCATGTAAGAATGTTTCCATTTCCAGTGGTTTGCTAAGATTGTGGGAGGATGTGGGAGGCTGAAGTACCGATACAGTGAAGTTGCTCCATGGCACTGCAGAGGCTGTGATGTTCCTCTGATTCCACAGTTCTAGTGTTTTATTACTGGGGTTATCAGGCTCTGCACACCAACAGCTGATGGCACACAATACAATGTGTTAAAATTTGTTTTGGAAAACAATTATTAAGAAAAGGCCTTTGCTCTTCATTTGATCTAATTTATGTCTAGGAGAAACAACTGATGAAGATTATTGTTTACTGACTTCCAACTTAATCAGCAGGTGCATAGGCATATGTGTATGTGAGTTTATACTTACTAGGCCAGTGTTAGTTTGTCTAGATCGGCATGTCTGTTGATTGGGTACAGTTCTCCAAGATGGAAAAGTTTCTCTAGTGCTTCGTAAATGAAGATAAGACATATCAGTGCAGCAAACGCTTCCTCTGTGAAACGTGTAATGTAACAGACCAAGGAGCTGGCATCCGTTGCCACAAGAATCAGACACAGGAAAGCAGTCCACAGACCAATACAAGTGCGCAGGGATAGGTACGAGAGATCGTAGTCTCTACAGGGACAGAAATGGACAGGAGAGAGACAATATAGTGAGTTAAGATCTGATTATATATGAAATATTTTGCAGATTTATTGCACAATATAAGAAGTAAGACTGCTTACTAGATTTAGAGAATGCTAGATTTTTAAAAATATTTTAATAAATAATAATCATAATAATACTTGGTATACAATTAAAGAATTGTTATGTATCAAATGTATCATATACATAACCAACAACCATTTATTTTGGGTGAGAAAGTGAATGATTAGTTAATGATTAAATATATTAAGATTAATACTTGGTCTGGTCTGTACTGACTTGCAGAACTTGAAGAGAATCTTTTCAAACACGAGGACAGGTCCAGTGCTGCCCAGTATAGTAAGCGGCTGTCCAGCGAACAGAGAGTATGCTACTCCAGTCATAGACGCTCCTAAAAGAGACTCAATGGCACTCTGACACACACATAAATACACATGACTGCTGTGTTTTGCATTACAAACATATTTTTATGTGACTTTGCCTAATAGACCACACAGAAACAAAACTGTGTGTGTTTGCGTACTTACAATGCGTCCTTCTGTAGCCTCTCCCAGAAGTCCTCCAAACGTGATAACAGGTGACATACAGGCACAGTACAGAAACAGAAAAGAAGCTACACACTGCAAATTCAGACCGTCTTTAAAATCACTCAAATAAAATGGAACTTTTCTTTTCACATCCAGAATCAGTCCTCCAAACAGCCTATAGAGAGAGTGAAGAGACATAGAGAGAGCTAAATTTTCATTGATTTCAAATGTTTTCATACTGAGCTAATAACATTTCTATTCCCTAAACCTCTAACCTGTCAAATTGAAGACATTATTCAGTATCTTTACTAGGCTATTTTCCTCATGAGGACTGTTTTTGGCTCCTCGCAAAGAAGATGATTTCAGGTTTTAATATCCTATTGAGGATATTTGGCCTTGCACAATGTTGTTCAAACTTGACCACACACCTTCCTGTTCTCTGCAGCTCTGGTCCATGGTGTTCTCCATGCAGCTCTTCCTCAACAGGAACAGCTGTTCCGTTCGGCACTCCTGGCATCTTTCTTTTCTCCTATTCCGAGAGAGGAATAGATAAATTACAACAAATCAATCACTTCAGTCACACTTGTTGGTTTTTCCCATACCTGTGATGGGACACTTTTAGGAGGTTCTATGCGTATAGAAGGGTCCCATTCTCCTGGAGGCAAAACTGTCACTTGATCCAGAAACTCATCTATACCGGCCAACAAATCACTTCTGTCCTTGGCCTTATATGCAACATCGTGGAAAATCTAAATAATGGAAGAATAAAATTATATTAAGAAATAAAGATATAAACTATATTAAAGAAAGACATTTGATTTAAAAAAATTTTTTGTTTAATTTATTCTACAAAAGGTATTTCTGAAAATAGAAAGAGCTGCAAATGTAAATATAAAGGTTAATGCATTAATATCCAATGAGATAATATGCATTGACCTCATCGGTCATGATGGTGGCCATGGAGCGACCGATCTCATGGTACGGTTGGGCTTTTTTCCATCAGGACCAAGCCAAATAACAAGAATCTGCAGAGTAAAAATTTATTTTGATCATTCTGTTAAAGTGTTTATATTCCATATGGATTGACAAACAAACACTTACCTAGTGGGAATGGGAACTTCAGTGAGCCCCGTGAGCAGTACAGCAGGAGACAGGCGAACAAATGCAACGATGGACCTTTCTAGAAAGTCCAGCTCCCCAACCAGCACATTGGAAGCTTCTGCTCCAGTGGGGATCTTCTTCATGAAATGTGTGTCCACCTAGAGAGAGAGAAGATCATAGCAGTGCTATTTATGTATTATTTATATACTATTATAGTATATATTAATAATTGAATACGCTTTTACAGTTTTAATTTTAATCTTGAAATGTATTATTTGTATGTTCTAGTCCATTATTTATTAGTGTTTTGTTTACATTTTTAATTAGCTTTTAGTTTATATTGGTTTTCAGTTTAAGGTGTTGATTAATTAATACTTGCTAAACTTACACATATTTCAGTTAGTTGCCATTTTTCTCTTTTCATTTACATTTTTTAAGTTCACGTTTTCTCATCTAAATTTATATTTATTTTATTTCAAAACTTTATTTTAATATAATATTATATAAATAAGTCACTAGAATCTACTTGTGGTTATTCCGTCACTAACTCCAGCTGTTCATTTAGGTCAGGGTAATAGAAGATTAACAGCAGGTATGTAATCTGATTGGGGCCATCCTTACTGTCACTCTAAATGGCTGACATCTACCTCATTACAGTGAATTTCCTGTTTCCTGATCATTAGCATAATATTAAACAAACAAACTGCAGTACCTCTAAAGATCACCAGACTACAGTGCTTGTTTGTCTGTGTGAGTGCTTTTGTCCCAGATGTTCTTGGTAATGATACATTGCCTGCCTCCAGTGAGCAGTCAGGAAATTAATTAGAAATAAACTGATTGAACCGGTTTGGTTTAACGGTTATCTTGCTCAGTACTATCTTTCCTCTATTGTATAACACTATTACCTTTTTTTTAAATCCATTTTTCTATATCTGTTTTCTCTGAAAACTGGATGTAGGAGAGATTTTTGCATAATTTTTTGATTGTGTACAATAACTTTGTGCCTACATTTTTTTTTTTTTGCTTTAATTTATTTTGAAGCCAGATAATGATCTGTGAGAATGTTACATACAGTATACATCACAAACATTAGTGATATTGTGTCAATTTTAGAGTAAAATAAACGTTTGTTTAATTTCAACAAACTTGTGATGTTCTTCTTGATGTTGTGGTTCTAGTACCTTGCTGAGATCCATCTGGCTATTATCCGGTGCTCCATTCTTTATATCTGGGTTTGTAGGTGGAGGCTGGGGAGAAGTAGCAGGACCTGAGAGATACAATTAAATATGATAAATATCTAAACATTCTACAATATCCACATCATACACAGTATAGTACCAAAATAAAGGTGTATGTATATGTATATTACTAATGTACTAATATATTTTATTAGAATTAAGTAAATTATTTGAAAGTATAACCATAAAACTTAAATATTAGGTATGAGACTAATATGGTAGAATCACTTATCAGCCAAGTTATATCCACTTTTCCATCTGCAACCATGAGTTGCACACCCATAAAACCGTTAAGTTTCATATTTTTTTTTTTTTTTTTTAAAATAAATTATACCCCAAGAACCACTCAGGATGTGATGTAATCTGTAAAACCCTTTATGGAGCATAACACTCCACCCAAAGAAATTATGTCAATAATACATGACCAGAAGTAGTCCAACTTCAAAAGAATGATTTAGACAACTTTACTGACTGAATCAGGAAATTCTGTTTACAGAATAATTCAGAAAAAATAGATTTGCATTTCTCCTTTGATATATTTCGGAACAATCGCCCCATAGATTTACATTGTCAATGTATTACTGTAAGCACAACATTATTTAGTTATATCCACAGGGCTTAAGTTGTATTTAACCAATAATACTTCTTTATGATGCACACGTAAAATGCAGTGCAGTTTAGCTCACCCGCCTTGTCCATATGATGAGGTTCACTCTGTCTCCTGCCTGAGTCAGTGAGGGATTTGACCATTGGCAGCAGGTTGTTCCTCTTCTTGTCACTCTGGTGGTGATGCCTCTTCAGAAGTGCCTCTCGAACCTTCATTCTCACACTGTCATCCAGTTCATGAGCTGCCTCCTGATGGTCAAGCACCAAATCTACACACAACAAATTATATATATACACACATGTGAATACAAACCAAATACAATCAACTTTTGAAATACAATCATGTATAATTTAAAGGGACAATGTCCTTTTTGTTGGTTTTTTATTGTTTGCATGATTAAACTGTATGATGATGATGGTCAACTTCATATTTAGGACTGAATATGTTATATTCCAGCATGCTAAACAATGCAATACTTTCTCAGCGTCTAACTTTCTCTTTTTCTTTAAAACCTCCCACAGTTCCAGTCGGAGCTGATGCAGCACTGTTAATCTGCATCACTCACTCTTTCCCTCCCTTCCAACCTTTACAGCATAATTAATCTCCCTTGGTCTCCCTGTCCTTCTATTTCTCTGGAAATTAATCATGTTCTTACTACTGCTGCAACACTGATCATAACAGTTATGCCTCGACAAGACATAGGCTACATTGTGAGTCTATTAGACTTCAATGGCTGATAGCTGATAGTCATTGATCAATACATTTAAAATTAAACAATGTATTTAGTTGTTAAGCACAAATGGCATGAATTATGTATAAAAACGTGCAGGGTTGTAACCAGCATAGATGTAGGGTGACCATATGTCCTCTTTTTCCCGGACCTGGCCAGGATTTTTAAATAGTTTTGGCTTTGTTTTCCTATTGAGGTGCTCTCTACAGTCCTCATAAGTAATATATGAGTATTTGTTTTATACATGCGTAATTGTGCCACTAGTGGCCACCAAACAGAATTGCAATAATTACTATAGTTTCCAAACAGGTAGCCCTCGGCCAAACTCATGCTACTGGACATTTTGAGCCACTCAAACATACACAATTTTGAAAGAACAGCCACAACTCTTTGAAAAGTCAACCTACAAATGGCGTTCTTATAGTTGTCTCTTCACATTAAAGGAGATTTTAACACTGAAAAAATGACACGCTTCACCGTTAAGTGTATTTTTAATCTAAACGTTTCCTTCCTACTCTTTAAGGTGACATGTGCTGCTGGCAGCTGTGCCACCTGTTTCTCAAACTAAGTATTCATGGGTGTTTGGTATTAGTTTTTGCATGTGTCTATCAACAACATGAGTGGGAGGAGTGTGAGATTACAGTATGTGTGAGGTTACAGGTGGGCCTAATAAACTAAAGGATCTGAACACACACTTGCCACACTGCTGTACTATTCCCCACTAAAGACATTTTATCTGTGATTTGTCCTTTCACAGATAAACATGTAGAGTGCCATACACATTGATTTCTGACTGACCTGCAATTTCTTCAATGCAGCTGGCCTTCATGTCCAACAGGACAGTTCCATTAATGATACAGCTCCGTAGCTCAAATAGACTATGGAGAGAGAGTGTAGCTACATACGGCTTACTCCACCTTTCCCCTCCATCTTCCACGTCCTCCTCAAACTTCAACCACCTGAGAAGTATTAAAGAACAATGAGAGTCAAATAGACAGACTCTCACTTCAACTCTCAGAAGGCAACAGAGGGTTGTTTGATAACCAATAAAATTTAAACTGGGATCTGGGAAACTCCAGGGGGCCGCAAGGGAGTACTAGTGGGTCTATGGAAAAGTTTAGAGAAAAACTATGTAAAAAATGTCAAAATAAATTAAGTAAATAAAATAGAAATAAATAATAACAAGTGCAATTAACTAAATAAATACAAATAGATTTCCTTTTATTTATAACAAATATTAAAATAAATATTTTTTAATAAATAACTAAATGATAATACATATACAGTACATTACTATAGTGAGTAGGAAAAACATAATAATGTAACATAACAGAGACTAAATATTTTCCAAAAAATATTTTACACATAAAAATTTTTTACAGAATAAATTGAGTCGTTGCAAGAAAATACATCTGCGTTTTGCACAAGAGTGATCATATTTGGCAGTCCGTGGCATCTAAAAGTGTCAAAACCCCGAGTTACATTTTGGCACTGAATATAATGTTGCAGGACATATGAATACCTAGCAGTTTCCTTCCACTCTGCGTCTTTGCCATCTTTAACACAGATTTCATCAAGTTCTGTGAAGAGGTCATGTGCTGCATGCTCCTCATCCTCTTCAGTGCCCAGAATAAACTGAACCCTCTGAGATGGAGTATCTGAGAAAGAGATATGAAGAATGAGAGACACAGAGAATATGATTTTATATATTCAAATATTTGAAAAATTAATTTTCACAGTGAGGGAGGACGTAGAGGAAGGAAGCACAGTAAACAAAAGTCTCATCCGAGCAATTTTCAGCGTTTGTTATCATAAATCTGAGTTTATGTTTTTAGGTTTTGTGGGCTCAAGGGCACCAGGTCCAAAGAGTACTTTTTTTTGCAGGAATGTATCGCCCATAAATAACATTCAGGCCCAAACAACATACAAAGTAGGCCTATTTCATTTGCATGTATGTATGTATTTACTTATTTATAACCTTTGAGAGATTGTTTTGGAGGAAAGAATATGCAAGCATATATTATACATATATGTATATGTAAGAGTAATGTCCAATATCATTGTATAGTACTTTTCACCTTTTGTATTGCTGTGCTTGTTTGAATTTTTTGCACATTCCAGATAGTCTTTAAGTAATGTTAGTAAAGTAGTCATTTTACATTTGATACCAAAGCTCAGAAGCTTGTGTCAAAAAAAATAAAAAAATAAAACACATTTCATGTGTAGTGAAGCACTACATAGGAGCTTGATTCTTTTTTTTTTGCCAAACGGACATGATCTATGATGTCCAAATCTTTGTTCGCCTGAGAACCATATGACTGCTTCAGTATTTGGATCAAAAGGAGCAAACATTAGTGCAGTTTTCCTTACTCTAATACATTTTTAACAATAAATATCCTAATTTATTTATGAATCCCAATGTTCATTTGCCTATGAGAAGCCACAGCTGGGGCATGGTTAAAATAAACAGATTGTAGATTTTATTTATTTATTATAATTCTTTTAGTGCCAATACACAGAAACGAATGAATACAAATAAATTTTAATATTATTTTCACCACAAAGATGGCTTAGGCCCTACACCCTGTTGAAAAGCTTTGAGTGTCTCTCTCTGCAGGTTAAGCCAGTAGGTGGCGACAAATGAATGTCTTTTTCATTCAAAAACACTGAATCATGCAGGAAAATAACGATATGAATGAGTCATTAAATTCACAAAACCTAATAGTTCAAAACACCAATTCATCCAATAGTGCCGCTACCGTGTGTGGGCGTGCTTGGAGACGCCCAACGGTACATTTTCGTCAGGGGAGCAGTAATAGATAAAATAACTGTGAATGTTGTGTCTAAACTATAGTTACTAAGTTACTCATTTTTTTACTACCTTATTTCTCACTTAATTGTTTTATAATAGCAATATGACATGATAACAGCTGTTGCGTTATATATGCAAATACTTATTTGAATGTGGCGCTTTCGCGAGGGTTAATTTTGAATCCTAACGTTAGATATAATTTTCCAGATTCACCTTCCAGTGAATGAACTTACAAGCGTTGCTCGACTTGTTACTGTTGTTGTCGTTCTCACCGTGTGATGTTGCGGTGCTTTCTGTGTTCATGTCTTCTTGAGCTACACTTCCAGCCCGCGTCCTCTCAGCCCTCCTGCGGTGTTTGGAACTGTGTGGCCGGTGATGACGATGAGACTGTCTGCCCATGGGCATCCGCACACCCAAAAACAGAGTCCTGTGACCTGAGAGAAAAGATAGATGGTGAGATTCACTGTGGTTTTCCAGTTAATATGACTGTATTGAGCTGTTGGCTGTATCACATGAATGGCTGAGTATGTGTTGTGGATGCATACTAACCCTCTAGCTCTTCTTTCTCATAATGGATATTCAGAACTGAGCTGGTGCCACCATGGTCCACCACAGCTTCCTCATCAGGCCTCTGTAAGACACATGTTTACTTGTTTTAATGAGAGTGTAAATAAGTACATACAGTACCATAGTCTTACTAACTCTAAACTATTTTTTCCCCATCAAAACAGTGTTGTTTATTTAATAATTTTTTTTCTATTTGGGGATGTCACAAAACTAATGACATATTTTTTTTATCCCCTCAACCTAATACTCAAAAAAGTGTTTCATTTTCACATATTATTTAAGATATTATTTACTATGTGTTTGCCTGTTTCATGGTCATTTTACTATGAGGTTTCACTATATTTGTGAGGACATTTGGTCCCCAATAGTAAACACATCTCAACATACACACAATGAATTCAGACTTGAATTCAACTTCATTTCAAATGAAGGTCCTGTCTCAGATGATGAATGTGTGTTAGGGAAAGACAGACTTATGAAAGACAGACTTATGAGTTATTATAAGGCCTGGGCATGAATAAGCTCACATTTACTGTTGTTCTAAGCAGCGGATGCTTTCTTATCAAGCTTTAAAGGGTAAAATCATAATTTTTAGCACTTAAGGAAATAAATACAGTACATAAATATAATATTTGTTAAGATTTTTTTTGCATAGTCATAATTTGTTGGTTTACACCTCCATTTTTCACTTTCTGACCCTGTTAATTAAGGTGCTGTTTAAAACACATAGGTTTTTGCTGCTTAGCTTAATTTCTGAAAGTTACTATGTTTTCACAGCGTGTCATAGGACTCATAATAAAAAAAATTGTAATCAAAAGATTAAGAAAATTTTTATTTTTTTTCATCATTTGACCTATCTGCTTAATCTCTAATTGCGATAAGTCAAAAGAGGCACCTTTAAATATATCACCAAATTAAAACAATATACTTTGCATATTTTTCATCAAATATAAAAAGTACACTAGTTAGTATTGACATTTTTCTTTAGACCATACATATTTTATTTAGCACATGAACTGCTTGACCCTGCAAACCTGTTAGACACAATATAGTACATATTGCATGATCCTGGGCAGTTTAGTTATGAATGTATGCAAAATAGATGCACAGTGGCACATAATCCATTAAATACGTTAAATCAAAGTTGCATGAATAAGATCTTACCTGACTTTGTGGTTGCCTGTGAATAAAGGTACTGTAACCCCCTACCCCAAACAGTTAGAGATCACTGATATTTATTAGGCTTCCTTCACTTCCTTCTTTACATTTGTGTGTGTGTGTGTGATATCCCACTGGGATTCTTTCCATGAAAAAGATGATTCATCAATGTGTTTGCACAGCTTTATTCTGCAGGAACACAAGCCTAAATCCTGTTGGAACATTTTCTGCATAAAAAAATACAGCCAAACGGAAGGCACAAATATTCTCACAGACTTTAAAGTGCAGTACAATAACAATAGATTCAAGAAAATCTTTCTCAAATGAACCCATTGGTTTTAAAATGATCTATATTCACTGCTGTGCAAATGATGCTCTGTTGTGTTTTTTGCTTGAGGCTTATGTGTATATTTGATCGATGAGGTATTGATTGACAGCCATAGTGTGGATCAGCATTGAGGTCATGCATTACATTGTGTGTTACAACAAAAGCACCAGTAGCTTTCCACTATGATAGCATCCGCCTTGTTTCCAACATCCCACTAACATATAATTATGGTTAAGGCAACTTATCAAGGTCCACCAGAACTACAGTTATTACAGGCTTAAGAACAATTGCTTTAAATTATGCCAAGTTTCATAGCTTCTCTAATCGTTAGACCACCGACTGTGATTTCATTGTTATTTTAGCTTGCATTTCCAGGTAATAAATGTTACATGGCTGCAATGCAAAATCACTATAATTATACCTCACTTTTGAATGATTACTGTTTTGCTTTGAGGTTTTTAATGAAATGGATCCATTTTATACAGTCATACCCTCTGCTTTCCCTTTGAAGAATGAGAATATTTTGCAAAAGCGGACCCATTAGTTAAAAAGCCCTTAAGTACTGTTACTTATTTAATAAGAATATTTGTTCCCAGATGTATTGCACTGTATGACAATAGGATGGGATGGTAGGACTTGCCAGAGTACAGACGTCATTGTATAGATTGGTTAGAAGGGTTCGACTATTTTAAACCTTTCATACTGTTTAAAAAAAAAAGTAATGTTTTTGGTAGGACTCTTAAAGCATGACACATGCATGCAACTGCCAGAGACATTTGTCTTAATGTTTATAACTGTAGCGTTAGTGCTTTAAAGGGTATTATTTAAAAAAAATTGTAGAAATATATTTGAAGTTGACTAGATAAACTATCAACCTCATATTATTTTATTATTTATGTAATCATTACTTAAGTGACAGTCTTAAACACAAGACAACCATACAATCTAGCTAGTTATTGTCATTAAAACACCCAGGGGGAAGGAGAAAATAGTCATAGAGCTAATCAGGTGAACAAGTTGATTAATTTTTCATTATCGGCTCTATGCTGCTGTTGTCCTACTCCTCTCAATCCCTCCTTGTCTTTCTCCCTTTATTGGTCTGCCATGAGCACATACCTTTAATTAAAATAATAACAAAACACTTGAGCTGACTAGACTGCTCCTGTGTCACCTAGGTACTCATTTGTGTGTACAGTATCTGTGTGTGTCACTCACAAAGATTTTCCACTCACAAAAAATGTCTTCTTCTTACCTCTCCTTATCCCCAGGCAACATTTCTGCAGTCCCTGATCAAAAACGCATACACACAAGACAAGTCTATATTGTATGCAAACCTTAACTGCGATTTTATTTTTCTTAATTGTTACTTTTTCTATCTTGCAGTTAGTTATGAGCTGCAAGATGGAAAAGTCAGAAATACATTTCTCATAATTGTGACTTTATTTCTCAGAATTTTGACTTTATAGCCCACAGTGTGCCTTGATATCAAATACAACTTTATTTCTCACAATTGCAAATTTACGCTACCAAAAGTTTGGGGTCAGTATAATGTTTTTAAAGAAGCTAATACTTTTATTCAGCAAGGATGCACAGTATGACAGTACTGTGCATGATGACAGTAAAGACATTTATAATATTACAATTAACAAAACATTATAATTTTCCACAAAAACATGGTTCAAAATAATTTAATATTAATTAAATTATTTAATAGGATTAATTAATTTCAATAGTAAACATTATTTTTTTGTATTAATATTTTTTATTAAAAATAAATGCATTCTTGTTGAGAATAAGAGATTTCCTTCAAATACAGTACATTAAAATTCTTTCTGGCCCCAAACAATAGTAGTGTATATCTTTATTTCTCACAATGTAACTGTAAGGCCCACTTTATTTCTTATTTCTTATTGTATCTCACAATTACCAATGTTTTATTTTTTGCTCTGAGCAAGAAATTGTAAAATTAATAAATAAATTAGATGGTTTAGATGGAGGTCACTACCAGTGTGTGTGCACACTCAGTGTCAGTTTGGCTGCCAGTACATCAGTATTGCCCTTTTGCCTTCAAAGGTCACATGGGCAATTTTCTTGCCCTTCCTCCTCTTTCTTGCTTGCTCTCTAGCACATTTCTGTGACAGTTCTGTTAGTAATCTTGACACAGAGCACTACCTCTGCCACTTCCAGATGCTCCAGTCTGCCTGAACAGATACAGTGACACATGCACACAACACACACACACACACACAAGCATGCACAAACCATAAAATCATTTCAACTCTGAAGTTAATGCTTTTATGTTGTTATTCAGAGAGGGTAGAGTGTATGTTATCGATTACTGTTAATTTTTCAATAAACCACTAAAAGCATCATTTTGGGAGAGATGGTCAACCCACTGCAGTATTCAGACTTGGAATAAAGAATTGTGGTTAGAGAGAGAGTTGAAGTACTACCTGTTACTCTTGGCAGAATGACTCATTCACTATTCATTGCCACCTCACCCGTTCTATCACAATGGCATCATAGCCTTCATGAGGTGCATATTTAAAATAAAAAATAAGGATCGGTTTGCATATTACCTTAAGTGCATTTGTATTAACGTTGTATGTGACAACTTTTTTACTTTCAAAACGCACAATGTTTTCTTAAAAAAAAAAAGAAGCAAATAACAAAGACATTTTTGGTTCCCTGTTTTTGTTGTGTATGCTTGTGTTTGTATGCTTTAGTGTGGGTGTGTGAGTACTTATTCATGCAGCAGTAATAAAAAATACCATGGCATTACCATGTTTTTGGACATGATACCATGCTAATTGTTAATAATATATTTTGGCATGTCAAAGGTAATACCATGGTATTCTTTTAAGCTTTGAAAAAACAGATGGGAGATTAGAGTGTCTGATACCATCACTATCATAGAGTTTCAGCAATATGTTTTTGTAATGGTGTCTTTATGAACATTATGACTCCCTAAGCCAGAACACTGTTGATGTTTTTCTTACATGCAATTAATATAAAGGCCCTGAATAGAATGAGATATGAAAATATATTTCAAACAATTTTCCACAGATGGACAATAAAATGTATATTATCTTTGCAAAATGGGCAATGTTTATTGAATATGAACATGATCTTTTTAGTAATTTAGCTTATCAGTGCTCAACACACAACTTTTTTTTTTAAACTCTTATAAATATAAATAAATGATAAATATTTGATCAGCATGATCTTGTAAATGTATTAAATGAAACCTCTCAGGATCATCCTAGATAGAGAGACAGTATTTGACTACAAAACAACCAAGGTATGAAATGAAATCTGGGTTAAAATGACACGTTTCAGGCGCCATTAATGTAATGGACATATTGAGCCAAGACAGATGTGTGGGAAAGGGAGGCAGACAGTTCTGTGGTTCCCTCACATTCACTCTCTTTACTGAGAGTGTCTATATAAACACACATTTCTCAACAAATGGAAAAACTATTGATTGGTTTCTCTGACAAAGAGAGGCTTTATACATGCCCTTTCTCTCCACAGTCACTATCCACTGGATGATAAAGTTTTCTCATATATGTTCAGAAGTACCTATACTCTATTTAATTCTCATAATGTTTTTTATAGATAGTGAATCCCTCAAGCAGAAATTTTAAACAGAATAATTCACCCAAAAATTAAAATGTTGTCAAAGTAATTAATATGACTTGAATGCTATACTGTATAATATATTCCAAATCTTTTTTTTCAAATTTTAAGTCAAAATCTTGACTATCACTGTATTCCCTCATAATCTTAACTATCACTGTAACTTCCCTTGGCGCATTCATGAGACAAGCAGCAATGCACAATTCATGAACAAATGTTCTTTTGAGTCGGATCTTATCAATGAATCAGTTTATCCATTGAATGACTTGTTCATGGAGTGGATTGATCTGGTTCTCCAGTTTACTCAATGATCTAGCTGTAGTTGTTAACAACCCATTTGAGTGGAAAATAATCAGTGAATAATGACTGTTCGGTCTGTTTGTCGCTCACACAAAGCCATTGCATGGATTCAGAAGACTTCAAATATTTGGATGGCTTTTATGAGACTTTTGCATCTTTTTTTAGCTTTACATTAATAGTTTTTAAGATGTCGATACGTTTGTTTCTTCATTGGAACAGATTTGGAGAAATTTAGCATTACATCACTTACTCACAAATAGATCCCCTACAGTGAATAGGTGCCGTCAGAATGAGAGTCCAAACAGCTGTTAAAAACATTACACAGTAATCACAAATAATCCACACAAATCTAGTCCATCAGTTAAGGTCTTATGAACCGAAAAGATGTTTGTAAGAAACAAATAAATCATTAAGGCATTGTAACGTTTATTATTATTTATTAGCTCTAAAAAGGGGAATATTTATGACGAATCACAACTGGTTATGATTCATAATAAATATTTAGATTATATCTTCGAATTAACTGTAGCAGAATCAATATTACAATTATTTGATCAGTCCGTCCACCGAGCAGACAATATAATAATTTATCAATTCAAGGAATATTTATTTTCTGGCCACGGAACAATAAACTGTCCTTCTTTGTACAGTGCTAGCAGTAATTCTTAGCCAAATGTAGCAAGGGTTCAAACATTCATTGACTTCGAACTGTGAGCAGTAAACAGAGACAATTCGTTGTGAATATAAGGGATTTAATAAGTGAAAACTATATCTAACATATAACTAACTAAAACATATATACACAGAATGAAACAAAGTAAGGAAAAGATAGAGAATAGGAAAAGAATGGCAGTATTTCACATCACTTAACCACAACCTTGAAAATCATCAAAGAATCCAAAAACCACCTTAAAAAGGGGCTGAAACTTAAACAAGCACCTAAATAATTTTAAGCGGTTACTTGCATTGGTTTTTCGATCGCTGAGGAAGAGTCCTGAGGCGGTAGATAACGGAGTTCTTTTGATGAGTTCGTAAGGAGTCAGCTGGAAGTTTTTACTTCTGGTTCTTCTGAAGAAAGAAAAGTCCACAGCGACTAACGTTACTTGAAAGTAACAACTGCCGGAGGAAAAGAAAACTCAAGAGGAAGGTCTTGAGAGTCCTGAAAGGTGTTGTCTCAAACGAAGAAGAAGTTTTCTGAGCACAAGTTATTTTGGGCTAATCGTTTTTGAGAGTTCCTATTCTGTGTGTACTAGCCAATGAGAGACATGGATTTTGCACGGGAGAAGATGGGAGAAGGAATTCTTTTCTTGTTTATGCCCCGTTCGCATGCTGCTATGGCCCGGTCTGGAACATACGTGTTGTAACCAAAATAATCGTGCAGTAATATGATTGCGTTTCACAATCACATAATGTACGCATTGTCGAGAAATCTGAAAGAAACGGGTGGGCATTGATCCCAACAAAACCACTAATCTGGAAAGAATTAAATCCAAAGATAGCACACATACACTGAATATAAGTGTTTTATGGCTCGTAACCGAATACAAATAACCGGTGGAACTAATCTAGTATAAAAAGGGAATGTACCCCACACATGCATTACCAGATACAATTATAACTGATTAATTAGAGTCTAAAATAAAGAAATGTCTTTATATGTGTGTGTGTGTTAGTTTGTGTGTGTGTGTTCGTTTGGCCATTCACCGCTCTAAGTGGAATGTTTTTGAACTCAGATTACAGGATTCTCGTGGGGGCTGGTTCTAATATTCTTTGACGGCGAAGAACCATTTGGAAATTTACAACCCCTATACAAGTAACATCCCTGACCAGAACTGTAATTTATATGCAAATGTCAAAAGGCTAAAGGGGTCTTTTAAGCCATAAACAGTCCAACGACATGATTCTACGCAGACGCTACAGCCCCCTTTTGGCTGACGAAGTTCACCAGCACACTTCGTCAGACAACAGTTTTCAATG